>OU343225.1:65236943-65739645 GCA_910596185.1 Chrysanthemum makinoi | reverse complement strand
ACTAATCTTCAAGTCTTGATATGGTCATGCTTGTAATTCCGTTTGATGCAAGCCAAGGCTCAAACTTATATGAACCCATAAAATCGAGCTAAGCTGCGGGTAGCCCAAATACACCTATCACCGTATTTGGAATGGCATGTACTGATGATCAATTTAGCTTTGCAAACTAACCGCCATTTGTGGAGTACCCTCTCATTTGACTGTAAGTGGTCTTCAATTGTCATATGTTCTTGCCTTTTGGTATATAAGATTAATAGATAACCAAGACAACTACCAGCTATTCAGAAGAGTTCAATGTTACCTTTGTTTTCATTGTGCTAAATACAACCAATCAACCATAATTTTGAACATTTTACACTCTGTTTATCTTTATTTGTTAGAATAAATAAGGTGAATTAATCACTTGTTTCATATGATTATTTAGATTTTGGATGACAATGGTCCTAAAAATTATCTTTTATTATAGCACCTAGAAGACCGTTTGACATATGACTAATTTTGCGATAACGTATAAACAATCACATTTACAATGTTGGTATATAACTCAATATTTACGAAGCTAAAGGCTGACATGTGAAAGTCGAAAACCAATCTTACAAAATAAATAAATACAACACCAAATGGAGGTTGCAAAGAGCTTTTCTTGTGTGCCACCGTACATGTACTATACTGTCGGATACTTAGACTCTTCCCCACCATACCTTTGAAGGATATTTGATCCCAGCATGAATCACGATCATGCTGAAAAGGTGGTGAAACGGGCTGATTCAGTGGGTCTCAAAATGGGTCAAAACTAGAATGGGTCCGGTTGACCTACAAACACCTTGCCTTACCTTTTCTTGAACTGCATACTTAAAGATTAAAAATGGTTAGGAAGGCTACATTAATGAATTTTTTATTGTTTTATATCTATGTTTTACTCGTTTTGAGCATGTTTGGTAACATGTAGATGGTTATTGTGTCAAACATGTTACCAAATTGATATAGTTTAAGTAATAATCTATATAGAATGTTTAGTGACAGTTTGTCATATTAATGTTAATTCATAACAAAAATTAAATGTCATCTCAATCGATGTGCTATACATCAAATTTTATAGCCCTGTTTTCTCAAAACAAAAAGAAAGACGCGGTACATTTAAAATGACATATGGTATTCATTTTGCATATGATCAATTGTTACCGTTTTGCGCTATTAATCTGCTCAAGCTTCTCGACATCACTTTTAAATAAAAGCTACAGAAAATTTGAGGTGGTAGAGTTGACCTATTTACTATTGAATGAGTTTTCGGTTAGAGAAAACAATTTAGCTAATAGGGAACGTCAAAGTAACTTTGAAGTAAAACAAAAGTCTATTTTGTATACATACAAACATCCTAAATCAAGTAATGTATAGTATATTATGTAATAATATTGTTTTTATAATTTATAATTAACACATTAATAAACCTTGCCCATTTGACTTGTTACTCGCTCCACACGACATTTTAAAAGCCTCATACACTCCCACTCTCTTTATGGTTTTGGAATACTAATAATGACTCTTTCACCTTTGTTGGTTCATGTGATGACAGGGATCTTGATTGCTTACATCATTAGAATTGCTAAAGCTTAGTAGAAAAAGCACTAGCTTAGAGTATAGATGACTTAGAATTCCACGCCGCGTGGCCTATTAGAGCAGATTCAACACTCAATCTCCACAGACCTCTGATAGATTAAGTGGACACAACTGCAGACCAATCATAACTGATTCACTTAGCTTCACATGAAAATCCCCCCCCAACATCATCTACAATAAGCTACACTAGCAAAATTCATAGAAAAAGAACATTCGTAAGCACTCAATACAAGACAAAACCATAACTTACATTCTCTAAACTAGATATTAGAGAAAACATGATCGTAAATGCAAGTTTATTTCGCTGCCTTTTCTTTGGTTTGGCGACGGGGAACAAGTGTAACACTTGATGATGTAGTATGCTAACAAAGCTAATTTGTTACTTTACTACTCTATGCCCAGTACATACTGCATTTTTATTTATGCATGTAATCAATCATTTGGGTTTCAGTTTCTATCATTAATGAAAACTTTATTCATTTAATTCAATAATATCAGTTTTTACTCCTAAAAAAAAGAGCTTTCGATAGTATCATTTATCACTCCTAAAACAAGGTGCATAATAGTACATTCGGTCCCATGATGTTATCAACTGGTCACAAGCTTTTTTACAAATTTAGTTGATACATGTACTGAACATGCTGTTAAATGTTGTTAAGATGGAAACTTTAGGTTGATGGATATGGATATTTTGTAGAATGCTTATTGTGGGCCTAAGAGTAGAGCAATTCTTTTGCCATTTTTAGATACACAACCAAGTGAAAATTTAATCTTAGTCATTAAACAACTCTGTGATGATCCCAAAAACATGGTGTCTGTTATCAGTGGGTGTGGTAAAAAAGGTCTTGGCATGTGGTTTGACTCGTGTGAGAAACTTGCAGTTGCAGGTGAGCACAGATACTTTATGAGGGGCCTGGAGATGCAAAATGGAAAACGTACATGTGGATGGAATAATTGTGTCGGATGCATGGAGAACGCTGAGTTGATAATGAACTTTTATGGAGAAGCTGATTCTGATGGCTCTTATATTGAAAGATAAAGAGTAAGCGATGGATTGGCATCACGAGAATGCAGGGAAATTTGGGCACGAACATGCTAAGGACATGTTGGAACATCTTGAAAAAAAGAATAGCCGATGGATATAGACCTATAAAATATAAATAAAAAGTTTACTTCGTTATTTTGTTACTCAATCTGAATATGTTACTGACTTAAGGTACTATTGTAGGGTGTGAAACAAGGTACAACGGCGAATATATTTGAATTGATGGCAGAGGTAGGCAGGAGTGCAGATTTTGTGTTGGGGATTGGAGATGATATAAGTGATGAAGAGGTGTTTGTGGCTATATTCATGAGGGACTGGTTACTAACAATGGTACTGTTTTTTCATGTAATGTGGGAGAAAAATCAAGTGCGGCTGAGTACTTTGTGCATGAAATGGAATTATTCTACCCATGCATTTGAAACTAGCGCGAAACAACATCTGATTTGCTTAAGTTCTTTTGACAACAAGATGTATAGGTATAGCATTGATTCGTATAGTATGAACTTCAGTTATGACAAGTTTGTTGACCAACAAAAGATTGATAGGTATAACTCTTGTTTCTTGTTAATTGGTTAAATTATTGTAAGACGATATCTCTGCAAGCTTATGAACCACTCATGGTAACCTTTGTTAATACTTTTAGACAACCACATATATCGATTTTTATGACTGTTTTTATGACGTTTGAATGATGGCTGATTGGTTTTCTAATCCTATAGTACTATAGCAGCTTAATAGCTTTTAATTTAACTTTAAAATGAAGTGTATAATGGCGAGTAAGGAGAGCAAATGATGTCGAAGTGTAATGATCTTCTTGTTATATACTAACCCATTTTGAAGTTGAACACAGAACATTTACTAACTTGACACTAAGTCAAATTTTGAACTAAAGATTAGATAATTTTATTTCACTAGTAATACACGTACAATCATAAATGAGCGTATACTTTTTACATGTGACTATGTTCTTTACGCACTTAAAAAGCTACGACAATTTTTTTTCACATGTGAGTATGCGACCAAGTTGTGAAGATGTCATTAAAAAGTTTCAATTCTTGCTCATAATTTTCACATGTGAAGATATTCTTACAAAAATTGAATAATCATCAATGTTTAAAAATACGTGTATTCAATAGTGACGAAATTTATTCATGCGTGAAGGAAAAAGTTTATTCTCGAGACAAATATTGGTCACATGTGAAAACATGTCTCGTAGCTTTTTAAGATGCTCGAACAAGTCGGTCACATGCGATAATTTTCCAAATAGCCAGAAAAGTAACTCATGTTATCCATAAAAATGAGATTACGATCAATATTAAAAATAAAAAATAATAAAAAAATTTTAAAAATTAAAAATTAAAAAATCCAATTTAGTAGATCTCCTAGCTTTGATAGTTTTACACTAAACATTGTATGTCCTAAATTGTACACATCTATTTACCAGTTGGTGTCAAGTAACAAGCGAAATCAAACCCATCTTATTTAAAAATAAGTAGCTACGACGGGTCATAAGCTTAGAAAGTTACCCAACATTAATTATATTGCATGAACATGAACATCCCAAATCAATATAAGCTTATATCGAACATGAAGATGATAGCAATTAGTAAAATATATCATTCTTCGTGAAGACAAGCTAGTCCTTTGCATGTTACCTCATCAAGTTCCTGCTCTTTGGCCCCAATTAGAAAGTTACCCAACATTAATGATATTGCATAAAACATCCAAAATCACTATGATATTATTCCCAGATTTCATCAAGAACCTCCAAAAGATGCTTGCATTTTTCACAATCACCGCCTCGCGACACTTTTGCTAGTAAATCAACCAATTATCTAGACTCCCAATCAGTGATAGTTGATCCAGGTGGAATGATCATTTTCTCCCACATCATATTTGTGAGAACAACTTGAGATGAAACGGGAGCGGTATACTCAACTCGAACTGTTTGCACAAAATTAGTTATTCCTACTTCTTTCAGAAAATTCCTCCAGCTTAGCATAGACACACCAGGTGGATACATCATATAAGTATTGTCGACCTCATACCATTTTACATCAATGCCACTGATCAACCTACTTATATCAATATGATTCCCGAAGTCATTACAGAAATGGATTTCAACCTCAGATGGTAGTACAAAACCATGATTGGTTAAAATATAAGCTTTATTATAAACCTCAGAGATTATGTCCCCCCGTTCAGTCCCATATTCTGACCAACTAGATTGTAAGTGAACCATTATAAACGATAAGTACTCTGTCATGAGATCAGTAGTCACTGTATTTTTATTGTCGCAAATAGCTGGTAAAACATGTGCCTTTACTATCTCATGTTCGGATAACCATTTGACACCGACTTTCAAAAGCATTTGGGTTAAGTTATTGGTAACAGGGCCATCAAAAATTGAGGGGTCAACAATTCGAAGATTGGAAAACAATCTTGTAAAGGCTTCGAGAATGTCCCATGAACCATTTAAACTCATCCAAATCGTACCCACTTCAATTGAACTGTAACAACCGCCTAAAAGTGGAATGAAAGGCGTTTCCATCAGGGTATTCATAACATCAGAGCCGACTTTGAAAGCATAAGTGTTCTGGATGGACTTTGAATGTAATTCATTAAGCCAAGATGATAACCACTTATGGCCTATTGTTTTTAAACCATCTTTTGTACGACATAAAGAAGATAGCATCTTAACAAAGATTTTAGGTCCATAACTCTCGATACCCAATGCTCTTGCAAGTGAATCTGATAGTACTATATCCTTATTCAAGTAGCCAAGACCAAGATGCTCCTGAATAAAGCTATCGAGCAAAAGAGTACGAACCTGTTCATTCCAATTTCTTAGTACCCGAAACGGTGGGATCCACTTCTCATTTTCGCCTTCTAGAAGTAAACAGTTAGACGTGCATAGCTTTGATATGATCATTCTAGGAAGAGAAGCAAAAAATCCATGCACTTCGCCGAGAAGAGGAACATAGCTCATAAAGACGAAAATGCCCTTTCCTGGACAATCCTTGAAACCAGGAAGGCTGCAAAAAGATCTTTGTGAACTCACAAACAAGTTTGAAAATTTCGATAGCAAAAACTGGTTCCATGGACTATCACCGTCAACTTCTCTCGATGAAGGAAGAACAAAATCACCTTGAATTGTAAATTTTAAACCATATGTTCGAAGAGGAAGAAATGCAAACCGCTAATCTAGCTTTGGAATCTAATTACGATTCCCTGATACTTTAAGAGCAAATGCAATTGAAATTTCAGTAGTTTTGACATGTTTCGGATACCGTTAGCCTGAAGTTCCAGAGAGTCAACAAACCAAGTCAATGTCTCATTCCCAATGGAAACATTGATTAATCCATTTCCACTTATTTGTTTCCTCATGATGACAAATGAATCGTTAAGCACATCTCTAAACTTGATACATTGAAGACGATGAAGAAAGAGTAACAAAGATGGATGAAGATCTGAAAACATAGATTTGATGTTCTCCCGGCGAAGTTTCTATTGACTTTGACTTTAAAGGAAGGGCAATGCATGTGTTGTAGTCGTGGGTGCTCACTTGATCAGTAGTGTCAAATGAGACCAGGTTTGTGAAATAGTTGATATCACAAGGAGGTACGATTGTTGGCAAAACAAAACCGATTTGACCATCGGTTATGTCAAACTTGATATGGAATCCATTAGAATAGATTCTGGAGCATCAGAAACCTGCATAATCATCAAAGGAATGTTTTGAATACATCGTAGAAAATAAAAGAATTTATTTGACTAATATTAGAAAAATTCCTATACCCGAAATACTGATTTGAACCCAATGCCTTTCTTGCCAACGTACCCGGAACTAGCTGTCTTCTTGGTAGAATTTCCAACATCACAAAGCGCCCTGATGTTCTCAGCAGAAAAACCCTGCTCGTTACTCAAAACAATAATACTCTTCTCCTGAAGAATGAAAGTTAGAGTCGGCTCCACATGTTTTGGATAGACATTATCATCAGCATTCTGAACCTATAGAAACATACAAAATTACACAAACATGTCATTATTGTAACAAAATAACTTAAAATTACCACATCAAAGGATAAAGACAGAAACTTACAAGCTCCAGGAGAAAATGCGAGTCTTGGGAATATAATGCGAGTCTTGGGAATATAACTCTGTAGAAAGACAATGAAGTGCTCTTCCTAAACGAGCATGCTGTTTTTCAATGCATTCTGAGATTGAAATATTTGGATCCAAACCGAATTCTTCAATTCTAATAGACTCTATAATACTAGCTGCATTCTTCTCTCTCAGAATCTAACATGGGCTGAACGCAACCATCATCAGCATGTGCAATGTAAGAGTCATTACACCATCTCTTTTACCGTCTTCACTCGGTTGGTTGGTTTCACTCTGAAGAAAGTCTTCTATTCTCAAGAGATTCTTTGGATTCTGATAGACATGAACACTTATCATTAAACCACTCCACTATGCCTAATGATAACCCAAGCTCATGAACCAACATATGATCCTCTTTACTTTTACATTCACTCAAAATCGATTGAGCATCTATGATAATCGAACGAAGTGCAGAAACCAATAACTCTGCTGCAAATCGTTGAAACTCCTTCGGTATATAACCCAAACAATCAAGAACAAATCTTGATGCAATCGCACACACCTTCAAAATCATTATTTGCATGGAATTTTAATAGGGACAAAGGTACATTCCTTTCACCACCATATAAAGCAATCAAAGATACGAGCTTTAAAGCTGTTTCAAAAGAAGACCCATGCAGAAAAGATTCTACAAATGGATACAGTGTGGCTGAATGATCTAAACATAAACTTTTCCATGTGGACATATTAACGTATAATTAACACATCAACTGGAACCTTTAATTGCAAGGAGTACTTGGATAATCGATATGAACTAGAGGTGGCAATTTCACCTCATTTACTTACAAATGATTCAATTCGGTTTACGTTCTTTTTCTAGTGGGTAAAACGGGTAAACTATAAATCCACGATACGGGTTAAAAGTTGACCAAAAGTGTAGTTTTAATTATAACATTACCAAGTAACATAATCGTGTTATATATTTGACACATCAAATATTTTTTTTGGCAATAAAGTTTTTCGGATCAACCCAACCAGCCCATTTTGCCACCTATAGAAGAAACAATGGACCGACCACCAATTATTACCTTTGTTAAGTGGAGCAAGAAAGCAACACCAAACGGCAGCTCAAGATAAGCACAAAAGCTATCTGGTGGTCTGGCCATATATACCCTTTATCCAAGCACAGCCTACATTCTTAAGTGTAACCGTATATAAGAAGGAGCAGATAAAATATTGAGTCCCACCTCGGAGGAGTTTTCGACTTCTTCATCTGAATCAGTTTCCCATAAAAATCCATTTTCCATTTCCGTAGATTGGTTATCAGGATCTTTGTTTAATGTTTTTGCTCGGGAGATGATGCATGCTACATATTTATCTGTAATAACGAGAACGGGATAATTTATCATGTGGACTTCACATAGTACCGATCCATCACATATATTATTGATTGAATAAAACTCTTACCAGCCAAGCTACGAAGGGCATTCTCAGCAGCCTGTTGTTGTGCATCCTTTCTCGTGTTACCCATTCCAATAGCTACTTTCTCGCCCGTGAACAAGACCTGCATCATCATTAACCCCAATTTAGCACAGACCATATTATGGAATTTCAGCTTAAACAATCACTGTAACGGTGTACTCTGCTCACCTCACAAGAGAACAGCCAATCTCTGTTGGAGCTCATAATAGATCTATATTCAACCTACAAATAAAAATAAAGATGACATGATGCACGATAAGAATAACACATAACAAAAGCTTGTTTTCCTACTGGATCAAATTAGCATACCTTAGAGCCACATCTTTGTCCAATTTCCTGCAGCACTCCGATGGATAACGAAGGTTGTGGCTGGTTTGAATTTCCGCTCTCAGTAGGCCCTCTTCTGTTGTTAAAGGATGGTGGATTTTGAAGGGGTCCTACGTCTTCCAAAAAAGTGAAAAAGAAATAAGAAAGCAATTAATTTGAACACAAATTGTTACAATAGAAGCTCTTTTCAATACCTGTGGCCTGTTTGCGGTAAATTTTTCTTTTGCAATCCATACCCATGGGATACCTCAAATTGGCACGAAAATATCAATTACGTGGATGGGGCAACTTTTGAAACATTTACTTATTTACTTATGCTCTATCTCTGATTTACCCAAAAATAGGAACAGGTTAAAAACATCCGAAATATATACACAAATGCATACAAACATCCTACACGGGTTAGATCATTTTTTATTGAACATAGGGATTTAAGATAATTAATACTTGTATCCGCAAGTGCCGAAGAACTTGCTAGATCATTTTTGTGATAACTTATTAATGTGGTTCATGTGATCATTTTTTAAATAGCACATTCTTTATTTAAAAAACAAAAAAACTGGAAAAAGGTAAGTATGTGCATGTCAGGCCAACCCATTTCGAGAAGCAATTGAAAATGACCTGTTTAGCCACCTCCATAGATAACTGAACCAAATAAAAAAAAATCCAAAAACGTAGTATGTGTCCAGAACTAGCAGTAAAAGAATCCTTAACGAAAATATACAAGTTTTTAGACGATATTGGTGAATCTGTAATACCTCAACAACATTTTTACAGGTAGTAATGGTGAATCCCTGCAGAAAGAGCTAGTTGTACCGGGAGACAGAGGATTGAAACCAGGTCGGTGTTTGTTCAATATATCAGGTGCTTGAATGGGGCCAAGTAAGCTAGGCTCTGCACAAAAATTAAAGAAACTATACTAAGAAAAGATCAACCAGCTTAAATACTCTTGTGTGTAAGTGAAGAAAAAGTTTTACAAATACATACTTTCTAAAGGAATCAATGGTCTGGAAGATGGTGGCCCGTGGATACTTGCATTTGGAACTGATACATGGGGGTCTCTCAGATTTTAGGTCCACGTTTCTGGAATCCTGAGAAAGGTTAAAATTGAAAGCAATGAAAATTAGTATATTCTGTGTAGAGCTTGTTGTGAAAGAAACGGTCTACGAGTGTGTTTGGGGTTGCTTAGTTTTTCTGCTTATGCTTCTGCTAATAAATAAGTACTTGTAAGCTGCTTAAAAATTAGCACTTCAAGAGATAGTGTTTGGATTTGCTTATTTTGTAAAAAAAATGTAATAAAAGTCATATATAATATTTTGTTAGAAAAGCTCAAGCGAATGCATTTATTTTACCTAAATAAGCTGATAAGCAGAAAAAATAAGCAAACCCCATTAACACCTACATGCATAACAAACGAAAGTAACACATATATTAGGAAAGGCTACCTGCTGATTCAGTCTTTGCGCAACTTCAGGACCATTCATCCCTTCTGTCACTGGGGCATTTGTATTCCCATTTGGTACGAAACTGGCATCCTGAAAACCAATTCTTCGTAGAATAAGTAAGACATTCTCAAAGATATTACTAACACCCATAGATGTCTAATTCACTCACCTCTGACATTAGAAAATTGGAAACATCAGGTGCAGATGGTAGATTTGATGCTTCGTCTTCGTAAAAGTATTCGGAAAGTCTCCTTAGCAAATTTTCATCGAATTCTCTGTGCCAAACACAGGATAAGTAAAGTAAGTAGGGCCAAAATGAATGTACAATATAAAAGAATGATTTGCTTAAGCTATCTTACTTGAAGAAACCTCTAAACTCAATCTTATATGATTTTCTTCACAAGTGAAGATATTTTTTCTAAACTCAATCTTATATGATTTTCTTCACAAGTGAAGATATTTTTTCTTAAACTTAAATAATCGCCTCTAAACTCAATCTTATATGATTTTCTTCACAAGTGAAGATATTTTTTCTTAAACTTAAATAATCGCCTCTAAACTCAATCTTATATCATTTTCTTCACAAGTGAAAATACTTTTTCTTAAACTTAAATAATCGCCTCTAAACTCAATCTTATATCATTTTCTTCACAAGTGAAAATACTTTTTCTTAAACTTAAATAATCGCCTCTAAACTCAATCTTATATGATTTTCTTTACAAGTGAAGATATTTTTTCTTAAACATAAATAATCGCCTCTAAACTCAATCTTATATGATTTTCTTCACAAGTGAAGATATTTTTTCTAAACTCAATCTTATATGATTTTCTTCACAAGTGAAGATATTTTTTCTTAAACTTAAATAATCGCCTCTAAACTCAATCTTACATGATTTTCTTCACAAGTGAAGATATTTTTTCTTAAACTTAAATAATCGCCTTCTAAACTCAATCTTATATGATTTTCTTTACAAGTGAATATATTGTTTCTAAACTTAAATAATCGCCTCTAAATCAACACGAGAGTACACATTATTCTCATAATCTATATTTTACGCAAACTAACTCATTCCTAGATGAATTTCTTCACAAGTGAAGATATTGTTTCTAAACTTAAATAATCGCCTCTAAATCAACACTAGAGTACTACACATTATTCTCTATATCCATGAAAATTTCAACCAAAAAATACACATCACTAAGTAAGGCATTTCGTCGAACACTTGGTCTACACATATATCCATGAAAATTATAGCCAAAAATACACATAACTAAGTAAGGCATTTCGTCGAACACTTGGTCTACACATGCAATCCACAACATAGTTATGCATTTTGCCAAACACTTAGTCTACGCATACAATCAATCAATTACACAAAGCACCATATAACATCTTGACATGTGACGCAATAGATAAGATGTACAAACACATATTTTATAACTACAAAAAGTAAAAACATTCATTAGTTGAAAATTAATTACCAATATTAGAATTCAAATCCACATAACACTGTTTCAATTGATTAACAAAAGGAATCATCTTAAGAAAATTTTTGAAAAGTTGAAATTTATACCCAAATAAATCGGAAATCAATCAGTTAAAAAGTCAACCCGCAGTCAACACCGCAGTCATCGCCGGAGATTATTGGCAGCAAAGAGATGATAGGAGATGACCGGCAAGATGAGAGTAAAAACCACGGAGATGAAGAAAGGTGGTGTGTGTTTGGTCTTTGCAGAGAAATTTTTTTTAGGAAGCAAATGAGAATAATACAGTTAGACCCCTCTAATTTTTGGGCAAAAATTACAAAAATGCCATTCCGCCCAAACTGATATTAATATGAGATGCACTTGATCTAACGGTCCAAATCTCTTCTCGCGTTCTCACAAAAAATAGACTTCTCATTTGAACGCTTGTCTATATATATATATATATATATATATATATATATATATATATATATATATATACTAAAGGGTGGTACCGCCAAATGCGGCGCGCGGGTACCCTGAAATAAAATTTTCCGGTGAATCATGTATTTTAGTTTATTATGTTTTTTTTGACAATAAATTTACGGATATCAGAATTTTGTTTAGCCCGACCGTTCGCTCGAGCCCGTTGGCCCGCCTATTCTGGCTCGAGTCCTTAGCCCGCTTCCGGTTCGGGCAAAGCCTATTTTGCCGTCAACGCTCGAGCTTGAATATCGTATAATGTGCTATATTATTTATATTAGTGACATTTAATGCGGGTTCGCTGCTGCCGGGCGGATACCATGAAATAAAATTTTCGGTGATTCATGTATTTTAGTTTATTATGTTCTTTTGATAATAAATTTACGAATTTCAAAATTTCGTTAAGCTCCAGGCCGTCGGCTCGAGCCCGTTTGGTCGGTGCCCGTTTGGATCATACCCGTTCGGATCGAGTAATCAACAACCCAGTCCAAGTTTAGGATTTCCAATCAAGCCCAACAGAAGACAAAAAAAAAAAAAAAAAAAAAAAAAACGATCCCCCCGTATTAATAAGTGCACACTTATTATTCATTTACCCTAAATATACTCAACACAACACAAACCCTAAAGACAAATAAACTAAAACGAACTTGATAATGGTTTCCCAATCTTGTCAAAAATTATATCCTCGTGAAAATTTAGAATACCAAAATACCACTCATTTGACCAACAAACATGCCAAAAATTAATACAATGTATTAACGAATACATTTGTTTAATCAATGTAGTAAGCACAAATCATAGTATCGTTATTAAAGGTTCAACCCATGTTAGTACTTGTCGGATCCTACAACCCAGACCAATAAAATATTGAAGCCCATATCCGATCCAATAACAAATCCAATAACCGGTTGTGATTAGTTAACCCTAGAATCGTCCGTATAAAAGACTTATCACAATTTTAATAGCTCATAACCCTAAAAAAAGTTAGACGCCTCCCATCTTATCAACATCTCAGTCATCATACAAATCCATCCAAATCTCAGATAATCATTCGACCAAAATAAAAAAATACACAAGAAGCTTCCCCATTTAATTCTTTCTTCTACAAAGGATTACAAAAGTATACCCTCAGAAGATGTGTTAAACGATTTATGGACACGGGTAGGTACCAATTTCTTGTCTTGTGTTTTTCACAAACCCGAACTAAAGAAAAGATAATAACATAGTTGTTATTAATCTTGTCTTTTGTGTGTCGGATATTTATTGAAGTTCATCTTCAAAAAAATGGATCTATGATGATTTGTATTAAACTCTTTTAAGATTAGAGGAAGGTTTATTGTAAGATTTTAAACAAAAAAAAACTGGGATCAAGGTTGGGATATCGAATGATGTTTGAAGTTTGTTTTGATAGATTGGGTTTGTGGTTGTTTGGATATAGAATTGAAACTGTTGTCGTGATGTTCTTCTTGTTTTAGTTCAAACCTTTTTGAATACTTATGATGTAAGAACCAAACTGAGGTCACAGTCGTTGGTATATTGGTATTATGGTCAACCTAGTCTTCTTCTCATTTTTTTCTTGAACTTATGCGTAAGGTGAAAAAACCTTATGCGTAACCATTTTTTCTTACGCGTAAACAAGATATCTTATGCGTAAACAAGATTTCTTACTCGAAACAAATCTTAATCAATCCAATTGGTGATGGGGTGTATTAATTGTTTGGTCAAGAAGCTTGTATTAATGTGTTGTATATAATGCATATGTGGTTGTAAGTCTCAAATTTTGTGCTTTAATGTGTTGTACATCATGCTTTATTACTTATAAGTCTGAAAGTCTGAAAATTAAATAGGAGAGAGAGTCATTTGTGCATTATAAGTAGTAGTGATATATATATATATATTTATATATATATATATATATATATATATATATATATATATATATATTGGGTAAAAGGGATCACCCTGGTAAATTTATGCCTTTAAATATGTACATGGAACATGAAGAACACTTCAAATGCCAACTTCAAACTTAAAAGCAATCTAATAACCATAAATCTCGAACCATATACAGCTACATTAGCTAGTAAAATTCCGCTTCTTTGATTCATGTAGAACTAAAATGTTTTTGTTATTTTATAAAAAAGGTAACCACGCCAACATTTGTTATAACATTTTTCTATTTTCAAGCTATTAAAAGTTTGATACTCAACCACACGTATTTAGTGGTAATGTGATTGGAGCTGATATCACCCGCAACACAATTTTTCCGAAGATAAATGCTAAAAAAAGGTATTGTATAATTTTGATGAGTGTTACTTCGTTTAGTTAACATTAAGTCAATTATAAGCAATCAGATTATATAGTTATCATTAAGTCAATTATAAGCAATATCAGATTTATCATAAGCTAACGCCAAGAAAAAAAGAGTAAAGTCCACATACCCTGTGTTTGCTCGCTATGCTGTTCATCCCTAAACTTTTTTTATAAATCATCCTTCCTTAGTTGTTAAAATACATCCATCTTAGCAATTCGCAATCAGGACTAACGGTGCAAATTTTTCTCCGTTATCGCCACTTGTCATCGGTCGGATCAATGAACGATTCGGTTAACGTGAACCAATGAGGTGGTGCCACGTGGCATTGGTATATCACGATTTTCTCTCGATTCGAACCCGGTTGTTTGTGTAGTGAAGTGAACCTATCCAGTTAGTGTTAGCAGTCATTAATAATACTCAAAATCAAATACATAACCCTTCCTTATTATTTGGCCCAATTCAATAAAAACAAAAGGTTCAATTTATGTTTTGGCCTATCAATATATGAGGTTATATAGACTGTCAAAAAATAAATAAATACACCGTCGGACTCGTTTTCTCGTGCTCTTTCCAATGGTATGCTCGGGGAATTTTTTCGACTTAGTTTGAACCTCGAAAAATGCGAAAATCATCGTTTTTTCTTTGTTTTTGCATTTTTCGAGGTCCAAACTAAGTCGAAAAAAATTCCGAGCATACCATTGGAAAGATCACGAAAAAAAGAGTCCGACGGTATGCTCGGGGAATTTTTTCGACTTATTTGGACCTCAAAATGCAAAAACAAAGAAAAAACGATGATTTTTGCATTTTTCGAGGTCCAAACTAAGTCGAAAAAATTTCCTGAGCATACCATTGGAAAGAAAAAAAAAAAAACGAGTCCGACGGTATGCTCGGGGAATTTTTTCGACTTGGTTTGGACCTCGAAAAATGCAAAAACAAAGAAAAAACGATGATTTTCGCATTTTTCGAGGTTCAAACTAAGTCAAAAAATTTCCCCCAGCATACCATTGGAAAGATCACGAAAAAACGAGTCCGACGGTGTATTTATTTATTTTTTGACAGTCCATATAACCTCATAAATTGATAGGCCAAAACCTAAATTGAACATTTTGTTTTTATTGAATTGAGCCAAATAATAAGGAAGGGTTATGTTTTTGAGTTTGAGTATTATTAATGAAACTATGCTTAGCACAACTGGGCATAGGTTCACTTCCCACATAAACAACCCGGGTTCGAATCCAGGGAGAGCCAAAATCGTGATATATTTTATCAATGCCACGTGGCACCACCTCATTGGTCCACGTGGCAACCCGACCTGTTCATTGATCCGACCCGATGACACGTGGCAGATAACGGAGAAAAATTTGCACCGTTAGTCCTTATTAACTGAATTTGCTAACGGAGGGATGTATTTGTGCCAACTTTACTAACGGAGGGATGATTTTGTGCCAAAAAAAAGTTTAGGGATGTAAACCGCTTAACAGGGAAACCACAGGGATGTTTTTTGGACTTTACTCTAAAAAAAAGTAACATGATATATACAAAAAGATTGACTACTTCAAATGAAAAAAGTTGTTAATTAACATTAATGAGTGTCTTGTAAGAATGCCATATGGTATCTTACAATTACCATATGCAACAGACAAAGACATCAACGTAATGCATATTTCAACTTGAGACAATTTAAACACCCAAAGTATATAAAGAAGTAGAATTTTATTCTTCCAAAAGATGTGGGATTCAAAACTTGAAACGAGTCTCACACAAATAGCCCCATAAAAAAGTTGCTTTAGACACATAACACCTTTTTTTTCCGTAATCAAAGATTAAAAATGTTCTTTTCACACATTATTTTTTCTTCTCTTAACAAACTAGAGAAAATTGATTCCAAACTCGAATCGGTTTAGTGACAATGCATTTGGAATTGGATATCCTTCATTGATGTACATGGTATCGTTTTGATTTTCTTTATTTTTTACTTATACTAAAACCAATTACCAATTGCATATGTTATTGGTTGTAAGAAGTGTTGAGTTTGATATTGAGCTTGAGTCTCAAGAGTGTGTTAAGTATACGTTTTGCGTATATTCCTTACAACTTTACTCGTTATTTTCTATCTATTTATAAAAGGAATGAATGCGTTTGTGTTTATAGTTGTGCATTCTACATTGATTTGTTTTCGGATCCTTTATGGCTAGTTAATGTTTTCTTAAAGGCTTCTAAGGTCTCTGGATATGTAGAAGATCTTCATTATCAGGTTCACTAATTTTATCCTCGGAAAGTGACGACACAACAATCCCGAGTCCCAACCCATATCATAGTTTTAATATTTTTGGTAAGGTGGAAATAAAATCGTTAAGCAATACTCAGGGCTATGGCCTGATCATAATATCGTTGTAGTGTTAAGATACATCGTTTAGTTCAGTTATCGAATGTGACACAATTTGCATCCATTATGTGGCGTATTCTCTATAGGTTTTCTAATCATTATGGTAGGAATGGCAAGATGACTGGGGGTTTCAGGTTCACTGACATGTCAAAACATGTAGTTAGGATTCTGACTCGGGTTGGGTTGACGCAAAACACCTTTGTTCCTGTAATACTCTTCTATGAACATCGTGTCTCAAATATGATTATTTATCTCTTTGAATTACAATAAACGATAAGGTAGACTGCTAGCACTTATTGTCATTTTCGGATAAGTAGAGGAAACCAAAAACTCCTTGGATTCATGATGTTATCTATTCTCCCTATATACACCTTCATCGTCTTCCTTATAAGTGGGCTTATTACTATAAACTATTTTGTTAAACTCTCAGGTAGATCATCATTTTGTCACATTTATTAACAGGATGTCAACCTTTCGTTACATGGTACTAAAAATTTGGATGTCGATGCCAACGACTTCATCCAATAACTATAAATCTCGAACCATCCAACGGCGAGAAAATTAATCCCCTTGTGGCCGCGGAGGTTCACTTGCGCCAACTCCGGCTATTTAAAAGGGTAGTCGCCCTGTGATTAGTCGACTCACAATATCGAGTTAAAAGTAAACAAAATTAATAATAAAAATCGCGAACCATATATAGATACATTACATGGTACTAAATTCATGTGGTGATTTTTATAGAAAGCAACTAGGCCAAAATTTGTTACGATTTTTTTTATAATAAAGTTTAGCTAAAAAATATATTGTATACTTTTGAGTTTTGATGACCGATAGTTCACTTATAATAAAATCAACCACATATATAGAAATTGATAAAAGACCAACTAAAATGATAAAAAAGCTGTCAATCTTACATTAATTATGACCTTCCAATGGCCTATACCATTGTTATTTAACAGTATACACGACTAGAAGATAATAACATAATGTTTATTCCAAGTTATCGAATGCTTATCTATATCTATACTACTTTATAATGCATTTAGGCCTTCTAAAATTAGAAGGCTGAAAACTTCAGACTTTTTTACTTGTTTATTATGGAAAGAGTTTTTCTAACCAAAAATTAAGATAAGGAGCTCCAATCATGAGATGACATGTGTCACTTCTTAACAAACTCCAAACCTAACTCCTAACCACTAAAAATTAAGATAAAGAGCTCCAATTATAAAATGACATGTGTCATTTCTCAACTAAAAATTCATCTTTATTTTTAAATTAAAATATCTTTTTATCTACTTATTTTTTTTATAATCTAATTTCACCATATTTTTATAATTTTATGCTCTTTAATTCAACATCCATTTTGATACATTTTTATGAGTTTTTAGTTTTTATATTTTTAATGGGTTTATTTTATTATAATTCAAAATTTTACAACGTTAACCTTTATTTCATTTATTTCAATCAATATAATCTTGATTCGTCAAAATCATATACTTTTGGCGTAGTGTTTGACGCGTAAGAGATTGTGAGGGTATTTCTATATGCGGGAATAATGATGTCGCGGGAAAGCCACGGGAAAGTTACGGGTAACCCAAACAAACACTTACAACTTACACATATACATTCGAAGTGTTGTGAAACGAATTCACTAAACGGGTAAGCAAACACATATAACTATACTTATTGCCGCCGCTGTACGCGGGTACCCGGCTAGTACAAAAGGTATATTAGCAAGGAAATTTTCATTTCACTAACTAATGTGGGATTCAAAAGTAAAAACAAGTTTCACAAAAGTAACGCCATGAAAAAGTTGCTCTAACCGATGTGGGACATAACACACTTTGTTGCCGTAATCATTGATTACATATGTTCTCTTTTCTTATCAAGCTACATAGAATTGTATTCATTTTGCCTTTTTAGTGTATGTGTAGTTCTACAACATAACAAATGGAATGCATTCGCGTTTATAGTTTTGTTTTCTTCAGTGGTTTAATTTTGGATCCTTTATGGCTAGTTCATGTTTTCTTAAAGGCTTCCGAGGGCTCGGGATATGTAGAAATTTGGTCTTCATTATAAAGTTCACTCAATTTATCCCTAGCAGGCACACTACACTTTCCTTCACGTTATTGTGCCAAAATGTTTTTCTTGTTATTTGTTTCTATGTTTTAGAATTCGGGTATAATTCTTAAACTTTCATTAAGTTTTTTTTCTTTGTTACAGGATTCTTAATTCTTGTCACGTATGTTAACAGTATTGAAATGCATAAATACTTGCTCCCGGCATTCTATTGTTTACAAATTACTAATGGTTGATATATGCGCCTACTTCTTTAAATTCGTAGAACGGTTCTCAACACTTCGGATGCACTTACTTTTTAAAGTTAACAACTTTTTAAATTACTAATGGTATTTACATTGACGTGGGTGTATGAATGAACACATATACATAGTGGGCTTTCAAAATCTTAACATGGGCCTAAGGTTGGGCTTTAAAGAAGACCTTAAATGAACACATATACATAGTGGGCTTTCAATAAATTGTTTTTTTCACCAGTTCACCGATTTGATTATCGGGTTGTTCGGTTTATTCGGCTCGACTAAAAAAAAGTTCTAAGTAAAATAAAAAACCGAACCGAATTCAAATTTGATTATACCGAACCAAATAACCGAAAACCGAAAAAAAAAAACCGAACCCACAAAATGCTTACAACAATTGGAGTTGGACATCACTCGCGCAACAATTTATCCCTTATAAATGCTAAGAAAGTTTAGTTAAAAATAAATTACTGTATATAATTTTGAAGAAAGTTATTTCGTTTATAAATAAGGTCAATTAATAGATTTATCAAGCTAACAATGTTCATAGAAAAAGATAAACTATTTAAAATGAAGGGGCATTTACATATATCTCCACATACACACTCATATTTACATATTTCCCCAAACAGTGCTTTAACAGTCTTGTACATCATGCATAAAAAACTTGTGTTTGGGGAACTATATAAATAGGGGTGTGTGTGATAAAATCCCCCTAAAATGAAAAAAAAAAGTTGTTAACTTTCTTCAAAACGATAAAAATAGCCTGACATCATGAGTTAAAAATGTTGGCACAAGTAACAAATCCTTTGTGGTATTTACTTCATAATGATAAAAAGTTAAGAATTTTTATTAACTGTTGGGTGATGATGATGTTGCTATTTTTTATCATTTAACAGTATCCGACATCATGTACTAACAATTAACATAACACTAATCTCAAAGTAAGTGAACCAAATACACCACTCCACTGTATATGACCTATCAAAATTTGTGGGACTAAACACTTACTGTAGTTTTCATAAAAGAAACTGGAAAAAAAAAGTTGTTTCTATGACACAACACATTGTTACTCATCTAAAGCTATGAGAAAATTGATGCCAAACTCAAATACCTATTTTTAATAGTTCCTAACACATTACATGTGGGAAGAGAGATTGTAAAGGGTTGAATAAACCGGTTTAGTTTAATATTGAGCTCGTCTCCGAAGAGAGTAATAAGTATTTGCCGTTAGAGAGAATAGTGGAAGAACTCAATAGCAAATCCAAAAAGTCGTCATAACCAAATCTATAAACGAATATCATTTGTAATGATGACCAATATAGCTTTTGATCAAAAGACTTCTACCAGCAGAGCGATTGATAACCATAACGCAAATTACCATACATCATACTTGAAAATTCCCTAAAACTTTCAAAAATTAGAGTGAAAAAAACCATTAAAATGCAGCACCTGAACTTTAATAATCCAATATCATTTGTAATGAACTAGCTAAATTGAACCACTTGCAGATTTAACATACACTTCATTAAATCTGTACGATGGGATATGAAGAACCCTTCAATTCCAACTTCGGACTTCAAAGCAATCTAAGAACTATAAAACTCGAACCATATACACCTACATTAGCTAGTAAACTTATGCTTCTTTGATTCATTTGGGACTAAAAACTTTTTGGTTTTTTTCGTAAAAAGGGAACCACGCCAAACTTTTCTTTTGAAACTATTAAAAATCTGATACTCAAACACACGTATTTAGTAGCAATGTGATTTGAGTTGGATTTTACCCGCAACACAATATTAATCCGAAGATAAATGCTAAGAAAAATTTATGAGAATTTTTTTTAAATAAACACTTTACCTCCACCTTTACCAAATGAACCATCTAAACCCGTTTTACCAAAATCGACGAAGCGAGCAAGCTGGCTTTGCTCGTTGGCTCATTTAAAAGGACACAAAAATACAGCACCTGAACTTCAATATATATATATATATATATATATATATATATATATATATATATATAAAAAGATAGACTATCTAAAAGGACACAAAAAAGTTGTTAATTTACATCAATTCTTGAGTCTATGCTGCAGGCTCCGTCTTATACGGTAAGCAAAACATGAACACAACAATATAATCTTTATTTCAACTTGTCTAAGTTTCAAACACCCCAAGTATGTAAGGAAGCACAATTTCATTCATTCAACCAATGTGAGATTCAAACCTTAGAAAAAGTCACACACAACTAATTCCCCATAAAAAAATTGCTCTAACCTTTTGTTTCCATAATCATTTACTATTACATTTGCTCTTTTCACACAATGTTTTATTCTTCTCTTATCAAACTAGAGAAAATTGATACCAAACTCGAATACGGTTATTTAATGACAATGCAATTGGAGTTGGATATCATCCTACCTCAATCACCTGAAAAAGTTGGTCAACTTGTATCATATCGTTTTGATTTAGTTTTACTTATACTAAAGCCAATTACCAATTACATACGTTGTTTGTTGCGAGAAGCGGCTGGGTTTGAAATTGATCTTGAGTCTTAAGAGTGTGTTAAGTAACTGATTTGCGTACTATATTCCTTACAACATAAGTGGTCATTTTCTATTGAAGTATTAAAAGGTTACGTATTCATTTTGTTTTCGGATCTTAAACATTTTGTTCACTAATTTTATCGTTGGCATGTGCATTCAATCACCTTTTTATTTCAATTCGTTAATGGTATCTGAAACACCGAAGACAACAGCATAATTTTATTTCAGCTCATCATTATTTTAAATACCCCAAGTATATAAGGAAGCAAAATTTCATTTCTTCAACCAATGTAGGATTCAAAACTCAAAACAAGTCGCATACAAGTAGCCCAATAAAAAAAGTTGCTCGAGACATAATACCTTTTTTTTCCATAATCATAACCTATTTACAAACGTTCTTTTTCAATTACCGTTTTCTTCTCTTATCAAGCTAGAGAAAATCGATACAAAACTCGAATCCGTTAATTTAGTGACAAGGCAATTTGAGTTGGATATCCAGGATGGTGCCTCAATCACATGAAAATCTGGCCAAATTTATATCATATCAATTTGATTTAGTTTTAGTTTTATACTAAAGCCAATTACCAATTGCATATGTTGTTGGTCGCGAGAAGTGATTGAGTTTGCTATTGAGCTTCCGTCTCAAGAGTGTATTAAATATAGTGGGCTTTTAATAAATTGGCGCGCCTTTAAAATCTATTGTCATGTGCGTCTGCGTCCGCCTAGCACGCCCTGACCCAAATCCGGGCATGATCAATTGCTAGCACCATATACAGAAAAAGACACTAGTACACAAATGGTTTTTAAGAACGGTGAAAATACATTTTTTAAAACGGAAATGAAAACCACATGACCCACTAATTACATAAATATTAATAAATATAAACAACATGCAAAAAGAACCGTTGTTTTAAACTATTCATACTATAAAAAATTATGATATTATTATATTATTTTTCGCATGTACCATTCATCATTTTTTTTAATACAGGTACCATAATAAGAAGATCATGCTAAAATGAAACTAAACTAGAATACCAACAATAAATCAATAAATCAAGTGGATAAACAAGTTAATAAACTAAGATTACAATCTCATACACAAATATGTCATGATAACAAACTTTCATATACAAATTTGTTCATAACCTAACCATTATACATATACAATTTGACAATAAAAACCTCAATTTTGTGAAAAATAAATTGGGTAAAGTTGTGACACCAAAATCTCACCCCACTCATCATGGTGTCCAATAGTTCTTGGTTTCATGTTATTTCAAACCTACAGACAAGGCGTGCACAAAACAGTTTGCACAAAACAGTTAACCGGTTCGGTTTGACGGCCGGTCAAACCCGAACCGGTTTGGGTCAATGCCAAAAACCGCCGGTTAGATCCGGTTCGGTTCCGAACCGGATGTGAAGAGTGGAAAACCTAACCGGTCCAAACCGGTTTGGGCTCGGTTTGGGACCGGTCTAGACCGGTTAACCGGTTTTGACCGGTTCTAGTATTTTTTTCGCCGCGTTTGTCATCTTTCTTGTTTCGTATTAATAAACTAGAACTTTTATTTAATATAACGGAGAATACATGATACATCACACATTACACATAAACTTAAAACATAACACATAATAACATAAACATAAACCATCGATAACTTGATAAGCAACTCAACGTCGACTCGAGGTCTCGAATCGCATCAGCTGCAAGGCGGCAATGCTTACGTGGTGTGAGCCCTCAACGCCGCGTTGGAAGTGGGTTTGAACAAACATAAACAATGCTTACATTGAGCCTTTCGCATGTCATCCGACATTTCGACGTAGTGGTAGTGAGCCCAAACATTTGGTACACGGTCTAGCGGTAAATAACGAACAATCACTGGTGGCGGGGGTGCCGGAGGTGGTGCAGGATTAGCATCAGCCATAGTAAAAATGTGAAATGCTCAATTTATCTATTTATACTAGTCTTATAATGGCAAACTTGTAAATATAAAAAAAATCAAAATTTGAAAGTTACCCGTCTTCCCGCTCAAAAAAATTCAAAATTTGAAATTTTAAAATTTTAATTTTGGACCGGTTTGACCGGTTTTTGACGGTTTTTAACCGGTTAACTGGATGAGCCTCGTAGACCTCCCCTTCGAAGTCTCCGACATTTTCAAGATTAGTTTTATCTTGCACTCGCTTCATTGCGTCCAAGTGATCTTTCAAACCCATACACATCTCCAAAGATGTCGGTGTGAGTCTTGATCTCAGATTTGATAAAACCCTTTCACTTGTTGAAAAAGCGGATTCAGAAGCTACCGAAGTAGCTTGTACACTTAGTATATCACGAGCCATCCGGGATAGAACGGGAAACATTGTTTCCTTTGCTTTCCAAAACGCCAACACATCAAAGTTTTCAACTTGTTTAGTCGGAATATGTGAGATAAAATCGGTTGTAATATATCTTTCATATTCACTGTTGGCTAAACGATCATTTCTTAACCATTTGTTGGGATCATCTCTTATCTTTTTATGCAAAGCAAGTATCGGATTCCCTCTAAAACCCCTTGATGATGATGAAGAAGACTCAAACACAGTAGGAGGTGGGTTACCATATTTTTCAAAATAATATTCCCACAAACTTTTAAAAGAATGGCCAAAGGACTCTTTTGCATCATTAGCATAGTTCGGGTTTGACGCGAAACAACCCAAATCAGTCACAATCGAGTCGATAAGCACCTCAACCCCGTTTACATTATAACATGGATTTAATGCCGCCGCACAAGTAATTAACGGTGGCAAAGTTTCAAAATACTTCAAAAGCTTTTCTTTCATCCTGGAAACCATGCTTGTATAAACACCACCATGAAATTCAAAGGAAATTGTGAAGACATCAAGAATAGTTGCTTGAGTACCAAATGAGCCGTTGGATAATAAACACCGACAATTTTTTTTGCGTTGTAAAAAACTTCAGTAGGGGTTAGTTTTTCAATAGTATCCCAATTATCGGCATCAAATGGAGCACCTACCCTCCCCGACAATTTCTCATCATGAAAATATTGCAAAGTTACCTTTTGTTTTAAACCACTTATGAACATAAGATAAGTGGAGTTCCATCTTGTTTCAATATCCCAACTAGGTTGTAACCAAGGTTTCCCCGCACTTTCACACAACCGAATGTATGCATTATATCTTTTGTTACCCTTTTTAATAACATCGGTTAACATTCTTTTAAAACTTTCTTTCACTTCACTCAAATGCGGATCTTTTAATCTCGCTTGCACGGCCAAGTTAATGATGTGTGCAACACATCGACTATGAAAAAAATCGCTATTACAAGGTGGCTCGTATTCCATTTTTAGTCTACCCATAGCATTTGTGTTGTTACTAGCATTATCCAACGTTATTGAAATTTTTTTTCTGTCAAGTTAAATTTATAAAACACTTTTCTCAACAAGTTGTATAAAGCTTCTCCGGAGTGAGGAATCGGAAAGTCTTCAAATGCTACGACTCGCTTCATCATTTGCCAACTTTCGGGATCAACCCAATGTGCGGTAACACAAAGGTACGAAAATGGAAAATTATGAGGAGCGGCCCAAACATCGGTTGTTAAATTAACACAAGCATCTAAATTTAAAAAGTATTTTTTAAATCTTGTTTAGCCGTTTTCCACAATTTCATAGCATCGCGTTTTAGAGTCATGCGACTTACATGATGGTACCGCGTTGCATATATTTCGTACACCTCCTCGTCGTCAAATCGTTGTCATAGTGGTTGAACGGCAAACCACGTTGAATCACCAAACCGGCCAATTGTTGACGGAGTAAATCATGATCGTATGCAAAAATAGTCCCGTCTCGAGCCATGGATGATTGACCGGCTTCCGGAACCGATTTGAGTGCCTTGCAATACTTTTGTTTGATATGAGCCCTCAACGTCGAGTTGAAACCGGCAGTTAATATACTGAAGCAAAGTTTACATTGAGCCTTTTTCTTACCGTCCGACATTAGGACGTACTTGAAGTGTTCCCATGGATCTTTTACACGATTGCATGGTAAAACTTTGAGAACCGTCGCTGCACTTGTTGAACCAGCTTCGGTGTTGGTGGTGTTGTTGGTGTTTGAACTTTCCATTAGTGTTTAGTGAAATACTTTCGGTTTTGATTTTTTTGAGTGTTTTTTGATTGCTTGAAAGTGGTAATTAACCAAATACACAACACATCTATTTATACTAACGTTTGTATGGCAAAATGGTAATTTTGGACCAATATTAAATAAAATCCCCCCCACCCCTTTCCTTCGCCTCCTCTTTCAAATTTTCAAATTCAAACTTTTAAAATTCAAAAAATTCCAAAAAACCCGCCCATTCCCATAAAAACCGGTTACGAACCGGTTATAGGTTCCGGTTAATAAAAACCGGTCTTCAAACCGGTGGATTTCTCGCAACTAAGAACCGGTTCCTAACCGGCGGTTAGGGAAAAAACCGAACCGGTTAGGGTCAAAACCGGTTTTGACCGATTGGGTTTTTCGGTTTGTCTTCGGATGCGGTTCGGTTAACCGGTTCCAATGTTCACCTCTACTACAGACAAGTCAAAAATGAAGATTCAATGAGTCATGATTTACTATAAAACTGTTAAAGAAACTATAAATATAAATTGAAAGAAAAACTCTTCAAAAGTACCTTGTATAGATAAATAAATGATAAACACATGTAAAATTTTGAGTGTATTCAGGAATGAAAGGTGTGTTCTTCAAGATCTGCAATAAAACAAAACATATAAAAAGCATTAGATAGTTGTTTTGAGGTATAAAGAAAGAGAAATAATACAATAGCTTGTTGTAGATATAACAAAGTAAAAGAAAAAGTGTGAAGTCTGATTATACAAGGAAGGATAAAAAAAACAAAGGGATGGAAAATTCCCGGTTGTTTGAGGTGTCCAATAACCGTTCAAAATAAATAATTCCTGAAAAGATTAAATTGAGTTCTTTTAAAACAATTATATGGGACCGTGGTAAAAAAGTTTTTAAAACGGTTGCATGCAAGCGTTGTAAATAATGAGATTAAATTATAAAATATTGAATTGTTTTAAAACGGTTATATTCAACCGCTGTAAATAATAAGAAGAAATTAAATAGAGACAACAACCGTTCTAAATAATATAGTTTATATTACGTTCTGTTTATTAACCGTTATATATAATCTTTTCTAAATTATTTAATGCGGTAGAATTGAAAAACGTTTTAAAAAGTCCGTTGTAAAATACCCTTTCTCTACTAGTGAGATAGGTTGGAGTTTATTGTTGTGCTTTCAATTGCATTCTTAACGTACCACACATACCACTTCGTGTTTGTCATAAGCTAACATCATATAAAAAGATAGACAACTTAAAATAATAAAGTTGTTAATTTAACAATAATACAAATCATTGGTCTCACTTTGTAACAATTTGCCTAACACGAAGACAACAACATAATGTTCAACACAACTTTATATTGAGCAACAAGATGCACAGGAAAGGAATATGTTTTATTTTTCCTTGCCTGATCCTTACAATGAGAGGTTACATATATAGTATAAAATATACCTATTTTGGGTAAACATCAATCACCCTCTAATTAAGATAATTACAATGAATATACAATTGTCTAATTGATTTGTTGTTATCCATTTAATACTCTCCCGCAGTTGAAG
Organism: Chrysanthemum makinoi; assembly: GCA_910596185.1. Lineage (NCBI taxonomy): Eukaryota > Viridiplantae > Streptophyta > Magnoliopsida > Asterales > Asteraceae > Chrysanthemum > Chrysanthemum makinoi. Next base: position 65,712,439 of record OU343225.1, on the reverse strand, counting down.
CGGGAGGAAGCCGAATGCTAAATCTGGATCTAAAATCTCCCAATAGCGCTGAAGGAAGTCCCTTGGTGAAGATATCTGCGTACTGGTAACGGGAGGGTACATGTAGAACATGAACCTGACCAGCAGTAACCATGTCACGGACAAAATGTATATCAATCTCAATATGTTTGGTCCGTTGATGTTGAACAGGGTTCACAGACAAATAGATGGCACTAACATTATCACAATAGACAAGGGTGGCAGTAGAGAGAGGAGAATGCAGCTCACAAAGAAGGTTACGAAGCCATGCAGTCTCAGCTACAAAATTAGCAACACCCCGGTATTCAGCTTCGGCACTAGAACGGGAGATGGTGTGTTGTCGCTTAAAGGACCAAGAAAGAAGATTATCGCCCAGAAAAACACAGTATCCCGAAGTAGACCGTCGTGTGGATGGGCAACCTGCCCAATCTGCATCTGTATATCCAACAAGAGAAGTGGTAGAGGATGAATAAAGGTGTAGACCAAAGTCCAAAGTCCCTCGAACGTATCGTAAAATACGTTTAAGGGCAGCTAGATGTGGCTCGCGAGGATCATGCATGTAGAGACAAATCTGTTGAACAACATAGGAGAGATCCGGTCTAGTAAATGTGAGATACTGGAGACCACCTGCAAGACTGCGATATAATGTAGGATCCTGTGCTGGAACACCTTCGGGACCCAGTTTGGATTCTGTATCGACTGGTGTTCGAGAAGGGTTACAGTTGGTCATGTGAGCACGCTCAAGAAGCTCAGTAGCATATTTCCATTGAGATAGAAAAAGACCTGTAGAATGCTGAGTAGCAGAAATGTCCAGAAAATAATTATGAGGCCCAAGATCAGTCATGCCAAACTCACTATGCAGGGAAGCAATGATCTGCTGTAGGAGGGAAGTAGAGGAGGCTGTAAGAATAATGTCATCCACATAAATAAGTAAATAAGCCACGTGAGAGCCCTGTCAAAGAATAAATAATGAAGAGTCACATCGACTATGATAAAATCCATCTCTGGTAGCATAACCTGCAAATCTCTGAAACCAAGCACGAGGTGCCTGCTTTAGACCATATAAGGATTTCTGCAGAAGGCAGACATGATGAGGGTATCGGGAGTCTACAAATCCCGGTGGTTGGTGCATATATACGGTCTCAGATAAATCCCCGTTAAGAAAGGCATTCTTAACGTCAAGCTGATGAACATGCCACTTGCGAGATACCGCAAGACTAAGGACAATGCGAATAGTAGCCGGTTTGACAACCGGACTAAAGGAGATGATACTACCATATCCCTCCTTACATTTCTGCCATCCCCTAACCACCATATCCCTCCTTATCGGCATCTATGGCTGCTGGAGATGATACTACCCCTCCCCCTCCACCCACTACAGCTGATAAACTCATACCATTTAGCATCACTAATAAAGTCCCTGTTAAACTAGATTTGGAAAAACACAACTTCATCTCTTGGAGTTCTTTCTTTAAGATTCACCTTGGGAGTCTTGGACTCAAATCTCACATTGAAGAACAGGCCTCTACTAGCAATCCCGACAAAGAATGGTGTAAGCTTGATGATCTCATCAAGATGTGGATCTTAGGATCCCTTTGTGACTCTCTACAAGAACAATTCGTATCCACACCCGGTTATGCAAAAGATTTATGGGACCATCTTGAGAACCTTTTTCACGATAACAAGGATGCTCGAGCAATTACTCTCGACAATGAACTTCGTTCTATCAAGATCGGGTCGTTATCTATTAACGAATATTGCACCAAAATCAAGGCAATGGCGGATAGACTCAAAAACCTAGGCTCGGTGGTAAGTGAAAAGAATATGGTTATCTATGCGGTTAACGGTCTTGATGCTCGTTTTGCTACTATTGTTAAGATTATTCGTCATCGCGAGCCTCTTCCAACCTTTGAAACGGCACGTAACATGCTACTCCTAGAAGAGTCCACTTTGAAAGAACAAGCCGGGTCATCGAGCTCTCTTGATAGTACCTCTTCAACACCCACTGTCCTTGTGGCAAATCACTCGTCCGAACTCAAAGGTAACCCCAACACACCCTCAAATAAATCACAAAATCTTCCTCAATTATGCAATCATTTTAATAAGGGTACATGCAAGTTTGGTGATCACGATCATCGAAATAGGACGGGTTTACAAACCAAATATGCCACAGGAAGTAGTAATAATACGAGGGCTGGAATATCACAACTTCAATATCAATTTGGCCAACACAACATGTCATGGGTACTCTCTGGTCCTACTCGTATAGATCAACAGCCTTTACAGGCTCATTACCCTCTGGTCTTACTCGTATAAATAATACGGGGGAGTATTAAGACTTAATATTTTAGAAAGAAAGTGAATGGCTCTGATACCATATTGAGTAACAAGATGCACAGGAAAGGAATATGTTTTATTTTGCCTTGCCTAATCCTTACAATGAGAGGTTACATATATAAGTATTAAATTTACCTATTTTGGGTAAACATCAATCACTCTCTAATTAAGATAATTACAATGAATATACAATTGTCTAATTGATTTGTAGTTATCCATTTAATACTTTACACAGTTTTAAACATCCCAAGTATATAAGGAAACAAAACTTCATTACTCCAACCAATGTGGGGTTCAAAACATAAAATCAGTCTCACAAAAGTAACCCCATAAAAAAGTTGCTATAATGACATGATATCTTTTGTTTCCGTAATCATATGTCATATATGTTCACGTTGTTTTCTTCTTCTCTAATCAAGCTGGAAAAAATTGATTCCAAAATCGAATATGATTACTAAATGACAATGCAATTGGAGTTGGATAGTACCTCAATGACTCAGGTTGGGTTAACCAACATCACTTAGTTTTTTGAAACACTGGTAGTTAATATATCACAAGTGCATACAATCACTGTAAAAAATAGTACGAAATACCGAGTAAAAAACGTTTGCACATAAGTTTTGGTCCAAGTCACGAATTCGTTGAGGTATCAACTTCAACCTGAGAAAAAGTTGACAGCTAATATGAACCGCCGATTTTTGGTATGACCAGTAGCACTTAGTTTACACTCTTAGTTAATATATTACTAGTGCATACAATCACCATGTCTATAATAGTAGGAAATCATGAGTTGAAAATGTTAGGCGCTATAACGTTGATCACTAAACCAAACCCGTAAACCAATGATTGCTAAACCCCATAACCCTTTCGATCAAAACACGAATAGTCCCAACAATCTTCCAAGATTAGAGTAAAACTTGGAAATTGCCATAACGCAAGTTACCATACATCAAACATGAATTGTCCCTAAAACCTTCTGATATTAGTCTTAGAGTAAGGGGGGAAAAAAAAAGAAAAGCCCACTACAGTGCAACACCTTCACTTCAAGAATCCAATATCATAAATCTCGAACCATATACACCTACATTAGCTAGTAAAATTCCACTTCTTTGATTCATGTGGAACTAAAGTTTTTTTTTTTTGTTTTTGTGTCCTTTATGTAAGTCACAACCCGATTCTCACGAGCATCTCCTTTTTTAGTGTGGCTACTCGTCGGCTGTTTGGTCCAATGTTCTGAAAGGTGCAGATCTTCCATCTATTTCACATACTTGGGAGGATATCTTGGCGTAGCTTATTCCTATCTCTAAACAGAAAAGTCACGAGCATTATAGGTCGACTTATTGTAGCTGCCACTTCGTACTACATCTGGCTATAAAGAAATAGTAGAGTATATGACAAAAGTGAAAAACAAGCTGCCAAGGTTTCTGATTCTATATTAGAAGTCATTAGATTAAAATTGGTGTCTCTTCATTTCAAGTCTAATGCTCGAGTCGACAAAATGAGGAAAACTTGGAACCTATCAAGTGTTAAAGCGAATGGTGGATAATAATATAATATGATTCATGGAAGCTAAAACACCGTCCTGGTTTATAATTGTTTCTCATATTTTGATGGTTAGCTTAGATGTTTCTTGGTTGGTATGTTTTGAGCTTCCTCAAAACATATAGAGTAATATTCTATTTGGCTCTAGAGTGGCTCATAACCATTCTACATGTACTTAACTCATATTATTCCATTAATATATTCACCGGGTAACAACCCTTACCCAAATCAAAAAAAAAGTTGTTAATTACATTAATTGTTATCCCGAATTATAATTATTTGCTGCTATACACTATTGTTTTACGCGAGTATTCATCTATTATATATAAAAGATAGAATACTTAAAATGGAAAAAAGTTGTAAATTTACATCCAGTCTCATCCTTATATTTCAAGTGCTTATTATAATAGCACGCGAAACACAAAGACAACGACATAATGTATACTTCAACTTTTTCCAAATTTAAACACTTAATGTATATAATGAAGCAAAATTTCATTCTTTCAACCAATGTGGGATTTAAAACTGAAAACAAGTTTCACACAACTAGCCCCATAACAAGTTGCTCTAGAGATATAACACTTTATTTTATTTTTCGTAATCAAAGATTAAATATGTTCTTTTCACACATTATTTTTTTCGTCTCTTCTCAAACTTGAGAAAATTGATACCAAACTCGATAACGACCTCAATCACCCAAAAATTTGTCCAAACTTATATCATATCATTTTTGTTTAGTTTTAGGTTTACTTATATACTAAAGCAAATTAGCAATTGCATATGTTATTGGTTGTGAGAAGCGGTTGAGTTTTATTTTGAGCTTTAGTCTCAAGCTGGTGTTAAGCATTTGTTTTGCATATATTGCATACAATTTTATTGGTCAATTTCTCTCGAGTTATTAAAAGGTTACGTATTCATTTTTCATTCTTAAGGTATGTGTGGTTCTGCAACGTGACAGATGGTATACACTTGTGCTTATTGTTCTGCTTTGTGCAGTGGTTTATTTTCGGATCCTTTATGGCTAGTTTATGTTTACTTAAAGGCTTATAAGGGATAGGGATATGTTCAAATTTATTCTTCATTTTAAAGTTCACTGAATTTATCCTTAGCAGGCATACTACACTTTCCTTCACCCTATTGTGCCCAGACATTTTTCTTGTTATTTATTTCTATGTTTTAGGATTTAGGTATAATTCATAGCCTTTCATTAAGTTTTTTCTTTTTTTTATAGGATTCTTTATTCGCGTCACACGTATATTGATAGTATTGAAATGCAAAAATAAGTTGCTCCCTGCATTTACAAATTAATGGTTAAAATTTGAGTTTACTTCTTTAAACTTGAAGAACGGTTCTGAAAACATATGATGTTTCATTGTACATTCTTATGCTATGTATAGTTCTACACTGTGTTGTCGATTCCTTCATGTGACTATGCCTAGATGATTTTCGCTTGGTTCTTTGTTTTAGGAACATGTGTTTCATCCTTTTTTATTTTTGTTTTAAGATAAATGCTAAGAAAAACTTAATTTGATAAGTGCTAGGTCATTTATATTCATAAATTAAGTCAATTCTAAGCAATATTAGATTTATCATAAGCTAACAACATATATATAAAAAGATACGTTACTTAAAATTACAAAAAGTTGTTAATTTAAATTAATTACTATCACCGTCTTTATGAACTGATCGTTACACAACCAATGTAGGATTCAAACCTTAGACAAAGTCTCACACAACCACCGAATTTTAGTTTCAGTAATCATATATATATCAAAATTTTCTCACATAACAATTGACAAATCTCAATCACTCATTTTTCTTTTGAGAAAAATAGGAAAGATCAATTATAGTTAAATTAAAAAAAATCATATGCATCCATTCTTTTATAATTTAAACATATAATGAACCATTAATCGTATGAAAAAATAAATTATACAGTTGCAACGAGTTGTTAATTATCGATCTATAGACTGACACTTTGATATACTTTCGACAAACTTTTTTTTTCATTTTTTTTTCACGTTTTTTTTATGTTGAAATATGTATGACATGTCACATTTGATTTAATACTAATATCGAAGTTCAAGACTAAAAATAGACAAAATAATTGTTAATTAATAAGGACTTCTCTCAATTTTTGCAATGAAAAACGCCCATTCATAGCTTTCCAACCATATATCACACACTGTATTTGAATTATAAAAAACAACACATGTAGATAAAATCACATGTGATTTTATGTGTTATATCCAACTTTAATGAATTGCCCGAACTAATCTACAATTCAAAATATAATGTGTTATATATGGTTACAAAGCTATTACTACATCTATCCCTAAATAAGTGTCCAGTTTGACTTTTCAGAGTCAAACTGGATCAACTTTTAGCTTATCTATTTTTGCGAGTTTTATATAATATTTGATGCAAAATATATGAATTTATTGGGTTTTAAGTATATTTTTCATTGGTATAGTTTTTCATCAAGTATTATATAACAAAAAAAAAATATTTACGGTCAAAGTTGAATCAGTTTGACTCTAAAAAGTCAAACCGGACACTTATTTAGGGACGGATGGAGTAGTCTTTAAGAAGAAAAAAATGGTAAAATGTTAAAATACTATAGAAACAATTATTTTCATTTTATTACAAGTTGTTCAAATTAGTTTAATTACATGTGATTTTTCATGTAAGTTTTAACCACGAAACAAAGTGGAGAAAACGGGAAAAAAAAGTTCGTCAATAGTATATTAAAGTGTCAATCTATAGAAATATAATTAAATGCTCATCGCGATGGTGTAATTGTTTTGCAATTTAATGATTAACGGTTTAAAAGATATTAAATTTTGAAAGATAAAAGGGTGAAAGTGGTTTGTTATCTAATCCAAAATCTGAATGACTAAGATTGATCCCTTAGTATCTAAGTAAAAGTTTAGTATGTAAATAAACTTAAATCATACTATTATATGTGTTCTTTTCACACGGTGCTTTTTTCTTCTCTTATCAAACAAGAGAAATTTGATAACAAACTCGAATTCGGTTACTTATTGACCATGCAATAAGAGTTGAATATATTCCATTGTAGATAATATATTACAAGTGCATACAATCACTATGTCTAAAATGGTAAAAAGTACGGAGTAAAAAACATTGGCATATAAATTTTGGTCCAAGTCGCGAATTCCTTGAGGTATGAACCTCAATCTGAGAAAAAGTTGGAGCTTATATGGACTGCCGATTTTGGTACGACCAGCAACACTTGGTTACTAAAACCTCGTAGCTAATACAGAATATTACTAGTGCATACAATTGCCTTTTATAAAATATGTTAGGAATTATAAAATTCCATAGTAAAAGAGTCGGTCACCCCAACTATTATCTAGCATAAGTTAGCTCGTAGACATATAGTTATTTACGTTATTTAGTAGTTTATTAGTTAATTTGTAGCGTAGTTTAGTTTAGTGCAACACCGTGGAGGAAGGACGGGTCTTTACCCACTGTATGCCTGATCCACAGGCCGATAGGAGGTCGTGTAATTTGTAAGTATAAATACCCCTTCCATCCATGGAAGGGGTGTGGCTTCTTTGAATAAACCTTTCATTTTTGTTAAGCAACTCTCTTCAAGGAACCTCCTCTCAACTCTCTTCATCTATCAAAATGGCTTACTTGTTTAATCACAATCCTAGACCACCCGAATCATCAAACAACATAAATATTAAGATCCAACAATTGGTATCAGAGCCAAGGTTGTGTTGTTTGTGTTGATTCTCGTGGTTCGATTCATGGTTTTGAATGCGGTTTATTCGGTTCTTGTACGCGGTTTGTATGTGTGCTTGGTTGAGGTTTGTCATGGTTTTGAGAGGTGTGATTTGTCTTGATGTTTGTTGGATGAGTGTTGATGCTATTAATGTTGTTACATGTTTTGATTAAGCTTTGATGAGTCTTGGTGCTACTCGTTACTGTTGTTAAATCCGTGGGTTTTACACTGTTTTTATGCATTATCAAATCTGGTATTAAGGGTTGAGCAAATTGTTAAGCTGGTTCTATAAACTTTTGGTATGATTGAAGGACGCTATAAGTTGTTTTGATCTTGAATATGCTGTTTCACAAGTTATATTTTTGGTTTTAACAGTTTCGGATTATGCTGTATTGGTCATAACATTTGTCATCTGAATCTGTTCGGCTGAAGTCCTTGTTGCAGTTTGAAACATTCATGGATGCGAGTTGCCAGATTCTAACAAGCGAGTTGTCCACTATCTGTCCATATTCAATGAACCAGATGCGAGTTGTTAACTCTCATTGATGCGTGTTGCACTTGCTCTTTAGCGAGTTGCTTAATAATGTATTCCTGGATGTGAGTCGTTATAATGTCCAGATACTTCGTACCTTATGCGAGTTGCTGGAATGGAAGCGTGGTGGATTTGGGTCATGATGCGAGTTGGTTTATTATGCGAGTTGAGCACTAACAGATTCAATGACCATAAAGCGAGTTGTCAAATCTTTAAAAAGATGCGAGTTGGGTATGATATAAGTTGGATAAGATGCGAGTTGGGTAAGCTGCGGGTTGGGTAAGATGAGAACTGGGAATGATGCGAGTTGGGTAAGATGCGACACAAGCTTATGGAGGTTTGAATGTAAAGGAGAAGAAGGAGATTCAATATGCATTTTGATTAAACTCATTGACTTAGGACTCTTGCTTGCCCCTAAACCCAAAGACCAGACTCAAATCAGACTTCAGATCTCAACCATCATCAGTCCAAGAAATGTTAAGTTAAATCAAATTCCAATCATAAACTAGATAAAACTCATCAAAACTCAAACCATCTCCATACTATCCTAGTCCTATCCTCCATCATCTATTTCATTCAATCAAGACTCGAAAGAAAAACAACAAATGATCTCAGTTCATACTTTCATAATTACTCTAAGATACATCAAGTTACTTAAAGGTATCTTAAAACAAAAGTATCATAATCATAAATCAAGACTCTGATTATAAGTAACATATACAAAAGGATCTCAGCTTTCATTATTCGTGGCACACAACTGTTCTATCAAGACCAAAGGTCATGAGATTCGAATTATTTAACATCACTGATCCTGAAAACAAATGAAAACCGAAATGAATGTTACCCAACAATCTCAGACCTGTATTTTTATGGTACTCATAAAGTACATCAAGACCAATGGCCAATAACACGAAATAGATTTCATCACTGACTCGTTTGAAGTTTGCCTTCATTTTTATTATTCGAACCAACCATAAAGGAAACAACAACTAATCATTTGTCATCTCCCCTCTCTGTTCGTTTAAGTATAAGGAATCATAACGAAAAACATGTATTAAAACTCCTACCTTGAACCTCGGTTTGATATCGTGGCAGTCACTATAACATCAAGCCATCCCTGTGGCTACAATCTCTAACCATCCCTGTGGTGAGTAAATGATGCTTATGATTTCAGGGAGAGATGAGTACTGGATTTTTTTGTTGTTGTTCGGTTATTTGAGAGAGAAAAGGGGCGGAGGAATTATGTGATGTAATATTAGGGTTTGAGCTGAGACAAATTAGGGATTAGTGTAGTTATATATTCACTGAATAGGGCATGGAGCGGATTTTTTTTGGAACGGGTTGGTCAATTTTCTCTTGGGCTTTATTTGGACCGTATATATCTGGATTGAGTGCTTTGCTTTTGTGGGCTTTTACCCGGATGAGATATACGTTGGTTTTGGTTTCGATGTGATTCACTTGGGATATATGTTAGAGATCAAATATCATGTATCATCTAATATTAGTCGACCAATGTGGACTTTGTGTGACAAGCTGAATGTTTATTAGCTAAACTTTATTGAATCCGAATCATTTAGTTTGGAACCAAGTATTTATTCAGGGAATTTGTCACTAAACAGAATTTGATATTGGATGATTACTTGGATAATATTCGGATTTGATTGATATTCGGAGTTGATTACTTGGACCGGGGACTGATTTGAGATTGTTGGATGTTGGGTGAGTTCAACTTATGTACGCTACTTGATTTGGATAAACTCTATTTGAATGGGCCGGAGTGGATTTTCTAAATTGTGATATGAATGGGCCTTAAAATTTTCAATGAGGAAATAATGGATCTCATGAGCTAAATGTATTTAAATTGTTGGACTTGTATGATGGATGATGAGATTTGAGTCATGGGAGCTGTAAATTGATCATAAGAGATTTGATAATGTCTTTTGATTATGTGATTCAATGGGTTATGAGGTTTGGTACTTTGATGTATACACTTTCACGAAAAATAGTTTGTCACGGCTCGAACTGAAAAGTTGAACAATATTGACTACAAGGTTGTTTGGACAGTATTTACTTATTTGGACTTGAAGTGAGGTCTTCCGGGGGCGTTTACTTATTTCGTCTTCTTTCTTTCTACCCTTTCGCGAAGATGACTTGTTTGGGCATTTATAGAGGGTGATAAAGACTTGGCTATTTAGTTACGTTTGTGATTCTTTCAAGCTTAACCCACAACGTAGCTATCACTTCGGTGTTTCACTCAGTTGAGAATGTCAAGAGGTTTTGTACATTGGGTACACCGTTTCTTCTTCGCAAGAATTAGTACAAGTTTAAATAACAAATCTGGGGAATTTTACTTCATGATCAAGTTTGGTATATCAGGTTTACTTCACCTTGTGGACACATCAATAGCCGACAAAATATGTGGAAGATGTGTGTACCAATGGATTGATTGGTTGTGATGTGATCAACAATTCTCATGATATATTCGACGCCACTGAATGTCAATGATACTTCACAGTCTAAGCAAAATCTTTCAAGAATCTTCAACGTCAGTCATGATCTTTCAAGATGTTTGCTTATGACAAGAACTTTTCGTGCAAATGGTCGTACAAGTTAATCATGCTTTCGAAAGTTCGAAACCATCATGGGGGAGAATCGTGTACTTTGATGTTTTACGGTCAATCTCAGGGGGAAGTAGTGTATACTACTCGACTTAGTATGTTTTGTGAAGTTGTCTTCATATAGGTAAAGAATTGTTGATAATGTAGTTGATGTTGGTTGATGAACCATTGATGAACCGCTGCATGTTCCCCTAAAACAGATATTCACTGAAACCAAAGTTGTCATAACACATTTAAGCTGACATTGTTTACGGTTTTGTCTTGATTTTGTAAAATCCCGCGAAAGAACCTATTTCTCGGTTTAAATCATAGACTTGTAAAATCCCGTGACAATGAAAACATCCTGGTTAAAGTAATGAGCATTTCCAGAACTATCGTACGGTTTATTCTTGGTTTTGTAAAATCCCGCGAAAGAAACTATTTCTCGGTTTAAACTATAAAATTGTAAAATCCCGCTATGATGGAACCATCTTGGAGAAAGGAAAGCGTATCTCGGGGTCTTCTGATGCTGGTGTTACGGGTTCTTTTTCGAAGAAGGGATAAAAGGGTGTACTTCATAAATTGGATGTGTGTTTGGATATTCGTCATGGCAATTTGGTTATTACATGGTTTTACGGGGTTACGTGCTTTTAACCATAGTCGGGATAATACCATTATCAAAGTTCACTTAAATGTCAAAGAAGGCTAGAGTTGAGCAGTTCAGAAGAAGTGACAACGGCGTTAATTCAGTATTATTTATTTGAGGTTGAAGTGAAATATCACGGGCAAGTGTACTTAGTATCTGAAGGTATCGGGGATGGTTGGATGAAGATTCTTCGAGATCCTTGTTCGAGCTTTTTCCAAAAACGAAGACTTGGAAATCTAGTTATTTTTGGGAGTATTTTCCTTCTCTTTTACCACGTGGGGGAATTGTGCTCTGTTTGCCACAAAAATAACTATCACTTTAAGGAGTTACGTTGTAGTGCTCAGTGTCACATTCAATTGTGGATTTTCAAGAGGTAATGTACGTCTTATACTTGATGGTTGGTTGGTTGAAGAGTATAGAGTACATAGAGAGTACTTAGAGATGCTAATGGAAATCGGCACCGCTCTTTGTTACATTTGTGCAAGTATAAGTCACGAGTTCGGGTTAGTTTACTTCAGGGTCAAATTCATCATATTGGGTTTTCTCCATCAGCTGTCACGACAAAGAGCCTACTGAATGATAATGGGGTTGATTATAAGTTTTGCCAAGAGATGATGAAAAGAGAGAGATTATGACGTATGAACACATCAGTTCATGCCTCGTACTCTAAAGAAAAGAAAAGTGTACGTTTCAGTGCGCTTTATCTTTAAAAGAAGAGAAATCTTCTTATGACGTCTGTTCACATCAGTTCAGGCCTCGTACTTCAACATTATGACGTATGAACACTACAGTTCATGCCTCGTTCTTAAAGAAAAGAAATGTGTACGCTTCAGTGCGCATTATCTTCGGAAGAAGAGAAATCTTCTTATTATGACCATTCTCATCAACATGCTTCATACTTTTTCCATGCGCTTCATTAATCAAGTGAACCGGGCTACCACTGATTGTTTTCTCATTCCACTTGCTCGATTATAATGAAGATGGTGACATCATGTGCTGATTTTGCGGGAGAGAAGTGTGAATAGAACATTTGGATGATTTCACTTATTTAGTCAAGAATGGCATCTCCGTATGCAATTCTTGAGGGGGAGAAGAAGTAAGAATTTTTTGCATTGTTGATTGATATTTGAGAATATAAATGGTCATACGGCTCTAAACTCATGTAAGAACCGAGCTTCTTCTTATCGGGTCATCTTCACATGGAGTTTTCTCTTCTAAGAGCCGTTGGTTGACATCTTCACTCGGATTGATGAGTTTATCGACAAAGTGCTTCCGGTTAATGCTTCACTTATACATCAACATGATGATTCCGAACAATCTATCTGTTCTTGTTTGATGTGATTGGTAGTTTGGTGTTACCATGTTGTGTGTTCGTAGCGGCCTCATTGCGATTTCCTTGATGAATCTTTCTGTTCTTGTTTGATTGGGAGGGATTTTAGTTAAGGGGATTTGCAAGATGTAAGTTAATTGGATGCTTTTTGGTGGGATGCTTTTTGGTGTGAGTTGAAGATGTTAACTATCTATTCCCCAACTGGACAATCTTGAAGAAGGTCGAGTCTACAGTCTGTTCTACATTTTCTGCTGCATGTTAGAATACTAAAGACGTGTTGCATTTGATAATCCAAAGACTTCTTCTTAATTTAAGCATTCATCATAAAGATTGTCGGTTTAGGGGAGAGCACTAATTGCGGGAGAGTGATATGTCGAATTTAATCCCCAATTAGACTTGCTCACATTATTCAGCATGTTGATTCTCACAAAGACTTCAAGCGATCTTCTCAACAGATTTCAAGTATTTGGGCTTATAATGTTTTGCTGATTCTGAAATGTCAAAACCAGCAAGGGGGAAGGAGACAAGCACCTAAACGCGAGTAAACTTGATGAGCTTAATACTTCTAAGTAATTGAAGATATCCCGGGAAGACAAATGTTATGACCGCAGAGAAACTCAAGGTTTTACTCATCAAAGCGTTTAGTGTTCTTATTCCAACGTCGTGGGGGAAGAGATGTAAGAGTTAGTTTCTGAAGATAAAGGAGGTACACAAGTATGACATATACAGGAGAGATAAATGTGTAACATGAGGGAGGTGTTATCAGTTATTCTCTTGTTGGGAATGTATCTACTTCGGATTCTTGAGCTTCATACACATTCATCAGGGACGAAAGATGTGAACATAGGGGAGGTGTTCTTCATTACCCTCATGATGTGTATTCGGGAGAGTTCTTGGATATTGTTGTACTTCGGTTTCTTGAGCTTCATACACATTCATCAGGGACGAAAGATGTGAACATAGGGAGGTGTTCTTCATTACCCTCATGATGTGTATTCGGGAGAGTTCTTGAGCTTTATACAAAGAGACTGACCGCATCAACTCAACTACTTGGGGGAATTGTTCTCTTGACACTTTTTGGAATGGATTGCGTCAGACTTCAGTGGAAAAGGAATTTGAGAAGAGTTATTTATGTGTGGATGATACGCTGTTGTTCTTGTTGATGATATAACCCCGAACGAAGAATCACGGTGATTATTCTTGAAAGGAGCAGCGGGATTTATGATAATGGTGTGCTTCTCTCGCACACTGGCTAAGGCAAGCTAGAAATACAGCTTCAAATCTGCTCAGCTAAAGGTTTTTCGGTTTGGGGGGAAGCTGCCAAAGTCTCACTTTCAGACGGTTCATTTTCTCTCGATTCAAGAGCCTTGGAAGCTTTGGTGGTGAATGTTTAAGAGATGATGACTTCTATCTTCTACAACGGGGCTGTTCGATATCATTATCTCGGTACTCGTATCATCATCTTCTTTTACTATATCATCTACTCTATCTTTGTAAATATTCTTTTAAAAACAAAATACAAAAATAGAAAACCAACAAAAAGAAAATAGAAAAATATAAAACCTTCAAAAACCCAAAAAAAATCAGAAAATTTGAAAAATACCAAAAATATTGTTTTCTCATTACATGTCTTCTGGTATCGATAACATCTACGGTCTTAGAAATGTCATTCAATAATGGCACGGGACTTTAGATGAAGTTCGAGCAGGAGGTGTAAATATTTCTTTCTAAACATGTCTCCAAAAAAAATGGCTTACAGTTATTTCAGACTGTAACCCGGCCTTCAAATGATGGCTTACAGTTATTTCAGACTGTAACCCGCACTTCAAAATATGGCTTGCAGTTACTTCATACTGTGACCCGTGCTTAAACTATGGCTTGCTATCATTTCAGATAGCAACCCTCTCTTAAAAGGAAGGAAAGTGCTACGCTTAAACGTTTTTCACAAATTTCGTGCACTTATCCTAAAACATAATGAGGAAAGTATGTCGAAGGACTGCTGTTCCTACACAAATGTTTTTCCGTCTATAATTCTTCAGAAAAAAATTTGTTGTGTTATCAAAAATGGTGGAAAATGAGTTGCTTAAAATCAATCAGATTCAGAGTTTTTATAAAATTTAGAAACTCAATCAATGACTTCAGCACTTTTAAAATCTTTTATAAAATGAGTTATTGGTTGAGGGGGAGAATGTTTTAAAATCTATATCTTCTAACGAGCTTTCTTAATTATCCTAATATGCTTAATTAAAAATGATGTTAACCTATGTTGAAGGACTAGGTGCCAAGGATATGATTGCTAGGATTAGATAATTAGAGTTTGATGAACACATTATTCCCATATATTTGAATGATCAGATTGATATGTTGAATTGACTTTTATTAGTCGATTGCTGTTTGGGTGATGTCGACCACCATATATATGTATGTGTGTTCACTAACGTATGCAGGTATATTGGTTTAAAAGAATGTTCCCGATCCGGATCCCGCAATTGAATATGATTGGATGCCGAAAGGAAAGGGTAACCATATCTTGGGTTGACAAATGAAGAAATGGAGCTTAACTGGACTTCTATGGAGAGTTGGCATATATGCAACGTAAGAGGTCTCACTGCATCAGCAGATGGTTTTCTTCTAAGTGATTGAAGAAACGGAGCTTAATTTGACCTCAGTTGGCATTCAAAATGAAACGTAAGAAGAAGTCTCACTGCATCCGTAGACGATTTTTCTTCCAAACCCTACAGCAACAACAACGGAAGCTTCTCAACCACCTAACGTATCTTTGTGCAGGGATAATAGTGATGATACCATTTTTATAAAACTTTGAATAATATTGGTTTTGAAAATGGAAAAATATTGTTTTGAAAATAAATTGGACTAAATTTTGAAAATCACCGGACTTCATGTTATCAAAACCTAAGTCACTCAATTATTGACTTTTGTCATGGATTGAGGGGGAGAGTGATTTAAAATAAAATATTTTCAAACGATGTTTCTTAACAAAAGTTCCGTCTTGTACGATAATAAGTGGTGATCTAAAGATTTAATGTTATGTCATGGTATGATTTTTTTTAGAATCAAGGTCTTTCAAAATGAAATTTTTTCTGTTCTTGTTTGATTGTGAAATTGTTTTGTTTTACTTAAAAGATCTCTTAAAAACTATCATACCTGACACTAACAATCTTTAATGTCTTAAAATGGTCCTTATCTGTCATCTTTCAAAATTGAATCTTGCCACTTCTTTCCCCAAATTTTTCTAAATGATTTAAATTAGTTGGGATCACAAATCTCAAATGGTTTGATATTTCTGATCGGGGTAGAGATCGTGATTTAAATCTCAAATCTGTTTTAAATGGAATTGGTTTTAGTCCTTTAAAGGCACTCCTGCCTCCATGTGCCAAAACGATTTCAATATACATAATGCACATGTTGAGGAGGAGGATTTATCCAAAACCAGATGAGTATTTAAACAAGGCCACATTTTCTCCCATGTTTTCTAAACCTAATTAAATCACTTGGGATCCAAAATCTCAAAGGGTTTGATATTTTTGATCGGGGAGAATTTGTGATTTAATAATGAAATTTGATAAAAGGTGATCGTTTTGATTTAATTGTGCACGCTTGCCATATATGCTAAACGCCGAATCTTGAAGTACATATTGAGGGGGAGCAAATAAACTATCGAGGTACGAAAGCATTTTAAAGTGATTTATAAAGTACCTTGATTGAGTTTTTAAATGGTTTTCTCAATGGCTTTTGTGATCGTGGATGTGCTTCAAAAGAACTCTTGCCTCTATGTGATAAAATGTTTTAAAATATCCTATGCACATATTGAGGGGGAGAATTTTACCAAGAAAATCAAATGGCTTTTTCGAATGAAAATTGTGATCAAAGAAAATATTTCAAAGTCCTCTTGCCTCCATGTGCCAAACAATTTCTAAATCACACGCACATGTTGAGGGGGAGGTTTTCTAAATGATCAAAACTATTAGGGTACAAAATGCTTTGATCTCGTATCACAAGTACCTTGATTGTTTTTCTAAATGATTTTTCAATTGATTTCAAGGAAGAATGAACTGTACCAAAAGACCGACCATTTTACTTTATGCATGGTGTTATAAGGATGGTTAGGTTAGGTATTTGTTCCCACGATCCGCCAGAACCGGAGGGATCTACCCAGGGACAATCCACTAGATAGTGTAGAGTCCTTAGGTATATTGAAAAAAGGAGAAAAAAATGAGAAATGGGAAGAGTGCGGACTGAGACAGAGCTAGTACTGGAGTAAACCCAACAAGGTTCTAGTTATGAAGTCTCGGTAAGCACTGAAGGGGTTGAAGAATGAAAAAGAAATGAATATGAAAAGGGTGAAAAGAAATAGCCCTCCAATAATTCAACCTTAGGGCAGAAACCGGGTTCAATACATATGCTACTGGTGGTTACTAAGGTAACACTGGTATTGAAGACAAGACGTCATGGACCCAGTAACGCACTGCACTAAACTTCCCAAGCTACTCAAGTTCCTCTTAAAAGGGCTTGTTTCATTCTCACGGGGAACCAACATAATCTATCGACTTTCTCTTAGAGATTATTGATATTGAAGAAGGAGACCCTCTCCCTAGTCTCCGGCACAGGAACCAAATATACACAATTGAGTCTAGAGCCAAGAGATCATCCACAATATCTCGTTAGGACACTATATTAATGAATACTTGCTGTTTCACACAATGTGGAAAGTAAGATTATATATTAAGAGTCCTACGCATTATCCTTGTGGTATTGCCAGAACATCCGAGTGATATGTAAAAATATTCACGATGAAGATGGAAATCCTTCTAGAGCCAACATCAAACAAGCTCTTGGTGGGTGACATGTGAGATCTTTTACTAAAGATCAAGCTTGTAACAACTGGATAGAAACGATGGGGCAATTCATTCTTGAATCAACCTTGGTCCAGGAATGGAATTGACGAATACTTTTGGAAAAACCGTTCGATGTGCAAACCTTCTTTTCTCTAGCACGTCGAATGTGTATTCATTTCAAATTCAAAAAGTATCTCTGATTGAAAAATACTTTTAGAAAAACCATTCGATGTGCGAATCTCTTATTTTCGCTAGCACGTTG
This sequence comes from Chrysanthemum makinoi, assembly GCA_910596185.1. NCBI lineage: Eukaryota > Viridiplantae > Streptophyta > Magnoliopsida > Asterales > Asteraceae > Chrysanthemum > Chrysanthemum makinoi. Next base: position 65,694,565 of record OU343225.1, on the reverse strand, counting down.
AATGTGTACTCATTCTCTAATACAAAAAGTATTTTGATTGAAAATTGATCTTTCTCATAAAACCTTCGTCGTATTGCAAAACTCTTTCTTCAAGCAATACGCGATTGTTTTTCAAATCATTTTTCATCAATCGGTGAATCTCAATTCGCTGGTTCACTCACACCGTGTTGTCTTCTTTGAGACGTTCCGGTTTGAGAACAACTATAACAACCGCGAAACCCTGTCAAGGAGATTCTTAGGAATCCTACCCGATCACAGCAAGACTTGTACCGATCAACGGGGAACAAGGGCGTGTACCTCAATTCAACAAAAGTGGTCAAAGACACTTTCGGTGTTTTATTGCTAACTCGTTGTTTGCGGTACATTTGGACGGTTGCAAATGATCGAATTGAGGAGTCATTCCAAAGCCGCATGCTCACAACATCCACACTTAATTGAAGAAATCATGAATGGTGCATATCTACATAACCTGTTCGATATTTTTATACTATGCTTCGCTACGCCGCTGCAAATATCATGAACCAGTAAGGCTTCCGCTACTCAGATGGAAAGATGTCATGATTCAAAAGTGTGAGCATGTCGGTCCGAAAGTCACAACTTCACATGATGGCAACACATTAAAGGGTGATCCAGAGATTTACGTGGGTCGATGATCTCAATGAAAGCTCGAAGATCATCAAAGATGTGGATCAGTTAATGGCCTCCACTAAAAGTACAAATCAATGCGGACTGTGAAGAATCGCTACTAATGCACAAAGTTTACGGAAATTGAAGAATTCAAGTCTATGAGCTCAAGACTGAAGATTAAATAGAATGATAGGATACAAAATGTAAATCATGGGGTGACCTCCCTTAGGGGGAGATTGTTAGGAATTAGAAAATTCCATAGTAAAAGAGTCGGTCACCCCAACTATTATCTAGCATAAGTTAGCTCGTAGACATATAGTTATTTACGTTATTTAGTAGTTTATTAGTTAATTTGTAGCGTAGTTTAGTTTAGTGCAACACCGTGGAGGAAGGACGGGTCTTTACCCACTGTATGCCTGATCCACAGGCCAATAGGAGGTCGTGTAATTTGTAAGTATAAATACCCCTTCCATCCATGGAAGGGGTGTGGCTTCTTTGAATAAACCTTTCATTTTTGTTAAGCAACTCTCTTCAAGGAACCTCCTCTCCATCTATAAAAATGGCTTACTTGTTTAATCACAATCCTAGACCACCCGAATCATCAAACAACATAAATATTAAGATCCAACAAAATAGTATCAAATCATGAGTAGAAAATGTTAGGCACAATTTATAATGGAATAGTGAAGGTAAAATAGTTGTTGTTTGGCATAAGTGGATGACTTTGATATTCAACTTGACTTTAAAAAGTGTGTTATATTCGTTGTTAAGGAGGAAAGGGAAGTACTGTACCAAATCAAGACTACAACGAAACAATACTCATGAGTCGTTACTATAGCGAAAACTAAACACAAGTTGAGCCGTGTCCGATATTAAATTTATCACTATAACCCGCCCAGTACGACTTACACCAATAATTGTTGAACCCTTCGATGTAAAGACTTCAACCAGCACGGAAATTGATAACCATAATGTAAATTAGCATACATCAAACTTGAATAGTCCCAAAAGCTTTATAATTTTTACGAGTGTTAGTTCATTTATATTTATAATTAAGCCAAATAAGCAATATTAGTTTTATCATAAGCTAACATCATATATAAAAAAAAGATGGGTTCATCATAAGTTAACAACATATATATAAAAAGATAGATTACTTATAATGACAAAAATGTTAATTTACATTAATTACTTTCCGTGGATTAAATTTACGGATTGTTACAGACAACAACATAATGTTTGTATCAACTTGCTATAATTTTAGACCACTGAAGTTTTTAAGGAAGCAAAATTTCATTCCTCCAACCAATGTGGGATTTAAAACTTAATACAGAGATTAAATATGTTATTTCACACATTAATCTATTTTACTTCCCTTGTCAAAGCTGAGCAAATACATATCAAACTCGAATACGGTTATTTAGTGACAATAATGCAATTAGAGTCGGATATCCTCCATGGGTTTGGATAGTACATCAATCACCCAAAAAATTTGGTCAAACTTAAAACCAATAGTTAATTGTTACTACGTTAACACAATATACCATGAAACAATAGAGGTACTACACTACTACCATTGTTGATTTAGTTAATGGAGTGATGAAAGCAACTTAGCAAGTATGGCTGCTAGAGAAATACTTGAAATGAAACGGAGAAATGTGGGAAGAGAGATTGTTAAGGGGGGTTGTGAAAGCGGTTGGGTTTAATATTCAACCTGACTCTCAAGAGCGTGTTGAGTATTTGTCGTTAGGTAGGAAATGGGAGTAATATACCAAATCAAGATTACAATAGAACAATAGTCATGAGTTATGACTGTACCGAAAACTAAATACAATCGGAGCTGTATCCAAATTTTAGTTAGTGAAGCAAAAAGAGGGGAAGAGCAGATCCGTAAAGGCACCATAACCAAATCCATAAACTAACCCTTTCGACTACTACAATAAGGCTCACAAAGACCGGTTAAATTGTGAAGAAAAATAGATTTCAATGACAACAAAATACTTCTTATTACTTCTGAATCAGTATTACAACAAAACAAGATCTTCTATTCTCAAATAGAATGAATCAATATCAGTATTTGATCTAAATCAAATAACAACAACTAATAACAATGAAGTAACAAAGTATTTTGATCAAGACAATCAAAACACTAATTAGGGTTTTTTATATTTGAGAGAGATTGAATATATCGTAAGTTTTAGAGAGAGAGTTGATAGCAGATATAATAAGAAACTGCATATCTCTTCAGCTTATATAGCCTCACAAATTACATATTGGTCCTTCATCTTTCACTTTTGCCTTAAACCATCCAAAGCATTATCCAAGCCAATATCTTTATCTCTTCCAGTCCATCTAGAAATAAAACTCCAATATCAACCCCTGATCACTCTCGAGCAATTATAACAGAACAAACACAAACATATATCAACTCAGATATCACAAATCAGATTAAATACAAGTATTTAGATTATAATTCTCAACACCCCCTTTAATCTGATAAGTGATATATATCAAACATCCCAAGATTTTTAACTAAAAAATCATGTTGTAATGTATCCAACCCCTTGGTAAGGATATCTGCAATTTGATTTGCAGAATCCAATTTAATGTTTAACAACACCATTTAAAATCTTTTCTCTAACAAAATGTAAATCAATCTCAAGATGTTTTGTTCTTTCATGAAAAACTGGGTTGGTCGCTATTTTAATAGCAGACTTACTGTCACAATGAAGTGGAACAGGTAAAAGACCAAAAATTTTAAGATCTTTTAAAATTTTTAGAATCCAGATTACTTCATCGGTAATCAAGCAAGAGCTATGTACTCGCCGGTAGAACTTTTAGAGAGAGTATGTTGTTTTTTACTTTTCCAAGATACTAGAGACCCATTCAAAAACACAATAGCCAGAATGCACCTCCTTGTTACAATACATTTAGCCCAATCAAGATCGAATAAGCAAGAAGAGACATACCTAATTTTTAGTAATATGAATACCCAAACTGAGCTCCTTTTAGATACTTAAGTATCTTTAAAGCTATTCTGAGATGAGACTTAAGACGAGAATACATGAACTAACTTAAACAAGGAACAAAGATATGAAATATCGTGTCTAGTATTAGTCAAGTAGATAAGTTTTCCCATAAGCTTCTGATAATCAGTAATATTATCAAGTAAAGGATCATTATCAAGAGCCTCATTAGATATAACCAATTTAGACGCAGGAGTTTTAAAAGGTTTACGACCAAGCATAACATACTCACTTAACAAGTCTAAACAGTACTTTCTTTGATTTAAACAAATTCCTTTATCAGTCTTAGCAACTTCAATACCAAGAAAATATTGCAACTTTCCTAAATCCTTAATCATGAACTTAGTTTTAAGGAAAGTTTTAAAACTAGTAACAATAATATCATCAACATAGACAAGCAATGCAATAAACACATCATCATTAGACTTAGTATACAAAGAATAGTCACTTTTACTTTGAACAAATCCATTTTCAATAAGAGCATATGTAAGTTTAGTATTCCATTGCCTAGGAGCCTGTTTTAAACCATACAAAGACTTTTTAAGTCTGCAAACTCTATTATCACCTTCAGGAAAGAACCCCTCAGGTAACTTCATATAAACAGTTTCCTCAAGATCACCATATAAAAATGCATTATTAACATCAAGTTGAAAAATAAGCCGCTTATTTTGAACAGCAATATTAAGCAAGCATCTAACTGTAACCATTTTAACAACAGGAGAGAAAGTCTCTTCATAATCAATACCTTCCTTTTGATTATACCCTTTAGCAACAACTTTAGCTTTATATCTATCTATTTCTCCATCAGACTTATACTTAATTTTGAAAACCCATTTACTTCCTATAGCTTTTCTACCAGGAGGTAAAATAGTAACTTCAAATGTATCATTTCTATATAAGGCCTCAATCGCATTATTCATAGCATCAGCCCAATAGATAGATTTAATGCCTCAAAATAATTTCTTGGTTCATGACTTTTGTTCAACTGAACAAGAAACAATAATTTCTAGAATTAAGCTTAGAGTAATTCACAAACTTTTCAATCCCATACTTCACTTTTGATTCAACCACAAAATCATTATAATTTCTAGGAAAAAAAGAAGGTCTAGAAGACCTTCTCAAAGGTACTTCAACTGAATCTGGAGAATTTGAATCAAGATTCAAATTACCCTCAAAATTATTATTATCATCAAGTGTAGTTACCTCCTCATCCTCATCAGCAGAACACTCATCCACTATTATGATTAGTGACATGGTCTCTACTGATGGAGGAGAGCTGCCAGCTTCACTTTGTGACTCAAAGTCACTATTCAGATTAGGGTCTACTCTCTCATCATCATTGGGTAGTTCAGGGGTTTCATTATCAAAAAAGTTCAACTGATTTAAGTCTTGAAAAACATTTTCAGAAGTAGAACTGTTCTTATCAGCAATTGAGTCTTTAAAAGGAAAAATAAACTCAAAAAATTTAACATCTCTGGAAAATATGAACTGATGCTTGTCAAGATTATATAACCTATATCCCTTTTTAGAATTAGAATACCCCATCATAACACATTTCTCAGATCTACTACCAAGTTTATCATGATTATTAACAATAGTAGCAAAGCACAAACAACCAAACATTCTTAAATTGCAGAGAGTAGGTTTTTGATTATATATCATCTCAAAAGGAGATTTTCCATTAAGCAATGTAAGAAGGCAACTGTTAATTAGAAAAGTAGCAGTAAGAATACACTCAGTCCAAAACTTAAGTGCAATTCCCCCCTTAAACATAAGGGATCTAGCAACATTCAAAAGATGCATATGTTTCCTTTCAGCAATACCATTTTGCTGTGGAGTGTATGCACAAGAAGTCTGATGGGTAATACCTTTTTCTTCACATAACTTTGAAAAATAATGATTAACAAATTCAGTACCATTATCACTTCTAAAACTCTTAATTTTCTTATCAAACTGAGTTTCAATCATGTTATAAAAGATAGTGATATAATGAAGAGTTTCATCTTTAGTTTTAAGTAAGTATACCCATATTACCTAGTATAATCATTCACAATAGTCAAAAAATATTTGTAACCTTCCTTACTAGCAACCTTATAAGGTCCCCATAAATCTAAATGAATAAGTTCACCTAAAACAGTAGAAGTATGATCACTTAAAGGAAAGGGTTCTCTAGTTTGTTTAGCTCTTTGACAAGTTTCACAAAATAAATTTTTATCCTTTGAAGTAAACATTAAATCGGTTTTTAAAACATTTAGAACAGGTCTCATAGGATGACCAAGCCCGCAGGCTACCATAAAAAAGAAAGAGAGTTATTACTTTGAAAGAAGTACCTCCGAATTGAAATAATATAAACCACCACACTGATTACCAGTCCTGAACATTTCCCAGATTCAAATCTTGTTTCAAGAAATAACATTTGTTCTCATCAAAGGTAACTACAATTTTATTATCTTTAGCCAATTTATGAACAGAAATTAAAGTAACACAATATTCTGGAATAACCAGAACATCATATAATATTAAAGAATCAGCCAGTTTAAGATTTCCAATTTTAGTAATCAAAGCTTCAGTTCCATTTGGATGACCAACTTTTATTTGAAGATGAGAAATATCAAACACATTTACCAAGTCCTTGGCAGAATGTGTCATATGCTGGTTAGCACCAGAATCCACAATCTTTCCATCAGAACTAAGTTTGGATTTTAAATTGGTATTTGTGGAAAAAAACTTGTGAAAATTTTGATTGAAAACCTTACTAGTATTAAAATAAGTACCTGCCATATTGGCATGCACACTATTCCCTTTAATAGAGTTGTCTTTGATATGAGAAATAAGAGTAGTAAGTTGTTCATCTGTAAAACCAGAAGATGAACTAGACCCCACATAACTATTATTAGAAAATCTTTTTTGAAAAGTCTGATGTCTGTTATTGTTACCCTTTTTTCCAAAATTTGGATGATACCCAATCAATTTAAAACATTTGTCCTGAGTATGTCCATTAAAACCACAATGATCACAAACAAGAGCAGAACCAGTGTTCCTTCTATTATCAGATACTTTATTAAAGTTAGCAATTGGAGGATTAGCCTGAGTATTCTGATTAATAGGTTTAGTATTCTGACTAGATGAATTATTACCTTGATTCAAACCTCTAGTAGCAAAAGCAGAATTATGATTCCTACTAGAACTACCAGACACAACATTTCTATGGTTTTCTTCACTACTGATAATAGCATCAGCACCTTTAACATCAGGCAAATGATCTCTAGAGAGAATATTACTTCTTATTTGCATGTAAGTATCATCCAGACCCATTAAGAATTGCATAAGTTTCATAAGTTGGTTATGCTTTTTAAAATCATCAGCAGCATGACAGGTGCATCTAGGTAACTGTACCATAGCATCAAATTGTTTCCACAAAGTACTTAGCTTATTAAAATATTCATAAATATTAGTGCCATTCTGAGTTAAAGAGTGAATTTTATGATGCAAATTAAAAGTAACAGAACCATCAACCATGTCAAAGGTATCTTTTAACTCATTCTAGACACTAAAAGCACTTTTGGAAAAAATTTGACCAAGAAACAACTCTTCAGAGATGGAATTTAGAATCCATCCCAACACAATAGCATTAACCTTATCCCATTGTCTTCCCAAAACTTCATCAACATTAGATCTTCTACAAGAGCCATCAATAAAACCAGTTTTATTTTTTCCTTCTAAGGCTAACATCATAGCACAAGACCAGACATTATAATTTTCAGTTCCTTTTAGTTTTATTGAAACCACAGTCAAAGAAGCTGAATCATTAGGGTGTAAATGTAAATGATGACTCAAATCCAATTTACTTATTAGAGTGACAGGATTATCATCTTCATACTCATCATCAGTATAACCATGAACAGAATTATGAACAGACATGATTCAAGAACGGATAATCAATCACTCAAGAAAGGTAGAGAAAGTAGTTCCCAGGCTTTCCTTGCCACTAGAGTGGTAGGTCAAGGGCGCACACAAGCACACAAAAAAACAGAAATAATAATCAAAAAACACAACCAATTTCAATCTCAACCAATCTCAACTTCCAATAATCCCAAATCCTATCCTCCGACAATCTAGACAGAAAAATAAGAACAGAAATTAAAGAGAAAGTGTGAGAGGTGTTATAGAGTATGCAATAATAATCAGCAGCGGAATATCAAACCTACTATACTCTAGATTCACTTAGTCTAGAGATATAGCAGATATAAAGCAAGAACCCAGAACCAAGATCCAAGAACCAACAAACCCTAATTTTTTAGAATTAGGGAAAATCACCAGAACCACTTTCAATCTTTACCAAACACTGAGATCTTATCGATTAATCACACTTAATCGACACCAGAAGCCTTCAATCACAAAAGCCCCAAAAATAAACCAAACCCTAATTTTTCAGAAATTAGGGTTTTCCAGAAACCTCCAAGATTAACCAAATTCACCACAAGATCTATCAATTAACACAAGTTAATTGATCAAGAACCAATCAATTTGTAAAAAACCTAATTTTATCAAGAACCCTAATTTAAAAAAAACGATTTTCAGAGCAAACCTGTCTCTGATACCATGAAGAAAAATAGATTTCAATGACAACAAAATACTTCTTATTACTTCTGAATCAGTATTACAACAAAACAAGATCTTCTATTCTCAAATAGAATGAATCAATATCAGTATTTGATCTCAATCAAATAACAACAACTAATAACAATGAAGTAACAAAGTATTTTGATCAAGACAATCAAAACACTAATTAGGGTTTTTTATCTTTGAGAGAGATTGAATATATCGTAAGTTTTAGAGAGAGAGTTGATAGCAGAGATAATAAGAAACTGCATATCTCTTCAGCTTATATAGCCTCACAAATTACATATTGGTCCTTCATCTTTCACTTTTGCCTTAAACCATCCAAAGCATTATCCAAGCCAATATCTTTATCTCTTCCAGTCCATCTAGAAATAAAACTCCAATATCAACCCCTGATCACTCTCTAGCAATTATAACTGAACAAACACAAACATATATCAACTCAGATATCACAAATCAGATTAAAATACAAGTATTTAGATTATAATTCTCAACAAATTAGCTTATGGATAGTGCGTTTGGAAACACTCTCTGTGACGGGGTATCTCTATGATCGAAGCACAGAGTAACCGGTTCCGTAACTAGTCTTTATTAGAAGTATCGAGACTGGTTTTTTTGCTAAGAACTGGAGTCTATTATACTTTCTAAAAACAAAATTTTGGGTTGTTTGGCATTGCTTATTGACACTAATTATATAGAAAACTATTTGCGATTGCTTATTAAAGATGTTTATACGGGATATTTGGGATTGCTTATTGAAACTGCTTATCATAAGTAGTTCCAATGAGCAATACAAAAAAGCCCATATAAGCAGTTAATTTTATAAGCAATCCCTTACAGCCCTTATAAGCACATAATTCAATAAGCAATTCTAAACAGCACCTGTGTATCATGTACTTCGAGGAATATTCAAATCCACCCAACACAAAAATATTAGTACAAAGATTAAAGCACCATACCTCTTCCTGTCAATTATATAAAGTAGAATACTAGCTGGTTTAAAGCTCTTACTTCTCAACTTTTAACTCTCTAAAGTAAGTATATAAGAATTAAAATAAGCAATCCCAAACTTCGTCTAATTATCTTGAAATGCCACCTTACAATGCCAAACACTACCTTAAGGTGCGGAATATAGCTTCTATTAAGTTCATACAAGATTTCACATTGCTGACCAAACAAAAATGAAAAGAACCATTGTTTCCGGTGCCAAACACTCAGTGTTTTGTGCCAAAAATGAAATGCCACCTTACAATGCCAAACACTACCCAGGTGGTTTAAGAAAACTGGTCTTAACTCTTAAGTCATTCCATCCTCGCTAATTCTCAACCAAAGGAACCAGGATTTATGTAACCATGCTATAGTAAAGGGTATATATAGGCTTTTTTTTGTAGCAGTGAAAGACTTTATTAGTCTCTTAAACTATCCAAGAACCAAGTTGAAAAAAACCAGTATAATGCAGCACATGAACTTTAATAATCCAATATCATTTGTAACGAACTAGATAAACTGAACCACTTGAAGATTCAGCATACACTTCACTAAATCTGTACGATGGAACATGAAGGCCACCTCAATGCCAACTTCAGACTAGGGGTGGCAATCGAGTCGTGTTTGTGTTAACCTATTCGGGTTCGCGTGTTGGCGGGTTAGTATAACCTCTACCCAAACACGACCCATCTATTAATCGTGTCAAGAAACACAACCCTAACCCACACATGCATAACACGTGTAACCCATTTTTGACCCGTTTAACCAGTTTAAATAAATAGGTCAAGTAGTGAATAAGGTTGGTGGTTTATTGATTTAACTAGTTTAAATGCAAAAATGATATAAGGATTTAAAATATGATAAAAATAACAGACAAATAACCATACGACAATTTTCTCAGTTATAAGCGTCAAGTTCTATGGTATAGGAGGTATAATCGTAATTCAATCATAGTAAGTACATAGCACAATACATTTAATCCACATCCAACATAAAAAGACATGTTATATATTATATTTTTATAGTCTTATATACTTAAACGGGTTCACGGGTTGACCTGTTTAATATTTACTCAACCCAAACACGACTCATTTATTAAACGGGGTTAGACAGGTTGACCTGTTTTTGACCCAAACCTATTTATCCTCAACCCAAATCTGTTTAACTTCGTGTCGGGTTTGTGTAGTTTATCGTGTCGTGTCGAGAATTGCCACCCCTACTTCAGACATAAAACCGATATAAATTTCAAACCACATACACCTGCATTAGCTAGTAGAATTCTGTCTTTGATTCACATAGGACTAAAAACAAAATTTGCTCTAAATTTTTATTTTTTTTAATTTATTTATTTATTTTTATTTTTTTCTCCCTTCCTTTTGAAGCTGTCTGAAATTTGATACCAAACTCAAACACAGTTACACATATATTTAGGTTAAAGGACTGGCGCTGCAATGGTTAAAGGACGGGCGCTGCAACGGCCGTTATAAAACGTTTTTGTCTGTTTTTGTCCGTTTTTTTCGTTTTTGTTACGTTTTAGTCCGTTTTTTATTTTTTTCATCCATTTTTGTTCGTTTTCATCTATTTTTGCCCCTTTTTTTAACGTTTTGTCCGTTTTCTTACATTTTTGTACATTTTCATCCGTTTCTATTACATTTTTGTCCGGTGTTCTTATGTCTTTGTCCTTTTACATTCGTTTTTATCCGTTTTGTTCATTTTTCTTACATTTTGTCCGTTTTTCATAGATTTTTTCTCGTTTTTCTTACATTTTTTTTCAAATTTTTCAATATGTCAAAATACTTTCTATCAAAAAAAAATTCAGAATTTTTTTCCTAATAATTTTTCCAAAATGTTTTTTCCGAAATTCTTTTTCCAATTTTTTTTCGAAATACTTTTGTTCCGAATTCTTTTTCCGGATAAAAAAGGACGAAAATTTTAAATTATAAACGGCCGTTAGGTTAAAGGACTGGCGCTACAATGGTAAAAGGACGGGTGCTGCAACGGTCGTTAGCCAAAAGGGTTAACGTGTAAACGGAACTCACTTAACGCAGTTAGTGATGGGGGACTAAAAGTGCACGTAACAGTGAACCACAAGGACGATTTTTGCACTTAATGAACCACAAGGACGAAACATGCAATTTGGCCAAACCACAAGGACAATTTTTGCAATTTACTCTAAATGATAAGAAAAAAAATTTGTTTAGAGTGAAGTCCAAAATACATCCCTGTGGTTTGTCCTTTGTCCCGCTTTACATCCCTAAACTTTTTTTTGGCACAAAATTATCCCTCCGTTAGTAAAGTTGGCACAAATACATCCCTCTGTTAGTAAAATCAGTTAATGAGGACTAACGGTGCAAATATTTCTCCGTTATCTCCTAACGGAAGAGAAAATATTTACACCGTTAGTCCTTAGGACTAACGATGCAATAGAATAAATTGCATTGTTAGTCCTAAGGACTAACGAATGTATACCATTCGTCCTTATGGTATACATTGACCGACAAGTTGAGTCCTTTGACCAAAAAACGTTTACCGTCCGTCCTTAAATGCAAAACGTTATGTACCGTTGGTCCCTCCTTCTAACGGCCCTTGTTAACGATCGTTAAGTCTTATTATATAAGGGTATTTTTGTCCTTTTACATTTGCCACTAGTATCTATAAATAAAATATAATAAAATATCTAAGAATCATATATGTGGATTGGGTCGTGTGTTCTTCATTATCATCAGTAACAAAAAAATCCATATTTTAACCAAAATCATTATCATCATCAAGAACAAAAACAAAGTCTGACAAAAACTAATTTCATCATCAAGAACAATAAAAAACTAACACAAACCCATTTCTTTACCAAACTAAAACCATCTCATGGGGTACACCTACATCACTAGATGTAAAACCAAATCTAAATAGATCCATATTTAAGCAGATCTGGAAAACTAAAACATATTTATCCATCTTCATCTTACTCTTTCATACACACACAACACATACAAATGTTATCATCAACAACACATATCTGAGTTTGATGAATGTTTTTCGATGATTTTTTTTCTAGATAAGACTGGATTAAAAATCAACACATACACACACTCACCACAGCCGTCGACCCTCACCAATCATCATCCAACTTTATTAAAAAGCAACACCACCATCACGTCACAACCATTTCTTTCAAATAATACTTTCATTCTTAAGCTTTTAAGTATACAAATAGTCTTAGTTCCTGGGAATTTAAGATGGGTTTTTGTGTCATGTTCCTAATTTGATTGATTTGAGTGGTGGCGGCGGCAAATCTAGGTGAAGGTGGAAGTGCCGGCTGGTTTGGGTGGTGGTGATTCTCGTGGCAACGACAACAGGCCAGTCTGGGTGGTTGTACCTGTGGCAACGGAAACAGAAACGGGTGGCGGTGGCAGCGAGGTGTGACGATGGCTGACGGTAATCTGGTATTTTTGTAGAATTAATTAGATAGTTGTTGATTGAAGATTTAATTTTGCACTAGTTTTATAGGGTTTGTAAAGTGTATTGGTGATGGATAATCATTTCTTGTTGTATAATAAGTTGATGTTGAGGATTTTGTGGTTGTGTTATTTTAGTGTAGTTGCTACGTGCTCGTTAGCACGTTGTAGAATACGCTAACAGTAAGATTGAGGATTTTGTGATTGTATTCTTAATTATGCTTGAGTTTTTGACGTGTGGATGTTTATTTTGTGACGAAGGGAGTTTTGAGTTTTTGTGTTTGGTGATGATTTGTGGCAGTGGTGGTGACTGGTGAGATGATGAAGATGGTGGTGTTGTTAGTGTAGTTAAAAATAGTAGAGGAAGATGGATTGATGGAAGAAGAAGAAAGTGGGGGTAGTTGATGCTAGTGGGTTTGGGAAAAGACTAAAATACCCTTAGTGGATGGGTGCCTAACACCCGTTAGTGGAGCCCGTTAGTGTGAAGGACCAACGCTACATAACGTTTGCCATTTAAGGATGGACGATAAACCTTTTTTGGTCAAAGGACTCAACTTGTCGGTCAACGTATACCATAAGGACGAACGGTGTAATTTACTCTAAAAAATATAAAAAAAAGGGGGTGTTTGGGATTACTTGTGTCTAAACTTCTTATTGCTTTTTGAAATAAGCATGTTGAAATAATCAACTCCAAACTTACACCACTCATAAATAACATACAAGCAATTAGAATAAGCAATCCCGGATACTTTCAAAACTGCTATTCGCAATACACAATAAGCAAACAAGCAATTCGAGCGAGTAGTGTTTGGGATTTGTTTATTGAAAATGCTTATGCATACTCATTTGTAACAAAATGCAACACAATTATTCGACACCCCATTTATTTAAGTTTCTGGCAACTATGCTTATTGAAAGATACGAGTGGCAAAATAATCAGTATCAAGTAAGCAGTTTGGAACAAACAACTCTCAAATTGATTTCTAAAAACTACTCATTTCACCAAACAAAATCGCAACTTTATCATATATCCCGTTTAAATAAGAAATAACAGAAATTCCTAAAAACCCTTTATCCGCAATAATCAAACTTCATTAAACCAATTCCAAACACTTTCAAAACTACCCTTATCCATTTTACATATACATATAAAAATATATAAAGAATGATAAGAGGTAGAGAGATGACGGTGGTGGCGCAGCTGTGGTGATGATTTTATCACGAACAACCACGGACTAACACGAAAAAAGGCAACAAGAGAATCAATTCGTAACCTTCTCCCCTATCTAAACTGATTTCCTTGCTCTTATCGATCCTAGAGAGTGGCGGTGGCGGCTGATAGCTGTGGTGGCAGGAGGTGGTCGATGATGGTGGCGGTGGTAGAGAGTGGGGTGATGGCCGGAGCTGTGAGTGGAGGAGGGAGTAAGTCTAGGGTTTGAGAAAATGACTAAAAACTATAACTTGTTTCCTTTAAATACTTCAAAAGTATTAAATCCAAATGACAAGACCAAGAACCTTGGGGGCGGGGGGTAACATAAATCCAAATGACAAGACTAAGGACTAACGGTGCAATTTTTTTTATTTGCACCGTTAGTCCTCATTAACTGATTTGACTAACAGAGGGATGTATTTGTGCCAACTTTACTAACGGAGGGATGATTTTGTGCCAAAAAAAAGTTTAGAGATGTAAAACGAGACAAAGGGCAAACCACAAGGATGTATTTTGGACTTTACTCTTTGTTTTATTATCTTGACGAGTGTTAGTTCATTTATATTTATCATAAGTCAATTATAAGCAATATTTCGCATTAGCAAACAGTATATAGATATAAAAAAGATAGAACTCAAAGTGACAAAAAGTTGTTAAATTAACATAAGGGCTAATAGCTTCATAATGTATTGTACTTGTCATAATTTCCTTCTATATGTATCGAATAAATTTTTTTGTTATTCTATGTATTAAACTTGCATTTTTGGTATTTTGTGTGTATCTTATGACCATTTTACCCTTCATTTTATTAACCTTGGAGGGGCAAAATGGCCATAAAATACACCAAAAAATACAAAAAATACAAGTTTAGTACATACAATAGCAAAATAATGAAGGGCCAAATGGTCATAAGATACACAAAAAATACCAAAAATGCAAGTTTAGTACATATAATAGCAACATAAATTGTTTGATATGACAAGTATGATACATTTTCGTGCAATTAGCCCTTAAAATAATTGTCACCTACAATTACGATATACAAGATATAGAGAGAGCAACATAATGTTTATTTCAACTTGTCAAAGTTTGAAACACCCGAAGTATATAAGGAATCACAATTTCATTCCTCCAACCAATGTGAAATTCAAACCTTAGAACAAGTCTCACACAACTAGCACAAAAAGTAACATGTTGCTTATGTCTTCTTAGAGGCTTATAAGAACTGTCGATTCTCAATACTCGATATTACTAGTGCATACAATCGCCTTGTCTAAAATAGTATGAAATCATGAATTGACAATGTTAGGCGTAATTTATCATGAAATACTAGAGGTACAACCATTGTTGTTTGATATAACTCAGGATATGATACCAGAAGCACTAATTGCATGTAAATGGGTGCAAAAAGTGGTTTGCAGGTCTGGTTTTAGTGATCATATCTTCGTTGTAGTCTTGACTTGGTACAGTACTCCCCTTTCCTCCTTGACAATGATTATAATGTATTGTCAAGGAGGAAAGGGGAATACTGTACCAAGTCAAGACTACAACAAAGATAGGATCACTAAAACCTATAAACCAATGTTTGCTAAACCCCCTAACATTTTCGATCAAAACTTTAACAGTCCCTAAAAACTTCCAAGATTAGGGTAAAACTTAGGAAATTGCCATAACATAAATTACCATACGTCAAACTTAAATAGTCCCTAAAACCTTACACTATTTGTCATAGAGTAAAACAACCACTATCATCCAAAACCTAACTTCAATGATCCAATATCATAAATCTTTAAGCGTATACCAGAGGTGGCAATTTGTGGCAAAAATAAAAAAAACTGGATAAATGAGCAAATTTTTTAAAGATTTGGGCACATTTGGCCCTCACATTTTTTGAAATGGGTTGCCTAGTCCGATGTTAAATGGGCATTAATGGGCACATGTTTTTCTCACTAGTAAACTGTTTTTAATGAAAAACTTATAGATATAGTATATTTAGTTACTGAAATATAAATGAGGTGTTACGTTTGAGAATTTTTATTTATTATTTATTTTTTATTATTTTAAGTCTTTTTTAAAGAGATTCGTATAACATGAGCTAGTTTGGCCTGTGCCCATTGGGCTATTGCCCTTTTGACCCGTTGCTCATTGCCGCCAGGCCAACCCATTTTGCCACCTACAATATACACCTACATTAGCTAGTGAAATTCCACTTCTTTGATTCATGTGGAACTATTTTTTGTCTCCCCGAAAAATTTAACCAACGCCAAAATTTGTTACTTCCACTTGACACCTATAGTAATGATAAAGGGATCGTCTCGCAGTGACCTTCTCTTGAATTTTTAAACTTTATGTCGCTCTATCCCCGCATGGGTAGAGAACTCGACGTTATCTCAACTGTGCTATCGGAGACTTTAAGAAAGAGTCTTGTTCTGCATATCAATAATGGCAACAAGGAAATTTATAATAATAGAAAAATACGTCGATTTTATTAGAAATTTGATACACAAAAACAAGTATTTAGTGGCAATGTGATTGAAGTTGGATATCACCCGCAACACTATGTATTCCGAAGATAGATAATAAGAAACAATTATTATATAATTTGGATGAGTGTTAGTTCATTTATATTTATAATTAAATCAATTATAAGCAATATCAGATTTATCATAAGCTAACACCGTAAATAAAATAAATAAATAAATAAAAAGATTTCTGCATAAGCTAACATTATATATGCAAAATGATAGACTACATAAAATGACAAAAAATTGATTATTTACATAAATTGCTATCTCCCAGTTTTTCATGTCGTTTATTACGGTGGGTTAACAATCAGTACGACGTGAAAAACATGATTGATAACAACATAATGTTTATTTCAACTGGTCATAATATCAAGCACCCAAACTATATAAGGAATCACAATTTTATTCTTTCGACCAATGTGGGATACAAACTTAGAACAAGTCTCGCACAACTAGCCTTATAAAAAATAGTTGCTCTAACTTTTTGTTTCCATATACTATTACATATGTTCTTTTCACACATTGTGTTTTTCTTCTCTTACCAAACTAGAGAAAATTGATACCAAACTCAAATACGGTTATTTAATGACAAGGCAATTGGAGTTAGATATCCTCAATGGATAGTACCTTAATCACCCGGATTTTTTTTATTTTTTTATTTTTTTTGGTAAAGAGTTTTATACCCGATGAATGTATTAAAATGAATCAAAAATGTTAGGTACCTGGGAAGGGAGGTAATGAGCCACCCTAAAAGACCTAACAAATAATCTATATACTTTGAATGGCCTCTAAGCATAACCAAGACATTCCGAATAAAACTAGAGGACAAGCCAAAATACCAATCAATACAAAACCTCTAGCTGACTCACGAGTCAGCCTACCCCCGATATATCCATGTCATTCTCATCTGCTCCACTCTCAACTTCTTTTTAAACTTTATGGAAGCTAGTTTGAGCCTCATATGGTTAGCGACAATCTTTGACAATTCCTCTGGTCTTCTCAAACCTT
Organism: Chrysanthemum makinoi; assembly: GCA_910596185.1. Taxonomy (NCBI): domain Eukaryota; kingdom Viridiplantae; phylum Streptophyta; class Magnoliopsida; order Asterales; family Asteraceae; genus Chrysanthemum; species Chrysanthemum makinoi. The sequence goes on along the minus strand of OU343225.1, from coordinate 65,677,104 downwards.
TTCTTGCTAGATGAAGTACGGAGATGCTGCCATTACTAGACCACCCACAATGATCTTGACATTATACTTTTTAGCCATGGGTAACAGCCAATCCACAATATCACTCCATTTCGAGGACACAAAATTAATACCAGCTATTCTTAGAACCATCGTCCACACCTGCGAAGAGTAGAGACATTTAAAGTATAGGAATCACCAGGAAATTTTTCGTCAAACTTATATCATATCTTTATTTTTTTACTTATACTAAATCCGGTTACAAATAGCATATATTGTTGGGTTGCAAGAAATGGTTGAGTTTGATATCGAGCTTGAGTCAAATATATTCCTTACCACTTTACTAGTCATTTTTTATTGATTTATAAATGGAATGCGTTTGTGTTTATAGTTATGCTTTTTGTAGCAATTTGTTTCGGATTCTTTATGCTTAGTTTATGTTTTCTTAAAGGCTTCTAAGGGCTCGGGATATGTAGTAAATTTATCTTAAGTTCACTAATTTTATCTATAGCAAGTGACAACATAAAGATCACGACTACCAACACATATCATACTTTTTAGGTAGTGTTTAGATGCATTGTTCATTGTAGGGGATAAATAGTAACGAACACAATCGGATATGCTTAAATCTCTTAAAGGCGTGTGAACACTTTCAGATCGAATCAATTCGGTGGTTCTCCCGAATTATTAAATCGGATACAATTCAGAGATTGAGAATTTTCTGTATGTTTTGTATGAGATTTTTGTGAACCAGAAAAAAATAATGACTAAATAAAAACGTATATATCTATGAACGGTAATCCAAAGGCAGTTTCCAGCTTGTCAAATTTAGCAACTCGACCCCAGCCAGGGGCGCTGCCCCTTAGACCCTGCCAGGGGCTGCCGCCCCTTGGACCCTGCTACTAGGGCCGCTGCCCCCGGACCCCCGTCCCTTAGGGGCTTCGCCCCAAATATCATAATAAATTCAAGTAGTTGTGCACTCCGCACCTCCAAGCCTAAATGATGTCTTATTATGATGAATTTGGTCAAACCAGTTAATCCAATTACACTAAAATATCCAACATTCCTCCCCTATTTTAGTGCAATCCTTGATTAACTAAAACAAGTTATCTCAAACAATCAAACTTTTGAATAAATGAAATGTCGTGACGATTGAATTTGACATTTGTACATTACACATTCCAAATATTCGAATACCAGGGTGTCGCATAGGATTGAACCCTGGGAATTCATTATGAATACACGAAGATAATGTACACAAAAGTTTACGTACATAGTATTTCTATCTTGACACATGTTATACTAGCCTATGTCGTTATCCTTCATAAACATGTCAAAGCCAAGTCCCAGCTTCTTGAAGCGGCTAAACTTCATGCTCATATAGGTAGCTCTTTTAGTCTTGCACCTACAACGCAATTTGTCAAAAGAGCTATTAAGAATATATTCATTCAACCTCCCTAACTTATAGGTCTGAACACATACCTTGGGATGATTCTTCTAATGTGTTCCAATCTCTAAATATTAAGCCTTCCACATTGAATTCAGCACCTAGCATCGTACTAGGTGGGAATTGGGTGTCTTGATATCAGAGATTTCTGGTGGACTTTAATCCCATCCATATAGCCGAATTTTTCACGAGATCTCTATTCAACCCATTGGTTAAATGATTGACTAAATTGTGTTGTGTTTTCACAAACACCACAGATATCACACCATTCGTGATAAGCTCACGTATCATGCTATGTCTAACACCTAAATGTCTAGACTTCCCATTATATACTTGACTGTATGCCTTAGCCAAAGTAGCTGCACTATCACATCTGATAGAAATGGGTGATATCGGTTTAGGCCACAATCGAATTTCATAAATTAAGTTCCTTAGCCATTCAGCTTCTTTACCAGCTGCTGCTAATGCCACAACCTCAGATTCCATTGTTGAATCAGTTATGCAAGTTTGCTTCTTAGATGCCCAGCATATGGCACCACCTCCAAGTAGGTATACCCGACCACTTGTGGAAGAATGATCTTCCTTATTGGAAATCCAACTTGCATCTGAATAACCTTCAAGAACGTAAGGAAATCCAAGATAAGTCAAACCATAATCCATTGTTCCTTTCAAGTACTTAAATACTCGATTAATTGCTTGCCAATGGATTAAACTTGGATTGTGAGTATATCTACTCAACTTTCCAACAGCAAAAGGCTATATCGGTCTAGTACTAATCATGGCATACATGAGAGATCCAATAGCCCTTGAATATTCAAGTTGATTCATAGCAACACCTTTATTAGGCACAAGTTTTGTTGTGGGATCCATAGGAGTACCTATTGGAGAACAATCTTTCAGATTAAATTTATCCAACATCTTCTCAATATAATGTGATTGAGAGATAGTAATGCCATGTTCTCCACGTATGATCTTAATGCCAAGAATCACATCAGCCTCCCCATGTCATTCATATCAAATTTAGAGGAAAAGAATTCCTTAGTTGTATCAACTTGATCTTGGTCAGTACCAAAGATCAACATGACATCAACATACAAGCAAATGATTACTCCTTTACCAGAAGCATCAAACTTGCTGTATACACACTTGTCTGCTTGGTTTAATGCAAAACCATTAGACAAGACAACATCATCGAATTTCTGATGCCACTGCTTGGGAGCTTGCTTCAAACCATAAAGAGACTTAACCAATTTAAAAACCTTATTTTCGTTACCAGGCATGAAAAAACCATCTTGTTGTTTCATGTAAATCTCTTCATCCAATTCACCATTCAGAAAGGCTATTTTAACATCCATTTGGTTAATTACAAGATTATGTATAGCCGCAAGTGCTAACAATAATCTAATGGTGGTAATCCTAGCAACATGAGCATAAGTATCAAAGAAATCAATACCCTCTTTTTTTCTAAAGCCTTGGATAACCAATCTGGCTTAATACTTGTCTATGCTTCCATCCACCTTCATCTTCCTTTTGAAGATCCATTTACTACCCAATGGTTTACAACCAGGTGGTAAATCAGACAGTTTCCAAGTATTATTGTGCATAATAGAGTCAATCTCATCTTGGATTACCTCTCTCCAAAATGCAGCATCCCTTGAAGCCATAGCTTCACTGTAGGTCCTAGGATCTTCATCAACATTAAAACAATACTGATATTGAAATTCAATTTCATTCCTTGATCCTTCGACCAAATATATTTGGAAATCATCACCAAAAGATTTGGTTTTTCTTGCTCTTACACTCCTCCTAGGCTTAGAAAGCTCAGGAGGAGAAATAGTCACTTGGTCAGATGTACCTGATGCAGGTTTTACTGACCAGGTCTTAATATTTATAGTTTCTCGTTATACCTATGGTCTACCCTAGTGCACTAACGGGCAGTGTACCCGGTCGTGTGTAGTGTAGCATTCGGTAAAACCGAGGTCGTCCCAAGAGCTACGTGGATTGGAAATTAATTTAAGTCTATGTCACGATTTTAATTGCTTTTAAGGTTGAAATAAAATTAACTAATAAAACAAGGAAATAAAAGAAAGCAGAAAAGGGCAAAAGGTGTGATCAATGAAGAATAGTGGTGCTAACCTAGTTAATCCTCCTAGCTAGTTATGTCTACGTCTACTTACTTCCAATTACTTCAGGTGAGGCCAAATTCGAGAGGACAGCATTTGGTCAATTCGCCCTAACCTATCAGCAAAGATGCCACCACAGGAGAAATCAGGCGCACCGTCATAAGTCCTGTTGTTCCTGGTCCCCTATGCCGAATCATTAAGTACCGCTGCATGCTAAATTCATAATAGTGAGTGCCCGGCCGTTCGGAACTTAGACACTACACCCCCAATTCTTAAGTTCATCCAAACGATAGGTGATCAGTTGGTCAAATCGCACAAGTACAAAGGGTCGTCATTTGGTCATATCTTACCCTTCCCGTCATAGTCCGCTCACCTAGGGTCTGTTGGTCATATCTCCTAAGCAATTGGCCTCTACCGCCATTCAAAACTACCGAATCAAGGGTGACTACCAATAAACTATGCATGCATAAACTTAGAAATAATTGTACGTAAATAAAGTAAATGTAAACAAAACAATTAAGGAATCATAACTAGGCCAGCACCAGGGTGCTTAGCCAAACATATAGTAAATCATACTAACAAAAATGAATAAATCATAAATTGAATTGAACATAATGTTTGATACAAATTACTTGATGTAGAGCTAATAATGATGATGATTGCGAGTGAATTCTTCCTTCAAAACTGGCTTCGGACTGCTGGAAAACGCCATGGAGTGGTGCCCTAATCGACCCCTAGGAGAGGGGTAAAGAGAGATACTAAAAAAATGCAGATTTAGGGCTGTATTTATAGGCCCCGACATGGTTACGGCGTAACCATAAAGGATAATTACGCAGTAACTAATGTCGGCACAAAGAAATACGAAATACAAAAACTACGTCGTAACTAAAATTAGTAATTACGTCGTAACAAATAGTTACACCGTAACTACTAAAAATCATTTACGCCTTAATTTAGTATTTCGTACTTTTTTATGTTAACATATTATCTTGAAACATATTTGCTCTTGTTGGCATTTTTGGCCTCTCATCGCACTTGTTACTTTTATAACAAGTCCTTGAACTAAATTAACTTTGAATTAACTTGTCACTTTTAATCCCTGGAGTAAATATTATCTTCATTTAGCCACTGGACTTCAACTCCTTAGCGCCCAAGTTAATAATTTACGGCGTAACAAATCCGAGTTACGCCGTAACCCTTCGTCCACACATGATTATCCATTCCGAAATTATCTCTACGGCGTAACTAAATTGTAACGTTACGCCGTAACCTTCATAAAAATAATTACGACGTAACTATAAGAAATGGTTACGCCGTATCCTTCAAAGCATCATATTTACGCCGTAACCTTATTAGATAGTTACGGTGTAATCTTCACACTGAATTCATAGGCCCTTGTAAATCAATCTTCAGAACATATATTTGGCCTTTTATCACTTCTTTTCCGCTCCAACGCCTCATTTATCCTGAAATGCAAATATGAACGAATATGAAAGAATTAAGTACCATATTAATGCAAATGAGGCCATAAACACGGGAATTTGATATATAAAAGATCAGGCTAATTTGATGTTATCAAATATCCCCCCACTTGAATCCTACTTGTCCTCAAGTAGACCCTTTAAATAATTCTTAAAAAGATATCTCCCAGGATTAATTGGAAGTTATGAGTCTAAAAATCACCTAAGCTAGAAAATTTCAAACCGAGCACCTCACGAAAATGGAATTGAAATCACACTCTCTCTCATAATTTACGTGTTTAATATTTTTGGGGTGATCACTCAACTGCTCAGTCATGGCGAGTATTCTATCATAGGCTGGCAAAGATACTAATCTCCACCACTAGAGTCTATAGATGCAGCTATTATAAAAGGCAATGGGTTGACACAACATAGGCTTATGGGGTTATTTTGTCATTACTAACGAGCTACGGCGAAGGGGACAAAACCAATGATACATGACCAAATCCATGGCCAAGACACAATGATTGCTCACTTCCTCACCTAAACTCGATTCATGACTAAGGTTAGGATAAGACATGGGAAATTTTTAATGGGTGTAAATAAAAAGACACGAAACAAATAGATTCCTAAGTCCACAGTCACCCCACCACTAGTCGCATTCAATCCCATAGCAAAAATCGAGGGTCAAGAGTCAAGGGGTCTTCAATAATCCAATACACGAGTTAATGCATAAGAAATGTAATGTGGTGCCTCATAAACTCCATAATCTAGGCAAATAAAATGCATTAACTCGGCCTTCATCATCAATGAAAAAAGAATGTGCTATATAAAATTTTTTTAAAAAATGGGTCAATTTAGCACATATTTCTATCAAAATCGACCGTTTCTATCTCCCATACCCCTACTTGAAATGTACAATGTCCCCATTGTACGAATATTAAAATTTGAAAGGCGAGATAGAAATGTTCGGGTTTCTAATGTTATCCGATAAACAAAACGGATTTGTAAAAATTTGAGCCAGTTGAACAAGGTGAGAATACTAAACACAATACGACACATAAGTTGATTTATATTACTATCAGCTATAAACAAACTAATAATAAAACTCTTTGCTTGCATTTTTTTATGCAAGACAAGGTGTACCTGAATAAAAATAAAAACGATACGAACAAAAAAAAGCATCCCCCCACTTGAGATCAACTATCATCTAAACCCGATTTTCTTCCAAAACCCTTTATTCAAAACTCGCGACTTTCACTAGTGGAACAAATTTTAACCAACAGCTGCCGGACCATGGACATAAGGAAACTACAGGGTAGGCTAGGCGATGGGTGTAACGAAACAATTGTATTGGGTGAACAAAATAAAAGGAAAGGCTCTGAAGGGTGTATCTAGGGGTATCTTGCACTAATGATGAGTGCAACAAAAAGGGGTTAACAGGGGGATTGACTAATCGATGTGAAAAGTCAATATACACAAACATAAATGGATGGGCTATTTGGGTTTAATCCTAAAATTGCCTTATATCCTAGCTGCACCGATCACACCAAGTTACCTCAGTGTAATGCTCATGATAATGGTCTCGAAATGATATCCAAGGCCAAGTTCTAAAGTGTACTACAGCCACCGGCACACTCATTTTTATGGATTTATGTATAAGGGGAAAACGGAAGGGTTTATCCTCACACAATGGAAATATAGGGTAGTTGTGCTCAGTCTAGATTAATCTAGTTAAGTAATGAAAAACATGTCAAAATTTTATTAATGAAACACTTTTCATCAAAAAATAGAAAAATAAAGGCAAGTAAAATCAAGTGGGTGTCTATGTCTAATCCCTTCCCCCCACTTAGGTCATACTTAAGCATATAAATGAAAGATAAGAAGGGTTAGAATTGAAACAGAAAACTCCCCTGGATTTGTTGGGCATGAACGAAGACTCACGAGTAAACGTGTCCCGCTTTGAGATCCATGAGCAGACTTTAATAGCCTGAATTCACATAAGACAACCAAACGCATCATACTAGAAAAACAACAAGCAATAAAAGAAAAAGAAAAACCTAACTCACTTTCGTAGGAATCACGGTTGCATTTAGCATATGCAACAAGCCTTTTAAACAACTTGGTGTCCCAAGTAGACGAGTGTAGTCTCGTGAGGGCTTACAGGGAACATACCCACAAAGTTCATTTAGTACTAATACAAGGTTATTGTATTTTAAAATGAAAGAATTAAAGCAGAGGAAGGTTACGTCGTAACTCTTATGAGGGAGTTACGCCGTAACTTAGCAAAACCTTGGTTACGGCGTAACCACGGAGATGGTATTACGCCGTAATTATTAATGCGTCAAGAATTCTGCTGCTAAAGAGTTGGTTACGGCATAATCACTAAGATGAGTTACGCCGTAACTCTGGTCAGATCAGCAAACTGCAGCAGCAATTACTTCCTCGTATCTTGCAAAATTGGTTAGAAAACACAAAACCCAACTATACTAATAAAATGAAAAAGAAAAGATAGGCATGGGGTGCCTCCCACGAAGCGCTTGTTTTTGTTCGAGTCACGAGCTTGACTCCACCCTTATTTACTACGTAAAAGGGTGTTCATCCCCTCACTTAAAATCAAGTGTGGGTGAAAATAGCAATAAACACCAAGAAGGTGTGAATTTGCTATGGGATGGGGAAATGATGAATTATAGTCATACCTCAGAGGAGAAGTCATTTCCCTACTTACCGGACCCATGTTCATTGACGGATTAGAGGATTTGCTTGTTCTATGTTGTTGTTGACTAACTTTCTTCAAAACCAAATTCGTTTCATCAACTGCCAGATGTGCCCTTTCGTCCATAGAAAATGATGAAGGATCTTTATAAAGCGGTTCCTCGAGCTCCTTTACATCTTTAGCAGGGTCGCATTTGGCTTCTTCGTCAACCACGGAAATATTCAAAATCTCATCTCCAAATTCCTTTATAAGCTCGTTCAACACTGGGTTGGTAGTTGGTGCTACAGAACAGTCATTGGCAGGTGTGATAGGTGATGTCAAGGGTTGCATTACACTGGGATAGGTTTATCACGGATGGGAGGTGTTAGAATTTTCCTAAGCCTTTCAACATCCTCTACCGTGATATCCCACATGTCATAAAAATTCCATTCATCACATTCCTCCTCGGCTTCCTCTTCCTCCTTTGTAACGTCGAAATTGACATTATCTGCATCATGTTCACAAACACTAGCAAAAATATTAGTAATAGGAGAAATAGGAAAGTTAAGAAGGTCCTCACTTCCAAGGTTCACATCCTTAATAGACTCATCATGAGTCTCCTCTTGTTCCATGCGTTGAAGATTTTCAGCACCAATTCTGAACAAATCGTCCAACGCTCTTGCAATCATCAACTCGGTATCATCAGGTTCAGGATCAGGAGTGTTATATGAATAATCACTAAAGCTGTTCATCTTCCGACATCGGTTGGCTCTATATAATTCATATTCATGAATGGTCATGTTATCCATGTCCAATTCATCATACTCTTGAGGAGATACATAATCACCATAGTCATATGGTTGAAAGAAACGCTCTAGGGAAGGCGATCTCGTAGAAATTCTCCAAGATTGATGATTCCTCAAAACTTTTCTTTCCATTTCGAGGCCGACTCGATTCTTCCAATGTAATATTATCAAAATCTGGTTCCATTACCATGATTACCTGAAACGTACTCAAGAAACAAAGAAAACAGCAGAATAGCAAGAAAAGAAAAAAACTTAAATTAAAATCCTAAAATAGCTCCCCGGCATCGGCGCCAAAAACTTGATGCAGGTTTTACTGACCAGGTCTTAATATTTATAGTGTCTCGTTATACCTATGGTCTACCCTAGTGCACTAACGGGCAGTGTACCCGGTCGTGTGTAGTGTAGTATTCGGTAAAACCGAGGTCGTCCCAAGAGCTACGTGGATTGGAAATTAACTTAAGTCTATGTCACGATTTTTATTACTTTTAATGTTGAAATAAAATTAACTAATAAAACAAGGAAATAAAAGAAAGCAGAAAAGGGCAAGAGGTGTGATCAATGAATGATAGTGGTGCTAACCTAGTTAATCCTCGTAGCTAGTTATGCCTACGTCTACTTACTTCCGATTACTTCAGGTGGGGTCAAAGTCGAGAGGACAACATTTGGTCAATTCGCCCTAACCTATCAGCAAAGATGCCACCACAGGAGAAATCAGGCGCACCGTCATAAGTCCTGTTGTTCCTGGTCCCCTAAGTCGAGTCATTAAGTACCGCTACATGCTAAATTCATAATAGTGAGTGCCCGGCCGTTAGGAACTTAGACACTACACCCCCAATTCTTAAGTTCATCCAAACGATAGGTGATCGGTTGGTCAAATCGCACAAGTACAAAGGGTCGTCAGTTGGTCATATCTTACCCTTCCCGTCTCAGTCCGCTCACCTAGGGTCAGTTGGTCATATCTCCTAGGCAATTGGCCTCTACCGCCATTCAAAACTACCGAATCAAGGGTGACTACCAATAAACTATGCATGCATACACTTAGAAAAAATTGTACGAAAATAAAGTAAATGTAAACAAAACAATTAAGGAATCATAACTAGGCCAGGACCAGGGTGCTTAGCCAAACATATAGTAAATCATACCAACAAAAATGAATAAATCATTAATTGAATTGAACATAATGTTTGATACAAATTACTTGATGTAGAGCTAATAATGATGATGATTGCGAGTGAATTCTTCCTTCAAAACTGGCTTCAAACTGCTGGAAAACGCCCTGGAGTGGTGCCCTAATCGACCCCTAGGAGAGGGGTGAAGACAGATACTAAAAAATGCAGATTTAGGGCTGTATTTATAGGCCCCGACATGGTTACGGCATAACCATAAAGGCTAATTACGCCGTAACTAATGTCGGCACAAAGAAATACAAAATACAAAAACTACGTCGTAACTAAAATTAGTAATTACGTCGTAACTAATAGTTACGCCGTAACTACTAAAAATCATTTACGCCTTAATTTAGTATTTCGTACTTTTTTATGTTAACATATTATCTTGAAACATAGTTGACACTTTTGGCCCCTCATCGCACTTGTTACTTTTTTATGTTAACATATTATCTTGAAACATATTTGCTCTTGTTGACACTTTTGGCCCCTCATCGCACTTGTTACTTTTATAACAAGTCCTTGAACTAAATAAACTTCGAATTAACTTGTCACTTTTAATCCCTGGAGTAAATATTATCTTCCTTTAGCCACTGGACTTCAACTCCTTAGCGCCCAAGTTAATAAATTACGGTGTAACAAATCCAAGTTATGCCGTAACCCTTCGTCCACACATGATTATCCATTCCGAAATTATCTCTACGGCGTAACTAAATTGTAACGTTACACCGTAACCTTCACAAAAATAATTACGACGTAACTATAAGAAATGGTTACGCCGTATCCTTCAAAGCATCATATTTATGTCGTAACCTTATTAGATAGTTACGGCGTAATCTTCACACTGAATTCATAGGCCCTTGTAAATCAATCTTCAAAACATATATTTGGCCTTTTATCACTTCTTTTCCGCTCCAACGCCTCATTTATCCTGAAATGCAAATATGAACGAATATGAAAGAATTAAGTACCATATTAATGCAAATGAGGTCATAAACACGGGAATTTGATATATAAAAGATCAGGCTAATTTGATGTTATTAGTACCAAAGTTACTAGAACTTGAAATCATGTCTGCAGGTTTAGGTAAAGATGTAAACCTATCCTCATTGCCAAAATCAACATCTCGTGACTCAATAACAGAATGCACGGATACATAATCATTAGGTTCTATGACATAGAACCTATGGCACTTAAAATTCTCAGGATAGCCAATGAATACACAATCTATACCTCTTTGACCTATATTATTTATTTTAGGATCAGTCAATCTTACCATAGCTCTACAACCCCAAACTCTGAGATAACCCAGTTTTGGTACCTTTTTATGCCAAAGTTCATAAGGGGTTATCTTGTTCCTTTTATTAGGAACTCTATTTAATAAATAACAGGCTGTCAACATAGCCTCACCCCAAAATCCATCACTTAGGCCAGAATAGCATAACATGGAATTAACCATTTCTTTTAATGTCATATTCTTTCTTTCAAATACACCATGGAGCAGTGGTCTGATGTATTATACCAATAGATTGAAAATATACTAGATCATAATACTCACCTCCCCTATCAGTGCGAAGTGTTTTAATCTTCACACCATGATAAATCTCTACTTCCTCTTTATAAATTTTAAACTTATCAAGAGCTTCATCTTTTGTATGACACAAGTAAACATAGCAGTATCTAGTAGCATCATCAATAAAAGTAACTACATACTTTTTATTACCAAGTGATGGAGTTGAATGAAAATCACACAAGTCACTGTGTACAAGTTCTAATACCTTAGTATCTCTAGCAATGTTGCAAAAATCGGTCAACTCGGCCGATTAATCGCCGATTAATCGTTAATCGGCCGAGTACCTTGTCGATTTTTGAAAATCGGTCGAAAAATCGGCCTAGGAAAAAAAATCGACACTAAGCAGCCAAAAAATCGGCCGATTAATCGGCTGAATCGGTCAAAAATCGGCCGAATCGGGCAAATCGGTCATTTTAAAAAAATAATAATTTAGGCATTCTACATAGTTTGGGGATCGTATAATTCACTTATAACGCACAATAGGCATCATAATCAGAATTGGAGCCTTTTATTGAGTTTTGGAAACATAACAGGCTTGGAATCAGTTAAGATTTTTAGTTGGTCTCCAGAAATACCAAAAAATTAATGTCAATCCGATTAATCACCGATTAATCCCGACTTGACCGATTACTCGCTACAGGGTGGTCGACCGCCCAACTACCGATTCACGATTTTTGCAACATTGATCTCTAGTGACATTTTTGATGAAAGGTTGTCTAGTTATCTTAGTCAACATACAAGTTTTACACTTTTCACCATTCAATTCAAAAGCAGGTATTAGACTCATTTTTGACATGCCTATCATTCTTTTGTAATGTACGTGTCCTAGTCTAGCATGCCATAATTCAGATTTACCTCAATTATTGCTAGAACTAGTAGAATCCATGCAAACAGAATTATTAACAAATGAAGCATCCAAATTTAATTTAAACATGCCATTCAAATATACAAAGCCAATAAAGGTTTCATGTCTTGACAAGATATACTTGTCACTTTCCAAGACTTGCTTGTAGCCACAATTATTTAATACAATACCAGATACTAAATTCTTACGAATTCCAGGTACATACACAACATTATTTAAAAGTAAAGAGTTTCCAGAAGTAAAGACTAGATTAACAGATCCTAGTCCTTTAATTGGTTCAGTTGCAACATTGCCCATCTTTAACAAATATCCATCTTCAATTGGCTTAAAGTCCTTGAACCATTGAAGATTTTTGCACACATGACATGTTGCTCCTGAATCCACCCACCACGATAAATCATCATCCTGCACATAAAATGTTTCAGAAATTATTGATACATAATAATTCTCAACAGAATGATCAGTAGGTACCAAAAACAAACCTGATTGCTTTCCGGGATCCATGGATCCACTTGAACCAGCCTCGTTTTTCCCTTTACCTCCACCCTTCCAGACCTGCAATCTTTCTTAAAGTGTCCAGGTTTCCCACACTTCCAACAGGCTACTTTTGGTTTTTTATCAGAACCTTTATTGTTACTGCCTTGAAACTTTCGTTTCCCTTTACCAGCCTTAGAGGATTCACCCTCCTCTACCATGTTCACAAAAGAACCAATCATGGTTTTAGTCACCAACAGAACCCTTTTCCATCTCACGTATGGATTGTTCAATTTGGAAATGACTTCCAAGTTCAACCAGATTCAATTCCTCTTTCTTATGTTTCAGATTGTTTTTAAAATCTTTCCAAGAGGGGGACAGTTTATCTATGATACTAGAAACAGAAATTGATTCATCCAACACATAAAGATCACGAGTACCAACACATATCATACTTTTTAGGTAGTGTTTAGAAGCATTGTTCATTTCAGTTATAGAATGCGACACAATTTGCATCGATTATTGCGTATTCATTGTAGATTTTCTAACCATTATGGTAGGAATGGCAAGATGAGTGGGGGTTGCTGGTTCGGTGACATGTCAAATCAGGTAGTTATTTGTAGGAGTCAGGTACACGGGTTGGGTTGACCCAAATCTATTTTAAAATACTCTTGTACGAACATAGTGTCTCAAATATGATTATTTATCTCTTCAAATTAAAAATATATGATAGGTAGAGTGCTAGCACTTATTGCGGTCATTTGTTCCCGTTATATAGAGGTTCATCATCTTCTGTAAAAGTAGGATTGTAATAGTCAATCCTTTGTCGTATTGATTTCAAAATGATAAAAAGTTTAGAATTTTTATATGAATTGTTAGCCAATGGAGTCTTAATTCGACATTGTGTATACAAAAAGATAGATTACTTAATAAAGCTAAAAGTAAAAAAAAAAGTTGTTAATTTACATAATTTATCATCCGAGGCTTTTATCAAAGATTGTTAAAGTTAATGTGGGATCGAATATTTATTGTGTTGATGATCCGGGTGGTCTTGGATGATCAAAATACATGTTTGCCATATTTAGAGAGAGAAAGATAGAGAGGGTGTTTAAGCTAGAGACTTTCTTTGTAAATGTAAAAGGTTAGATTGAATGAAGCACCACCCCTTCCATGGATGGAAGGGGTATTTATACTTACAAACATAACGACCTCCTATCGGCCTGTGGATCAAGTATACAGTGGGTAAAGACCCGTCCTTCCTCCACGGTGTTACTCTAAACTATTCTACGCTATAAACTAACTAATTAACTACATAATAAGGTAAATAACTACAAGTCTACGAGCTAACTCATGCTAGATAATATTTGGGGTGACCGACTCTTCACTATGGAATTTCCAATTCCTAACAATCTCCCCCTAAGGGAGGTCACCCCATGTTTTACATTTTGAATCCTAGCATTCTATATAATCTTCAGTCTTGAGCTCGTAGACTTGAATTCTTCAACATCTGCATCTTTGTGCTTTTGTAGCGATTCTTCAAAGTCCGGTTACTTTGTACTTTCAGTGGAGGCCTTTGAACCGATCCACATCTTTGATGATCTTCGAGCTTTCATTGAGATCATCAGCCACATTAAATCTCTGGATCACCCTTTATTGTGTTGCCATCATGTGAAGTTGTGAATTTCGGACCGACATGCTCACACTTTTTACTCATGACATCTTTCCATCAGCGTAGCAGAAGCACAGTATAAAAATATCAGAACCAGGTTATGTAGATATGCAACAGTCATGATTTCTTCAATTAAGTGTGGATGCCGTGAACATGCGGCTTTGGATTGACGTCTCAATTCTGAGCAGCTGCAACCGTCCAAATGTACCTGCAAACAACAGTTAGCAATAAAACACACGAAGGTGTCTTTGATCACTTTTGTTGAATTGAGGTACACGGCCCACGGTTCCCCGTTGATCAGTACAAGTACTGCCTGTGATCAGGTAGGATTCCTAAGAATCTCCTTGACAGGGTTTCGCAGCTGTTCTAACTGTTCTCAAACCGGAACGTCTCAAAGAAGACAACACGGAGTGAGTGAACCAGCGAATTGATATTCACAGATTGATGAAAAATGATTTGAAAAACAATCGCGTATTGCTTAGAAGAAAGGAGTTTTGCAATACGACGAAGGTTTTATGAGAAAGATCAATTTTCAATCAAAAATAGCTTTTGTATTTGAAAAGAGTACACATTCGACGTGCTAGTGAAAAGAAGAGATTCGCATATCAAACGGTTTTTCCAAAAGTATTTTTTTCAATCGGATATGCTTTTTGAATTTGAAACATAAATACACATTCGATGCGCTAGAGAAAAGAAGATTTGCACATCGAACGGTTTTCCAAAAGCATTCGTCAATTCCATTCCTGGACCAAGGTTGATTCAAGATTAAATCTTCCCATCGTTTCTATCTAGTTGTCACAAGCTTGATCTTACGAGAAGATCTCACATGTCACCCACCAAGAGCTTGTTTGATGTTGGCTCTAGAAGGATTTCCATCTTTATTGTGAATATTTACATATCACTCAGATGTTCTGGCAATACCACAAGGATAATGCGTAGGACTCTTAATATATTCTTACTTTCCACATTGTGTGAAACAGCAAGTCTTCATTAATTTAGTGTCCTAATGAGATATTGTGGATGATCTCTTGGCTCTAGACTCAATCGTGCACATTTGGTTCCTATGCCGGAGACTAGGGAGAGGGTCTCCTTCTTCAATATCAACAATCTCTAAGAGAAAGTCGATAGATAATGTCGGTTCCCCGTGAGAATGAAACAAGCCCTTTTAAGAGGAACTTGAGTAGTTTGGAAAGTTTAGTGCAGAGCGTCACTGGGTCCATGACGTCTTGTCTTCAATACCGGCGTTACCTTAGTAACCACCAGTAGCATATGTATTGAACCCGGTTTCTGCCCTAAGGTTGAATTATTTGAGAGCTATTTCTTTTCACCCTTTTCACATTCATTTCTTTTTCATTCTTCAACCCCTTCAGTGCTTACCGAGACTTCATTACTAGAACCTTGTTGGGTTTATTCCATGTTCTAGCTCTATCTCAGTCCGCACTCCTCCCATATTCTCATTTTTCTCCTTTTTTCAATATACCTAAGGACTCTACACTAACTAGTGGATTGTCCCTGGGTAGATCCCTTCGGTTCTGGCTGGATCGTGGGAACAAATACCTAACCTAACCATCCTTATAACTCCATACACAAAGTATTATGGTTGGTCTTTTGGTACAGTTCATTTCTTCCTTGAAACCAATTGAAAAATCATTTGGAAAAACAATTAAGGTACTTGTGATACGAGATCAAAGCATTTTGTACCTTAATAGTTTTGATCATTCAGAAAACCTCCCCCTCAACATGTGCATATGATTTAGAAATTTGTTTAGCACATGGAGGCAAGAGGACTTTGAAATATTTTCTTTGATCACAATTTTCATAGAAAAAGCCATTTGATTTTCTTTGGTAAATTCTCCCCCAATATGTGCGTAGGATATTTGAAATCATTTTATCACATAGAGGCAAGAGTTCATTTGAAGCACATCCACGATTACAAAAGCCATTTAAGAAACTATTTGCTCCCCCTCAATATGTGCATCGATAACCGAAAGAGTTTAGCACATATTAGAGAGAACTTGCACTTTGAATCAAATCGATCATCATTTATCAAATTTCATATTAAATCTCAAATTCTCCCCCGATCAAAAATATCAAACCCTTTGAGATTTTGGATCCCAAGTGATTTAATAAGGTTTCAAAAACATGGGAGAATATGCGCCTTTGTTTAAATACTCTTTTGGTTTGTGGTTAAATGCTCCTCCACAATCATATGCATTATGTTTGGCACATGAAGGAAGGAGTGCTTTTGAAACAGTCACCCTTTTAAAACCGATTTGAGATTCAAATCACGATCTCTCCCCCGATCAAAAATTTCAAACCAATTGAGATTTTGGATCCCGATTGATTTAAATCATTTGGAAAATTTTAGGGGAAAGACGTGGCAAGATTTAATTTTGAAAAAAATGACAGATGAGGACCAATAACAGACATTAAAGATTGTTAGTGTCAGGTATGATAGTTTTTTTAGGAGATCTTTAAGTAAAATAAAACAATTTCACAATCAAACAAGAACAGAAAAAAAATTCATTTTGAAAGATCTTGATTCTTAAACAAAAATCATACCATGACATAACATTAAATCTTTAGATCACCACTTATTTTGTACAATCCGGACTTTTGTGAAGAAATATCGTTTTAAAATATTTTATTTTAAATCACTCTCCCCCTCAATCGATGACTGTAGTCGTTGATTGAGTGACTTAGGTTTTGATAAAATGAAGTCCGGTGATTTTCAAAATTAAGTCCAATTAATTTTCAAAACAATATTTTCCATTTTTAAAACAATATTATTAAAATTGTTTTAAAACAATGGTATTATTCACTACTTGTCCTACACAAAGATACGTTAGGTGGTTGAAAAGCTTATGTTGTTGCTGTAGGGCTTGGAAGAAAAACCGTCTGCTGATGCAGTGAGACTTCTTACGTTGCATTTTAATGCCAACTGAGGTCAAATTAAGCTCCGTTTCTTCATTTACTGATGAAGAAAACCATCTGCTGCTGCAGTGAGACCTCTTACGTTGCATTTTTCCATGCCAACTCTCCATAGAAGTCCAATTAAGCTTCGTTTCTTCATTTGTCAACCCAAGATATAGTTACCCTTTACTTTCGGCATCCAATCATCTTCAATTGTGGGATCCGGATCGAGAACATTCTTATATACCAATATACCTGCATACGTTAATGAACACACATACAGATATATGGTGGTCGACATCACCCAAACAGCAATCGACTAATAAAAGTCAATTCAACATATCAATCAGATCATATATGGCATGGGAATAATGTGTTTATCAAACTCTAATCATCTAATCCTAATAATCATATCCTAGGCACCTAGTCCTTCAACATAGGTTAACTTCATTTTCAATTAAGCATACAGGATAATTAGATAATCTCGTTAGATGATATAGATTTGTAAACATTCTCCCCCTCAATCAATGACTCATTTTATGAAAATTTTAAAAGCGCAGAAGTCATTGATTGAGTTTTCAGTTTTTACGAAAAACTCTGAAACTGATTGATTTAATAGCAACTCATTAACCACCATTTTGTTAAAACAAATATTTTTCGGAAGAATTTTAGACGGAAAAATATTTGAGTAGGAAGAGCAGTCCTTCGACATACTTTCCTCAATTTGTTTTTAGGATAAGTGCACGAAATTTTTGAAAATTGGTTTAGCGCAGCACTTTCCTTCCTTCAGGAACGGGTTGCTATCTGAAATAATAGCAAGCCATAGATAAAGCACGGGTCACAGTCAGAAGTAACTGTAAGCCATTTAATTTGTGACATGTTTTGAAAAAGAATATTTACACCTCCTATTCGAACTTCATCTATGGTCCCGTGCCATTATTGAATGACATTTCTAAGACCGCAGATGTTATCGATACCAGAAGACATGTCATGTGAAAACATATTTTTGGTATTTTTTGATTTTTCAAATTTTTTTGGATTTTTGATGATTTTATATTTTTCTATTTTGTTTTGCTGGTTTTATATTTTTGTATTTTGTTTTTTTGATAAATATTTACAAGGATAGAGAAGATGATATAGTTAAAGAAGATGATGATACGAGTACCGAGATAAGGATATTGAGCAGCACGTCGTACAAGATAGAAGTCATCAACTCTTAAACATTCACCACCAAAGCTTCCAGGGCTCTTGAATCGAAGAAAGAAATTGAACCATCTGAAAGTGAGACTTTGGCAGCTTCCACCCAAACCGAAATTCCATTAGATGAGCAGATTCGAAGCTCTATTTCAAGCTTGCCTTAGCCAGGTGTACAGAGAAGCACACCATTATCATAAATCCCGCTGCTCCTTTTAAGAACGATAATCGAGATTCTCCATTCGGGGTTATATCATCAACAAGAACAACAACGTTTCATCCCACGCTTAAATAACTCTTCTCAAATTCCTTTTCCACTGAAGTCTGAAGCAGTCCATTCCAAAAGGTGTCAAGAGAACACTTCCCCCAAGTAGTTGAATCGATGCAGTCAGTCTCTTAGACTAGAGATCACAAACCCGAATACACATATACCCGAAGACAGAGAAACTTATACCATCGAAGTAGCAGATTAAGTCCAATAGCTAAAGAATAACCCCGATGTATACTTTTCTTTCCCCCTTAAGAAAGTGTATAAAGCTCAAGAACCCGAAGTACCCGAATGCCCAAAGAGAGAATAACCGATAACATTGAAGAAGCAGGCCGAATCACTGATTATCTCTGTGGGTGACAATCTCTGCGGATGTCAACACCGGAATAGGTGATTATATCTCTGAATCACTGATTAAGCCCTCAAGTAAAACAGCTGAGCATCCCCAATGTACACAATCTCTCTCCCCTAATGATTGTAATAACATCAAAATCATCACACACTTGTGTACCTCTTTCATCTTCAGAAACTAACTCTTCAATCTCTTCCCCCACATAGTTGGAATAAGAACACTAAACGCCTTGATGAGTAAAACCTTGAGTTTCTCTGCGGTAATGACATTTGTTTTCCCGGAATATCTTCAATCATTTAGAAGTATTAAGTTCATCAAGTTTACTCGTCATGAGTCAAACCTTGAGTTTCTCTGCGGTAATAACATTTGTCTTCTTGGGATATCTTCAATCACTTAGAAGAATTAAGTTCATCAAGTTTACTCGCTTTGTGTTTAGATGTGAGTCTCCTTCCCCCTTGCTGGTTTTGTCACTTCAGAATCAGCAACTCATTGTAAGCCCGTATACTAGAAATTTGTTGAGAAGAACACTTGAACTCTTGTGGGAATCAACTTGCTGAAGTACAGTGTGAGCAAGTCTAATTGGGGATTAAATATGGCATTTCACTCTCCCCCAATTAGTGCTCTCCCCTAAACCGACAATCTTTATGATGAATGCTGAAATTAAGAAGAAGTCTTTAGATAGTTAAATGCAACTCGTCTTTAGTCTTCTAACATGCATCAGAAAATGTAGAACAGACTGTAGACTCGACCTTCTTCAAGATTGTCCAGTTGGGAAATAGAAAGTAAACATCTTCTATTCACCAAATGCATTCCCGTTAACTTTGAAATAGCAAATCCCCTTAACTAAAATCCCTCCCAATCAAACAAGAACAGAGAGATGTTCATCAAAGAAATCAGCCCAGCAACTAGAAGCACTTTGTCATTAAACTCATCAATCCGTATGAAGATGTCAACCAACGGCTCTTAGAAGAAACTCCGTGTAACGATGACCCGATAAGAAAAAGATCGGTTCTTACATGAGTTTGGAGCCGTTTGACCATTTATTCTCAGAAATCAAAATCATTCAACCATGCAGTAATTTCACACTTCTTCCCCCCCCCAAGAATTGCATACGGAGTTGCCATTCTTGATTAAATAAGTGAAAATCATCTGAATGTTCTATTCACACTTCTCTCCCGCAAAATCAGCACATGATGTCGCCATCTTCATTATAATCGAGCAAGTGGAATGAGAAAACAATCAGTGGTAGCCCAGTTCACTTGATGACTGAAGCGCATGGAAAAAGTATGAAGCATGTTGATGAGAATGGTCATAATATGAAGATTTCTCTTCTTCAAAAGATAAAGCGCACTGAAGCGTACAGTTTTCTTTTCTTTGAGGTACGAGGCCTGAACTGATTTGAACAGACGTCATAATCTCTCTCTTTTCAGCTCTCTTAGCAACACATGTAATCAACCCCATTATCATTCAGTAGGCTCTTTGTTGTGACAGCTGATGGAGAAAACCCAATATGATAAATTTGACCTTGAAGTAAACTAACCCGAACTCGTGACTTGAACTTGCACATATGTAACAAAGAGCGGTGCCGATTTCCATTAGCATCTCTAAGTACTCTCTAAGTACTCTATACTCATCATCCAACCAACCATCAAGTAATAGACGTACTTTACTTCTTGAAAATCCACAATTGAATATGACACTGAGCACTACAACGTAACTCCTTAAAGTGATAGTTATTTTGAGATGATAAGAGCCCAATTCCCCCAAGTGGTAAAAAGAAAAGGTAAAAGTCACCCAACAATAACTAGATTTCCAAGTCTTCATTTTTTATTATAAGCTCGAACAAGGATCTTGAAGAATCTTCATCCATCCATCCCCGATACCTTCAGATACTAAGTTCACTCGCCCGTGATATTTCACTTCAACCTCAAATCAATAATAGTGAATTAACTCCGCTGACACATCTTCTTGGTTAAACGCTCAAATCTAGCCTTCTTTGACGTTTTAAGTGAACTATGATAATGGTTTCATCCTGACCATGGTTAAAAGCACATAACCCCATAAAACCATATAATAACCACACTGCCATGACGAATATCCAAACACACATCCAATTCATGAAGTACACTCTTTTATCCCTTCTTCGAAGCAGAAACCGTAGCACCAGCATCAGAAAAGATCCCGAAATATACTTTCCTTTTCTCCAGGATGGTTCCATCAATACGGGATTTTACAAATCTATAGTTTAAACCGAAAAATAGTTTCTTTCGCGGGATTTTACAAAACCAAGAATAAACCGTAAGATAGATCCGGAAATGCACTTTATAATTACCAGGATGTTTCCACTGTCACGGGATTTTACAAGTCTATGATTTAAACCGAGAAATAGATTATTTCGCGGGATTTTACAAAATCAAGACAAAACCGTAAACAATGTTAGCTTGAATGTGTTATGACAACTTTGGTTTCGGTGAATATTTGTTTTAGAGGAACATGCAGTGGTTCATCAACGGTTCATTAACCAACATCAACAGTAACATCAACCATCCAGTAAACACATTGGTAAACACATCATTCACGCAATCTGTCGGCTATTGCAGTGACCACATGGAGAAGTAAACCCGATATATCAAACTCGAACATGACGTAGAATTCCCCAGATTTGTTACTTAAACTTGTACTCATCCTTGTGAAGAAGAAATGGTGTACCCAATGTACAAAACCTCTTGACATTCTCAACTGAGTGAGACACCGAAGTGATAGTTACGTTGTGGATTAAGCGAGAAAGAATCACAATCGTAACTAAATAGCCAAGTCTTTATCACACTCAATAAACGCCCAAACAAGTCATTTTCGCGGAAGGGTAGAAAGAAATAAGACGAAATAAGTAAACGCGCCCGGAATAACTCACTACAAATCCTAATACTAATAGTCTAACATTATTCGTTGCCATAAGCGGTTGAAGTTGATATTGATCTTGATTCTTAAAGAGTGTCTTAAGTAATTGATTTATGTAAATTCCAGGCCTGATTTGGGCCAGGGCTGCCTGCACCGGCTCACAAGGCCTCACCAAAGTTAAGGGCCACCTGTTTTTCTTAAATCCCTGTATATATGTGTGTGTATAGGGTCTGTTTCTAGAGCACAATCAGAAAAATTATATGCAACCTCGGACCTCCAATTAGTTATTCAGTAGGTCCATATTACACGAATTACACGAGATGAATATTAACATAATGTACTATACAACTAGTCATGGACGTCATCAACTACCAATAACATCACATCATATATATAAATCAGAGAACATGTAAAACATTAGTGCATTAGGTGTG
Organism: Chrysanthemum makinoi; assembly: GCA_910596185.1. Taxonomy (NCBI): domain Eukaryota; kingdom Viridiplantae; phylum Streptophyta; class Magnoliopsida; order Asterales; family Asteraceae; genus Chrysanthemum; species Chrysanthemum makinoi. The sequence continues at coordinate 65,654,770 of OU343225.1, read as the reverse complement.
GGCTCGTCGTGATGGTTCGCCGTCCGACGTGGACCCTCGCCGCGACACCGGGCTACCTCGTTGAAGCTTGCCGTCCGGGAGGTCTTCGTCTGCACGACGAAGATTTGCGTTGTACTTTTTTTTCTTTTTTTTTTTCCTGTTTCCTGTTTTTGTGTTTTGGAATATGAATATATTTTGAGGAAAAAAATATAAATTGTTTTTGCAGGTGAAGTGTTTTATATAATAAAAGATGAAGTGTTTTGGAGGAAAAAAGAATGCAAATATAAAATTAAAAACACAAATTACATTGAACATTTAAGTTAAAAAACTACATTAATTGAAGATTAAAGTGAAAACAATAAATACATAATACGCTTAAACATTAAAACTACAACGACATTGACGAAAATAAAACTACTAAAACTTAAGAATACGAATCATCTGAGTTCCAACCCTCGTCACTCGAAGACGAATAAAACTCTCCATTTAAAGTACTTTCTTTCCATGATGTTAAAGTAGTTCTCCATAAGATATTCTACTTTCCTGGCTTCCTGTTCACGACGAGCAGCTTCCTCGCGTGCCTCCTGTTCCATAATCTCTCTATAATTTTCCTCGTCCTGCGCAAGTTCACGAAGGCAAGCCTCACTTAACCCAAATGGATTGTTTTCGAGGTCCACCTGTAGACTGTTAACAATTGGATTGTTAAGAGGATGAGTGTTTACAAATACATTTTCTGGTTGGAAAACCGGAAAGACATCTTCTGGTGGTGTTGAATAAACTTCAACTTCTTCTGGTGGACTTGAAAAGGTAGTTTCCGGCAGTTGTGTTGGAGTTGGAAAGGTAGTTTCCGGCAGTTGTTGTGGACTTGGGAATTGTTGAGAGAAATCTTTGCGAGACATTTTTGTGTGTGTAACTTGTGTATGTGAGTTATGTGTGATAAATAGATCTGGTAGAGTTGTATGTATAGGCACATATGATCTCGCTCAAAACTATACCATTTGAATTTGAATTTTGAATTTAAATAATCCCGCTCCAATTTGAATCTGGTTTTAAATTTGAATTTTAATATGAATTTAAATAATTCGGCTCAAAAGTATACCGTTTATTTTGAATTTGAATTTGAAAAAAAACTTATACCACCCATATAAATAATAAACGATAACTACCATTTTTTCTCATCTTCATCAATTCCAACTTTCTATATCTCTAGCTCAAAAAAAACAATATCTCAAAATCCGAAGTGGAACAAGTTTGAAGAAATGTTGCTTGCACAAATTTGGATAGAAATTTCGCAATCTCGAGATATGGGAAATAACCGTTCCGAAGATTTATTTTGGAACGACGTTATGGAGATGTTCAATGATCAAACTACCGATGACAATCGTACCAAAAATTCAATCACAGGTAAATGGTCGAGGATTAACGTTGATTGCCAAAAATTCAATGCTATTTACAAACATTTGCAACATCGAAGTGGTGAAAATGACCATGATCATCTCGAGAATGCGAAATTGAACTTCGTGCAACGCTTTGGTGGGAAGGAGTTCAAGTATGTTCACGCTTGGGAGATTTTGAAAAATTACCCGAAGTGGAATGCCGAAGATCCGATCCATTAGTATGTGTTGTATTTTTTTCCCCATGTCGTTTTTTTTTTACTTATCGTATTTATTTTTTCTTATTATTGTGTTTTTAATGTATTTTAATTATTAATGAAATAAATTTAGTTTATTTGAAAATTTGAAAAAAAAATAAAGTTGTAGTGGTGGGCCCCAAATGAAGAGGTTGAGGTGTGTTGTGAGTGAGATGGGTTAGTTGTGGAGGTTTGTTATAGTGATGTGGCAGTGATGAATTGGTGTTACCTCTTCACGACACCTAGTCCTCTTAGTAGATATATCATAAGCTATAAGCTAACAACGTAAGTAGAAAAAAGAGAAGACTATTTGAAATGAAAAAATAGTTGATAAATTACATTAAATGTTAACTTTGTCTCAAATACTCCGTTATTACATTAAAGACAACATAATATATGCTTCAACTTATAAATGCTTTTTCCACTATGCTATATAAGGAAGAAAATTTTCATCCCTTAGAACCAATGCGGGATTCAAAACATAAAACAAGTTTCACAAATGTAACCTCATTAAAAAGTTGCTCTTGAGACATTACCACCTTGTTTTAGGCACATTGTTTTCTTCTTCTCTAATGAACCTAGAGACAATTGATACCAAACTCGAATACAATTATTTAGTGACAATGCAATTGGAGTTGGATACCAACCATGGATGGTGCATTAATCACCCGAAAATTTGGCCAAATTTTTATCATACCGTTTTGATTTAGTTTCCATTTTACCTAATAGTATAGCCATTTTACCAATTGCCTATGTTGTTGGGTTGCAATATCACATTTATCATAAACTAACACCATATATACAAAATGATAATGACAAAAAGTTGTTAATTTACATTAATTATCATATACGGGTTCTACCTACGTGCCATATGTTATGACACATGGTCAACCACATATAACAACATTATGTTTATTTCAACTTGCCACATTCCTAAACACCCGAAGTATATAAGGAAGCACAGTTTCATTTCTCCAACCTATGTGGGATTCAAGAACAAACTAGCCCCATAAAAAAAGTTGCTCCATCCTTTTGTCTCCGACTCTCCGTATACTATTAGGTATGTTCTTTTCACACATTGTTAGAAAAACATTGATAGCAAACTCAAATACAGTTATTTAGTGACAATGCATTTGCATTTGGATGTACCTCAATCAATCACCCAAAAATTCGGTCAAACTTATAGCGTATCGTACCAATTGCATTTGTTGTAGGGTTGGGAGAAGCATTTGAGTTTGATATTGAGCTCGAGTCTCAAGAGTGTGTTAAGTACTGCTCACTTTCTATCAATTTATGAATGGAATGTGTTTAAAGGCTTCTAAGTGCTCGGGGATATGGTAAAATGGGTCTTCTTTATCAAGTTTACTAATTTTATCCTTCGCAAATGACGGCACAAAGATCACGACTGCCTACCCATATCATAGTGTTAATCTTTTGGTAAGGTGTAAATAAAATCCGTCGACATTACTTACGGATATGTCCCGATCAAAACTTTAGGTAGTGTTAGGACACATTGTTTATTTCAGTAATAGAATGCGACATAATTTGCATCCATTGTTGCGTATTCTCTGTAGGTTTTATAACCGTTATGGTAGGAGTGGCAAGATGAGTGGGGGTTGCAGGTTCGGTGACATGTCAAAAATGGTAGTTATTTGAAAGAGTCAGGTACTCGGGTTGGGTGGACCAACATCACATAGTTTAAAAACATCGGTAGTCAATATATTACAAGTGCACACAATCACTACGTCTAAAATAGTACCGGATTCATGACTCAAAATTTCGTCTCTATGTTTTGTTGTGTAGTCATCTTTATTTTTTCCTAATGTTAATAACATACCTTTAAATTTCACATGTTGTGTGTATCTCATGACCTTTTTACCCCTCCCCATTTCATAGAAGTGTTTATAAATGGAAGTGTAAAATAGTTACAAAATACACACAATAGACGAAATTCAAAAGTATGATGTACACAATTAGAAAAGAAATAAAGATGATTACGAAACAAAGTAAAAAGTGACAAGTTAGTTACATTTCCGTACCCTTTGCCGCCTAAATTTTGCAACTAATCAGTTGTGTTATTAAAACACGACAAAAAATTTAGAATTTTTAAGAATGGTTTTTATATTTGCAGTACCTACAAATACTGAAATATACAATAACTTTGTCTAAAATCATGAATGCTGCTATTTTTGTGGTATTATACAAATATTGAAATATACATGTCATAGTGTCATGCAAGAGTAGAGTTACCACCATTGTTGTTTGATATAATATCAGAAGCACCAAATGCACGTATTTCTGATTTACTTGTTGCTCCATTTGTTTGGAGCGATAGCCAGTATAGCAGCTAGGGAAATACTTGAAGGAATGTGGGAAGAGAGATTGTAAAGGGTTGCGAAAAGCAGCTGAGTCTGATATTCAGGTTAACTTCAAAGGACTTTAAAAACTGTGTTAAGTATTCTTCATTATGGATGAAAGGGGAGTACTATACATAATCCAGACAAACTATACTCATGAGTCATGACTATATCAAAAACTCAGCCCCATCTGAGCCATATTCGATTTTGAGTTGATCTAGCAACAAGAGTGGAAGAGCACATCCAAAAAGTCACCATAACCAAATCCATAAACCAATATCATTTGTAATGATACTCAGACACACATATTTAGTGGCAATGTTTGGAGTTCCATATCACCCGCAGCACAATTTATTCAGAAGATAAATGTTAAGAAAAAAATTATTTTATAATTTTGATGAGTGTTAGTTCATTTATATTCATAAGTGAGTCAAATAAGCTAACTATCATATATAGAAAAAGATGGGTTCATCATAAGCTAACAACATATGTATAAAAAGATAAATTACTTAAACTTAAAATAACAAAAAGTTGTTTATTTACAATTGTTACAATAGGCGAAACCAACAGACAACAACTTAATGTTTATATCAACTAATTACAATTTTAGACACCCAAAGTATATAAGGAAGCAAAATTTCATTCCTACAACCAATGTGGGATTTAAAAGTTAAATCACGTCTTGCACAACTAGCCCCATAAAAAGTTGTTCTCGAGACATTACACATTTATTTTTATTTATTTATTTATTTTTTACTGTAATCAAAGATTAAATATGTTCCTTTCACACATTATTGTTTTCCTTTTCTTGTCAAACTTGATAAAATTGATACCAAACTCGAATACAGTTATTTTTTGACAATGAATTGGGAGTTGGATATCCTCCATGGATAGTACCTCGATCACCCGAAAATTTGGTCAATTTTATATCGTATCATTTTTATTTAGTAGTAGTTATACTAAAAACTATTTTGTTAAACTCTCTCGTAGAACGTCATTTAGTCATATTAATTAACAAGACGCCAGCCTTTCATTACATAAACTGTTAATAAATAGAGAATATGGATAGTTTTTTCCTATAAGTTTGGGCAAAATTTATCGACTCGGGTTGGGTCAAATCACATCACTCGTAGTGAGCCAAATACACCACTCTATATGACTACATAACAGTAGAGGTACCACCATTGTTGTTTGAAATAATTGGGGATATAATAACAGTGCACCAATCGCATGTAAATGGGTGCAAAAAGAGGCTGAGTTTTGATATGTACCGGTTGTTCTTCCAGAAATCAGCAAGTGAAACGAAGAAGAACCATTCAATAACAGGAAATTCAAGAACAAGAGAAGAACTTCAAATTAGAACCAGTTGTGTTATGCTCTTGCTTGTTTGACCATTTATCTTGAGTTTTGTTGAATTTTGAATTATGATTCATATCAATGTCTTCCCTTTCAAATATTACTTGTCCTCAAGTAATCACAATCAAGCATCCACAAAGGAAGGAAATCTAGTAGCTAGGTCTTCATATAACTACCTGCATTGCCTCTTATATTAACCCACTGTACCTGCATTGACTATTTGCCTCTATTAGCCAACTTTCTATCCAAAATAGCAAAGGGGACACATGAAACAATGGATGGATCTGAGCATCTGTTGGCAACTCCAGTCTATAGGCAACTCTAAAAGGTGCGTTAAGTATACGTTATCAAGAAGGAAAGGGGCGTATTGTAACAGATCAAGACTACAACGAAACTATACTCATGAGTCATGACTATTCTGAAAACTAAACACAATCTGAGCCGTATCCGATTTCTAATTAATCACTATAACCAAACCCGTAAACCAATAATTACTAAACCCTATAACCCTTCTGATCAAAAGACTTCAACCAGTAGAGCAATGGATAGCCATAACGGAAACTACCATACTTCAAACTTGAACAGTCCTTAAAACCTTCTAAGATTAGAGTAGAAAACTTTTTTTTGGGGGTAAAGGGTTTATACCCAGTTAGCTAGTATAATTTCTAAGATTAGAGTAGAAAACTTGTATAATGCAGCACCTGAACTTTAATAATCCAATATCACAAAACTCGAACCATATACACCTACGTTAGCTAGTAAATTCCGCTTCTTTGATTCATGTGATTGGAGTTGGATATCACCCACAACACAATTTATTCTGAAGAAAAAAATATTGTATAATTTTGATGAGTGTTGGTTCATTTATGGTTATAATTAAGTGATTTATAAGTAATGTTAGATTTATCATAAGGTAACAACATATATATAGAAAGATAAACAATTTAAAATGACAAAAAGTAGTTAAATTACAACAATTATCGTCTTTGTGTCATTCATATAGTTGGTCTAATCTTACTAAAATGTCTTGAATATTGAAATGACATACGCATTGTACAAGTTACAACATAATCGACATCCTAAAATGAAAAGTAAATGTTATTATACACATTATACAAATTAATAAAACACACAAAACTTCATACAAGCTAACAAGTTGATGTTACATATAGTCGGACGACCGAACCAACGTAAGATATGAGATACAAATGTAAGACATATATTTCAAATGGAAACTATTAATACATATCGAAAACCGGGTTGTTAACCCGATTTAATGACTTGTTTTCACCCAACGTAGAACCAAACCAGGATTCAAATTTGACAAAATTATATGAGAAATGATGAATTAGTTGTGGAACTTAAATGTTTGTATTCGCATATGTACACTAACTCACTCAACAAAAATAGCGTTATTATTATTTAATATTCGCTAATCTCAAATACAAAACAAAAAAAATAATATAATCATTCCATTAACACTTAAAATCGATTCATGAAACAAACTTAATCACCGCTAAAATTTTGTGCTAGTGATTAGAGTAGAAAACTTCTTTAATAATCCAATATCACAAAACTCGAACCATAGACACCTCGTTATAGTAAATTCCGCTTCTTTGATTCATGTGATTGGAGTTGGATATCACCCACAACACAATTTATTCTGAAAAAAAAAATATTGTATAATTTTGACGAGTGTTGGTTCATTTATGGTTATAATTAAGTGATTTATAAGTAATGTTAGATTTATCATAAGGTAACAACATATATATAGAAAGATAAACAATTTAAAATGACAAAAAGTAGTTAAATTACAACAATTATCGTCTTTGTGTCATTCATATAGTTGGTCTAATCTTACAAATATCGCAAAGACAACAACATAATGTTTATTTCAACCTGTAACCTTTTTAAACACCCAAAGTATATAAAGAAGTAAAACTTCATTCCTCCAACCAATGTGGGACTCAAAACATAAAAAGTTGCTCTAGTGACATGACACCTTTTGTTGCCGTAACCATATATAGTATATGCTCACACTGTTTTCTTCTTCTCTGATCAATCTAAAGAAAATTGATACCAAATTCGAATACGGTTATTTAGTGACAATGCATTTGGAGTTGGATATCCTTCATGGATGTACCTCAATCACACGAAAATTGGTACAAACTTATATCATATCGTTTTGATTTTCTTTATTTTTTACTTATACTAAATTCGGTTACCAGCATATGTTGTTGGTTGTGAAAAGCGGTTGAGTTTGATATTGAGCTTGGGCATTTGTTTTACGTATATTCCTTACAGCTTTACATGTCATTTTCTATCAAGTTATAAAAAGGTTACATATTCATTTTCCATCGAGTTAAAGGCTTCTAAGGGCTCGAGATATATAGAAAATTGGTTTGTTTTGGGATCCGATGTTTAGTTAATCAAGCAAAAGCAGAGAAGATTTCAACCAGAAATTTTCTTAAGTCCATTATGCTTTCAATCAAAAGACTTCAACCAACTGAGCAATAAATAACCATAATGCAAATTACCGTACATCGACTTGAATTGTCCCTAAAACCTACCAATATTAGAGTAGAAAAAACCAGTATAATGGAGCACCTGAACTTTAATAATCCAATATCACAAAACTCGAACCATATACACCTATGTTAGCTAGTAAAGTTCCGTTTCTTTGATTCATGTGGAACTAAAAGGTTTTAATTTTATTTCTTTATAAAAAAAGGAACCACGCCAAAATTTGTAATATCTTTTTTCTCTTTTGAAGCTATTAGAAATCGGATACTTAAACACTTGATGAGTGTTTGTTCGTTTATATCTATAGTTAAGTCAAGTACAAGCAATATCAATGCCATATACATAAAAATATGGGTTTGTCATAAGCTAAAATCATATATACAAGAAGATAGACTACTTAAAATGAAAAAAGTTATTAATTCACATTAGTTGTAGTCTATGGTGAATCTCATACCGTTTATTACGCTATGAGAAACACAAAGGCAACAACATAACATTTATTTCACCTTATAACATTTCTAAACACTAGTATAACAGAGCACCTGAACTTTAGTAATCCAATATCACAAAACTCGAACCATATACACCTATGTTAGCTAGTAAAGTTCCGTTTCTTTGATTCATGTGGAACTAAAAGGTTTTAATTTTATTTCTTTATAAAAAAAGGAACCACACCAAAATTTGTAAAATCTTTTTTCTCTTTTGAAGCTATTAGAAATCGGATACTTAAACAGTTGACGAGTGTTTGTTCGTTTATATCTATAGTTAAGTCAAGTACAAGCAATATCAATGCCATATACATAAAAAGATGGGTTTGTCATAAGCTAAAATCATATATACAAGAAGATAGACTACTTAAAATGAAAAAAGTTATTAATTCACATTAGTTGTAGTCTATGGTGAATCTCATACCAAAATTTGTAATATCTTTTTTCTCTTTTGAAGCTATTAGAAATCGGATACTTAAACAGTTGATGAGTGTTTGTTCGTTTATATCTATAGTTAAGTCAAGTACAAGCAATATCAATGCCATATACATAAAAAGATGGGTTTGTCATAAGCTAAAATCATATATACAAGAAGATAGACTACTTAAAATGAAAAAAATTATTAATTCACATTAGTTGTAGTCTATGGTGAATCTCATACCGTTTATTGATGGGTGTTTGTTCGTTTATATCTATAGTTAAGTCAAGTACAAGCAATATCAATGCCATATACATAAAAAGATGGGTTTGTCATAAGCTAAAATCATATATACAAGAAGATAGACTACTTAAAATGAAAAAAGTTATTAATTCACATTAGTTGTATGAAAAAAGTTATTAATTCACATTAGTTGTAGTCTATGGTGAATCTCATACCGTTTATTACGCTATGAGAAACACAAAGGCAACAACATAACATTTATTTCACCTTATAACATTTCTAAACACCCAAAGTATAAAAGGAGGCACAATTTCATTCCTCCAACACAACTAGCCCCATTAAAAGTTGCTCTAGAGACATAACACTTTATTATTTCCGTAATCAAAGATTAAATATGTTCTTTTCACGCATTATTTTTTTCTTCTCAATCACCCAGAAATTTGTCCAAACTTATATTGTATCGTTTTGATTTAGTTTTAGTTTTACAAATACCAAAGCCAATTACCAATTGCATATGTTGTTGGTTGCGAGAAGCGGTTGAGTTTGATATTGAGCTTGGTCTCAAGAGCGTGATAAGTATTCGTTTTGTGCGTATTCCTTACAACTTTACTCGTCATTTTCTATCGATTTATAATCGGAATGCATTTATGTTAATAGTTCTGCTTTCTACAGTGATTCGTTTTCGGATCCTTTATGGGTAGTTTATGTTTTCTTAAAGACTTCTAAGGGCTCGGGATATGTAGAAAACTTGTCTTCTATATCAAGTTCACTACTTTTATCCTTAGCAAGTGACGACAGATCATATTATCTTAGGTAGTGCTAAACAAAATATAGGACTATGTCCTTACTCGTGATCATATTATCTTAGGTAGTGCTAAGATACATTGTTTGGTTCAGTTATAGGATGTGACACATCTTGCATTTGTTTTCTAACCTACAGAGATGAGTGGGGGTTGCAGGTTCGGTGACAAGTCAAAACAGGTAGTTTTTTTTGTAGGAGTCCGGTACTCGGGTTGGGTTGACCTGAAATGGATAGTTATTTTCCGATAAATTTGGGCTAAATTTATTGACTCGGGTTGGGTCGACCAACATCCCTTAATTAATTTTTAAACACCGGTAGTTAAAATATTACAAGTGCATACAATTACTATGTCTAAATAGTATTGAATCATGAGTCAAAATTATTGGCATATAAAATTTTGCAATGGCCACTTTAGTTATTAACTTCAAATGGACAAAAAAATGAGAACTTGAAGAGAAACGAGAAAACGTGGGAAGATAGATTGTAAAGGGTTGCGAGAAAAGGAGCTGAGTTTACTATTCAGCTTGCCTCTGAAAGAGTGTGTTAAGTATTTGTCGGTAGGGAACCAGGAAAAGAAGTACTATACCAAACCAAGACTACAATAAAACTATATTCATGACTGCAGCAAAAACTTAACGCAATATGAGCCATATCCGATTTTGAATTGATGAAGCAAAAAGAGTGGAAGAGCAAATCCGAAAAGCCACCATAACCAAATCCAAACACCAAACCAACCCTTTCGATCAGGAGACTTCAACGTCCAGAAGACCATCCATGAACTGAGTAGAAAACAGTTATAATTCGGCACGTGAACCTAAATAATCCAATACCATTTGTAATGAACTATCTTAATTGAGCCACTTGAAGCTTCAATGCCATTAAATATGTACATGGAACATGAAGAACACTTCAATGCCAACTTCAAACTTAAAAGCAATCTAATAACCATAAATCTCGAATCATATACACCTACATTAGCTAGTAAAATCCCGGTTTTTTATTCATGTGGAACTAAAATGTTTTTGAAATATTATAAAAAGGTAACCACGCCAACATTTGTTATAACATTTTTCTCTTTGAAGCTATTAAAACTTTGATACTCAAACACATGCATTTAGTGGCAATGTGATTGGAGCTAGATATCACCCACAACACAATTATCCGAAGATAAATGGTAAGAAAAGTTATTGTATAATTTTGATGAGTGTTACTTCGTTTATAGTTATCATTAAGTCAATTATAAGTAATATCAGATTTATATAGTTATCATTAATTCATTTATAAGCAATTTCAGATTTATCATAAGCTAACGGCATATACAAAAATAGTAACATGATATATACAAAAAGATGGACTACTTCAAATGAAAAAAGATGTTAAAGATGTTAATTTACATTAATCAATGTCTCTGGTAATGTTGACATATGGTATGTTACCATTCCCATATGCAACACAGAAAGACATTAACGTAATGCATATTTCAACTTGTCACAATTTAAACACCCAAAGTATATAAAGAAGCAAAATTTTATTCTTCCAAACGATGTGGGATTCAAAACTTGAAACAAATCTCACACAAGTAGCCCCATAAAACAGTTGCTTTAGGCACATTACACCTTTTTCCTCCATAATCAAAGATTAAGGGGCCGTTTGGTTTGTTGCTAGGAATCACAATGGGTATCGGATTGGGTACAGGGTAGAATGACAATAGATATGAAAAATGAACACAATAGTTACCCAACAGAGCAATAGTTACTTGTCTTTTTCAAAATGAGAGCTCTAGATGAGAAAGTTAAAGTAGCGTCATAGGAAGGTATTAGTTAAAAGTGATTCAAGGTTAGCTCCAATAACGTGTACAATGCTTTGGATATAAGTTATCTGGACGTAGCTTTTCTAGGAATCAATCTATTGTTACATGCATACCCTCATTTCATGGTCACTTTCAATTGTATATTGCCAAAGAAGAAACAAAATTTATATTCTCGTTATATATTATCGATTAGGAAAACAAAAATGTAATAGCCTAACCTTTAGAACGTGTCACTATTATCGGTATGTTTATTATAGTAGGTAACCCAGAAACTGCCCGAAAAACTTAATAGATAAGCAACATAATGTTTATTTCAACTTGTCACAATTTGAAACACCCGAAGTATATAAGGAAGCACAGTTTTGTTCCTCCAACCAATGTGGGATTCAAGCCTTATAACAAGTCTCACACAACTAGCCCCATAAAAAAGTTGCTCTAACCTTTTGTTTCCGTAATCATATACGTAGTACTATTACATATTTTCTTTTTATACAATGTTTTTTTCTTCTCTTATCAAACTAGAGGAAATTGATACCAAACTCGAATACGATTATTTAATGACAATGCAACCGGAGTTGGACCCATTACGTTTTCGTCCGTTTTCTTACGTTTTTGCCTGTTTTCTTACGTAAAATGGACGTAAACGTGAAAAAACGGATGAAAAAGTATAAAAACGGAAGAAAAAGTAAAAAACGGACGAAAACGTATGAAAGGGAACGAAAACGTATAGAAACAGATAAAAGCGGATAAAAACGTATGAAAAAGTAAGAAAAATGGATGAACAAGTATAAAAACGGACAAAAACGTATAAAAACGGACGAAAATATAAAAAATGGATGAATACGTATAGAAACGGATAAAAACGTATGAAAACTTAAGAAAATGTATAAAACGGACGATAAAATAGACGACAAGTTAAAAAAAGGATTTTACAAAAAAAGGACGATTAGTGGAACTTTAAAGTTTCAGGGAAGGTTTATGCAATATTTGCCAATCCAAAGACCATTTTTGTAATTCACTTAAACGGTCTCCATATTTCATGAGAACACAAAAAATGTAAAAAAATAAAAATAATAATAAAAAAAAAAAATCCATGCAGATTTTTTGTTGGATACATATAAAAGGGCCAACTGACAAGATACATTATGGTTCCATTATCCATGCATTTCAATAAAAATTTTAAGAGTCCTATAACAAACAAAAAAACTTAATGAAAGGCTAGGAATTATACCCATATCCTAAAACATATAAACAAATAACAAAAAAAAAAAAAAAAAAAAAACTTCTGGGCACAATAACGTAAAGGAAAGTGTAGTACGCCTGCTAAGGGTTAATTCAGTAAATTTTATAATGAACACAAAATTTCTACATATCGTGAGCCCTTATAAGCCTTTAAGAAGACATAAACTAGCCATAAAGGATCCAAAAATAAACCACTACGAGAAAGCAGAACAATAAACACCAATGTATACCATATGTCACGTCGTAGAACTACACATACCAATGTATACATTAGCTAGTAAAATTCTGCTTCTTTGACTCATGTGGAACTAAAATGTTATAACTTGTTCTCTTTTGAAGCTATAAGAAATTTGATACTCAAGCACACGTATTTAGTGGCAATTTGATTGGAGCTGGATACCCGCAACACAATATTCTCCAAAGATAAATGCAAAGAAAAATTAATGTATAAATTTGATAGGTGTTACTTCGTTTAAATGATGGGTTGTCATAAGCTAACATGATATATATGTTTAAACGATGGGTTGTCATAAGCTAAATTAATGTTCAATTTTTAAAATACATCATTTCTCTCTTTTCATATTCATCAATCATTTTTTAAATACACCAATCACATCTGTAGATCTCTTATTAGGTCCATTACTTAGGTCAACAAATCATTTTTCAAATTTTATATACATGTATAATTAAGTCAATTATAAGCAATATCATATTTATCAAGAGTTAACGCCATATACAGAAAAAGATGTCATGAGCTAACATATGCAAAAAATGAAAAAAGTTGTTAATTTACATTAATTACTATCTGAGTGTGTTGCATATGGGTTAATTACCATATGCAACACACAAAGAGAACAACATAATATTTATTTCAACTTCTCCCAATTAAAAATACCCAAAGTATATAAAGAAGCAAAATTACATTCTTCCAAACGATGTGGGATTCAAAACTTGAAACAAGTTTCATACAAGTAGCCTCACAAAAAAGTTGCTTTAGACACGTAACACCTTTTTTGTCCGTTTCAAAAGACTAAATATGTACTTTTCTCACATAATTTTTTTCTATCTTTTGTCAAATAAGAGAAAATTTATACCAAACTCAAAATGGTTATTAGCAACAATGCATTTGGAGTTGGATATCCTTCATGGATCTACTTCAATCACCCCAAAAATTTGGTCAAACTTATATCGTATCATATTGATTTTCTTTATTCTTTACTTATGCTAAAGCCAATTACCAATTGCATATGTTGTTGGTTGCGAGAAGCAGTTGAGTTTGATATGGAGCTTGAGTCTCAAGAGTGTGTTAAGTATTCGTTTTGCGTATATTCCTCGTCATTTTCTATCAATTTATAAATGGAATGCGTTTGTGTTTATAATTCTTCTCTCAACAGTGATTGTTTCGGATCTTTATGGCTATTTTATGTTTTCTTCAAGGCTTGTAAGGGCTTGGGAATTTGGGATATGTAGAAACTTGTCTTCTTTATCAAGTTCACTGCTTTTATCCTTAGCAAGTGATGACATAAAGATCACGACTGCCAACCCATATCATACTTTTTAGGTAGTGTTAAGAACTTAAGATGCATTGTTTATTTCAGTTATAGAATGCAACACAATTTGCATCCATTATTGCGTATTCTCTGTAGGTTTTCTAACTGTTATGGTAGGAGTGGCAAGATGAGTGGGGGTTGTAGGTTTGGTGACATGTCAAAACAGGTAGGTTTTTATAAGAGTCGGTTACTCGGGTTGAGTTGACCGGAATATGTTTTATAATACTCTTTTATGAACGTAGAGTGCTAGAACTTATTGTGGTCATGTTCGAATTGTATACAGGTTCATCGTCATTTTGTCATATTTATTAACAGGATGTGAGCTTTCATTACATCATCCTGCATCATAAATTACACGGACATTATCTTGTAAAATTCCGCTTCTTAAATTCATGTGGAACTAAAAAGTTTGTGTTTTGATAAAAAAAGGTAACGACGCCAAAATTTGTTATAACTTTTTTCTTTTTTGAAGCTACTAGAAATTTGATACTCAAACACACATATCTAGTGGCAATGTTTAGTGTTGGGTATCACGCGCAATACAATTTATTCGGAAGATAAACGCTAAGAAAAAAAATTTGTATAATTTTGATGAGTGTTAGTTCGTTTCTATTTATTGTTAAGTCAATTATAACAATATCGGATTCATCATAAGCTTAACCCATATACAGAAAAGAAGGGTTTGTCATACACTAACCTCATATATACAAAAAGATAGACTACTTAAATTTTAAAAGAAAAAAAAATTGTAAATTTACATTAATTACCGTCTTTCAGCTTTGCTGGCCATCATTTCCGACGACAGGCGAAATTGAAAGAAAATAACATAATGTTAATTTCAACATGTCACAACTTTGAACATCCGAAGTATTTAAGGAAACACAATTTCATTCCTCCAACCAATGTGGGATTCAAAACTTAAAACAACTCTTACACTAAGTAGCCTAATAAAAAAAAGTTTCTCATTGCTCTAGAGACATAAACAACTTTTTTTTCCGTAATCATATACTATAACATACGTTCCTTTTCAAATATTGTTTTTTTTTTTATTCTTTTGTCAAACTTGAGAAATTTGATACCAAACTCGTATAGAACCTCAATCACCCGGAAATTGTCCAAACTTATATCGTATCGTTTTGATTACGACTGCATATGATACTGAGCTTTAGTCTCAAGAGGGTGTTAAGTATTTGTTTTGCATTAATTGCTTACATTTTTATTTCTCAATTTCTGTCGAGTTATTAAAGGTTACGTATTCATTTTGCGTTCTTAAGACATGTAGTTCTACAACGTGACAGATGGTATACATTTGTGTTTATTGTTCTGCTTTCTGTAGTGGTTTGTTTTCAGGTCCTTTATGTTGGTTTAATGGACAATAAATTAATAGTTGTGTGTTAGGATCGAACTCGAGACCACAGGATTGCACACTTTACGTATGAGAATTAAAGTTATATTAATTAAATATAAAATGTTATATTTAGTTATTGTTTACACAAAACACACAACGAATGTTAAGTAATTAAGTGTAATGGACTAACGATCGTTAAATGCTAAAGAAAATGACTAAAGATGAAATTAGAAGTTAAGATGGTTCTAGAATTCCCTTGGGGAATGATCCGATCGTTTATGGGCTATGGGTTTCCTAATCCTACCCTAACTTGGACTCTAAGTTTCTACAAGTATAAATACAAGGCTTAGAGTCATTGTTATTTAACTCTTGTACACCTAAACCTAAAACCTAAATTGTTTGCGTGTTTTTCTTAGTCCAATTGATCGACACTTATTCCTAAGTGGTCGATTACTTTTGTTTTTCCTTAACAAATGTTTTGTGTTAGTTAAACTAGCATTTACTTTAATTCGTTAATAGTACGTGTGTATAAGAACGTGGTACAATCACACTATTGATTGTATCTTGGATTGAATTACAAAACGGTAAGGGGTAATTCTTATAATCCTATAAACCCTAATTAGGGTTTATCTCAATTGCTAGTTTTGTGGAATTGATTCTTGTTCGGCTAGAATAAAAAAAGTACGCATACTTTATGTTTATGTTAGTTAATTATTCATTATTCGTTCCTATACGCTTCCGCATGTTTCTTTGATGTTTTATGTGTTTTATATATGATAGTCATGTTATATAATTCTGACAGTGGCATCACGAGCTTGATTAATGAGCAATTAATTACGAAACACGTAAAAAATGAATATTGTATGTTGTTTTATATGATTATTCTAGTGTTTTGGTTATGATTATGTAAACCCTAATTTTTTAGGGTTAGGGCTTTTGCCCTAATTTGGTTTTAAATTTTTAATGGATCGAATTAAAAAAAATTTATGGGTCGAAACCCTAATTTTTTTAGTCGATTGTTTTTAAAAATTGTTTTAGGGTTTATTATAAATGTTATGTTATCAATATCGAAACCTAGAATTAATATATTTGTTACGTGATATATTCATGGATAAATTGTTATGTGACATGGAATTGTATGCGATCTTGTAACAATGTGAATAAGTTGTTATGTTAAATCATGAAAACGTGCATGTTTGGCATGGATTATTACCGATATATATATTTAATTGTTAAGATTGGTTATGCGAAAATTAATTGTTAAGTCTTATACACATGTTTATTGCTTTGATGAATCTTGAATTGGTAAAAACTCAATAATATTAATGAATCAATTATATGCAATTTGGTATATTTTAATTAAGGCTTACGCAATCGATTTGTCGATGTATGTGGCTCACTTTCAATTGTGCGAGTGAAAGCCCTAGTTAATATATACATTAATTTACCTAGACATTGATTATTCATAGGTTTTATCAAATAAGTTGCATGTGGAAACTTGTTTACACGTATTAATTGTTAGTTATGTGCGTATTATTTTAAGTTAGTTATTTTTTATTGTTTACTTGTTTGTTTATTATGTGTGACAAGTTTTAAGCAAATAGAAAAATAAATTGGACTAAACAATGGTGAAATTTGATTTGTTATTGAAGAGTTAAATTTTTAAAAGTTTAATTGATTGATGATTTTGGTACAAATAGTGAGAACGACTCACCTAATTTAACAGACTGTGTGGGGGTATAAGGAGGGGAGCGCATTAAATTGTGACCCTAAAGAAGGAGGTTATTGCTTCAGTGATGACCGAATTCTCCGCTTCCTAATTGGAGTTACCAAGTAGGCTATGCGTACAAAATCATCTTAAGGGCGAATTGGCTTTAATTCCATGCGCCACTTTTGTAGTAATTATCCGAAACACTAAGTCTTTAGACTTATGCAAAAGTACGGTATAACGGACGATAATTAAAGGTAAATTCCTTGATTGGCGAAACCAATACCTCAATCAAAACTTTGATAATTTGATCTTTATAAATTGGTTAATAAAAAGTTTTTATTAAAAATTTATGCTACAAGATGAATGCATGATATCTTTGTACATATTTGATTTGACACCATAAAATCAAAACTAGTACCCTTTATAAATTAAGTTAAGTGCCATCTAGTTAAAGGAACACTTGAAATTGCAATTTACGTCATGTCAAAACTTCGCGAGATTGTGATGGAAAGATAAATCTTTATGTAAAGTCATACCTTACATGAACATATTTGCAGTTCTTTAAGTTAGACGACTTAAATTGAGTAGTAAGTGAGACCTGGACTCAAGGCACAAGATGGGATAAAGCATGTTTACATTTGCAATAGCGTTGAAAAATGTAGCGTTGGAAAATGTAAATCCTATAATGATCTAGGAATTAGAAAATGTTTGCCAATTATTGTTCGACAGATTACCCTATTATATGCTTTCGTTACTAGCAGATCAAATGATGTAATGGAACTATGATAATTTGGATCCTAGTTTTCGAGAAAATTCTATGGTTATATGAATATTACTTTGGGTATTTTAGTTTCTTGAAAAATTTAATTATCGAAAATACTAAAATTGAATTTTGCTAATTCTTTAAATGTATTAATGCAACATTAAACCGTAAACGTAGGTTATTCCTGTATTGGTAAATTGATCTACACCTGTAAGGGTTTTTGGTAGAGTCAACTTTACTAAAAGAATAAACATAGTTCTCTTTTCATAAGAAAGAGTGAGATTCAATCATATTCCTTTTCATGAATGAAGAAAGGTATGATAGGACAAATTAGAATTGTCTAAATTCTAAATACATAATTCGTAAGCAAATTTTAATAGTTAAAAAAATTGCATATTTTCTAAGTTATTAAATTAGAAGCTAGACTAAATTACTGTAAAATTGGTAAAAGACAAACTAGCATATTTTATCTAGTTGTTGTGCATTGACCATTTAAAAGTACTACTTACAATTGTTGGAATAGTAGAACTATTAAGAAAGAAATTGCATGCCTAATTTTTCAAGTTAATAGCATTGATGGATAATTCATCATCTACATAGTAGAATACACTCTTTTATTACATAAGTAATTGTTATGTATGGACTTTCTCAAAAGTGTAGGGAAGTAAATAAAACACTATTTTCTGGTTAATGAAACAGTTACAATGTTGTCAAATCCAGTAGGAGTACTGTGTTCTTATTATTGAATAAGGAATTAATGTAATGATCTCTAATTCAGTGAGAGTTACAAACTTTGTCATCTTAGTAGTAACTCAGATTATCTCTAGAATGTATTAAGATAATTACTTTCCACTTGTAGACACTTATGTTTTCAAGGATAGTCATGTACGTTTCTTTATTAGACAATGAAGTGGTTCTACATCTACTAGTTATGCTAATATCAATGACATAATCATATTGGTTACATAAACAAACATATGTCGTGTTGTTTATCTGCTACATGATGTTGTTCCATGCACAAGTGGGAGAAATCTATATTGTGTGCAAGGTACAACATATAGGTATATGATTTAACGGATTCCCTTGACTGCAAGGTAAGAGACTAACATTCTAATATGACTTGTACATATCTAATTCAAGAAACACTTGGTGTTGCAATTTACGTCATGTGAGAACTTGGCGAGATTGCAACAACAAAGTAAATCTCCATGTGAAGTCAGACCTTGCATGGACATATTTGCAGTTCCTAAATTAGACAAGTATTTAGAACATGTGTCAAAATGATATATAAGACTACTTAAAATTAGATATTTATGTATTATTAGAACGACATAAATGAAAAATAATGTAGTCTTACATTATTGTGAAGTAAATTTATTAACTTGAAATTACTATTGAAACCAAGAGTTGTGTTCATAATTACTTTAGTTGAACATGTTTATGATTCATTGTAAAGACATAAACATAAAGTCTTTTAAGACTTATAATAAAGTAAGACGTTAACTTGTTATGTTTTTTAATTAAGACATATACAAGAAGACATTGAGTTGATCAATGATTTATAACGTGTAATGGGATTATATCAGTTTATGTTTTATTGATGAGACATGGATATGAAGTGACTTGGTTAAAGAGTACTTGTGTTATAAAGCATGCAATTGGCTTGGAAAGTCTATTATACCATTAAGTTGACTTAGTTGGTAAATAGTTAAGCCAAAAGGAATATGTTTATCTTATATATTGTTAGATTGTCTTACAATATTAATTCTAATGAATACCATGTTCAGTTAGGAAAATCAAACTCTATTTGATTTGTTTGATTCAAGATAACCATAACTTCTTTCTTAAAAGGTAACAAGGTTAGAAAATTGAGTATGGATTGAATATACTAAATATGACTCCAACCTAAAAGATTAATAAAACACCATTTTATTATGGAATGTGATGAATCACATTAAGTTTTAAGATTGAAGATTCTGAATTTGTTAAACTACTTATGAATAAGTTATTAACAAACTAAAGTCAGGAATTATCAATGTTTATTTGTAATGTCCCAAAAAGAGAATAATGTAGTTTTGCTCTAATTGCTAAGTATATATAGATAGTTTATATATTACAAAAGGCAAGTCGGAGTTCTTTTTATCTTGAAAGATAAAATTACAAGATACATAATCTTCTTAAATACACTAGTAAATATCATGATGAGGCTTGATATGAAATGTTAACCTCAAGATGATGGAATTTTCATTCATAGATCTGCAAGGATATCTCAGATATTTGATTTATATGCTGAGAAAAACATGAGTTACAGGATTGTAGTAAACCTGATAATCATTATGATGGATTACCAAAAATTGAATTGGGTAAATTACTCATACTATGAATGTTAAAGATGTTGTCCATAAAGATAATCAATTTTGAAAATTTGGTTTATCTTAATAGTTAGACTAGAGAATGGAAATGAGTTTCTTCAAAGAAATGGAAAACCCTAGGGGTTTGAATTTCTATGAAGAAATCATATGGATAATATTTTACACATGTTTAATACTTGTCTTATGACAAGATTATTAATCATACTTAAGCAATTAATTGTGATTGAATATTCTTTCCTAGACACATTAAATATATAAAGATGATAATTATCATACTTGTTTTCATTAATATGAAATATGACAATTGAATATCAAAACTCTTTCTTGAGAAATTACTTGAGCGAGGACGATAAGTAATTGAAAGGTTTTTTGAATTCATATAAGCTTTCAGGAAGTGTACACAATTTGCATCCATTATTGCGTATTCTCTGTAGGTTTTCTAACTGTTATGGTAGGAGTGGCAAGATGAGTGGGGGTTGCAGGTTTGGTGAAATGTCAAAACAGGTAGGTTTTTATAAGAGTCGGTTACTCGGGTTGAGTTGACCCAAATATGTTTTATAATACTCTTTTATCAACGTAGAGTGCTAGAACTTATTGTGGTCATGTTCGAACTGTATACAGGTTCATCGTCATTTTGTCATATTTATTAACAGGATGTGAGCTTTCATTACATCATCCTGCATCATAAATTACACTGACATTAGCTTGTAAAATTCCGCTTCTTAAATTCATGTGGAACTAAAAAGTTTGTGTTTTGATAAAAAAAGGTAACGACGCCAAAATTTGTTATAACTTTTTTCTTTTTTGAAGCTATTAGAAATTTGATACTCAAACACACATATCTAGTGGCAATGTTTGGTGTTGGGTATCACCCGCAATACAATTTATTCGGAAGATAAACGCTAAGAAAAAAAATTGTAAATTTTGATGAGTGTTAGTTTGTTTCTATTTATAGTTAAGTCAATTATAACAATATCGGATTCATCATAAGCTAACGCCATATACAGAAAAGAAGGGTTTGTCATACACTAACCTCATATATACAAAAAGATAGACTACTTAAATTTTAAAAGAAAAAAAATTTGTAAATTTACATTAATTACCGTCTTTTTGCTTTGCTTTGCTGGCCGTCATTTCCGACGACAGGCGAAACTAAAAGAAAATACCATAATGTTTATTTCAACATGTCACAAGTTTTAACATCCGAAGTATTTAAGGAAACACAATTTCATTCCTCCAACCAATGGGGGATTCAAAACTTAAAACAACTCTTACACTAAGTAGCCCAATAAAAAAAAGTTGCTCATTGCTCTAGAGACATAAACAACTTTTTTTTTTCCGTAATCATATACTATAACATTCGTTCTTTTTCAAATATTGTTTTTTTTACTCTCTTGTCAAACTTGTGAAATTTCATACCAAACTCGTACAGAACCTCAATCACCCTGAAATTGTCCAAACTTATATCGTATCGTTTTGATCACGACTGCATATGATATTGAGCTTCAGTCTCAAGAGGGTGTTAAGTATTTGTTTTGCATTAATTGCTTACAATTTTATTGGTCAATTTCTATCGAGTTATTAAAGGTTACGTATTCATTTTGCGTTCTTAAGGCATGTAGTTCTACAACGTGACAGATGGTATACATTTGTGTTTATTGTCCTGCTTTCTGTAGTGGTTTGTTTTCAGGTCCTTTATGTTGGTTTAATGGACAATAAATTAATAGTTGTGTGTTATGATCGAACTCGAGACTACGGGATTGCACACTTTACGTATGAGAATTAAAGTTATAAGAATTAAATATAAAATGTTATATTTAGTTATTGTTTACACAAAACACATAACGAATGTTAAGTAATTAAGTGTAATGGACTAACGATCGTTAAATGTTAAAGAAAATAACTAAATATGAAATTAGAAGTTAAGATGGTTCTAGAATTCCCTTGGGGAATGATCCGATCGTTTATGGGCTATGGGTTTCCTAATCCTACCCTAACTTGGACTCTAAGTTTCTACAAGTATAAATACAAGGCTTAGAGTCATTGTTATTTAACTCTTGTACACCTAAACCTAAAACCTAAATTGTTTGTGTGTTTTTCTTAGTCCTATCGATCGACACTTATTCCTAAGTGGTCGATTACTTTTGTTTTTCCTTAACAAATGTTTTGTATTAATTAAACTAGCATTTACTTTAATTCGTTAATAGTACGTGTGTACATGAAGGTGGTACAATCACACTATTGATTGTATCTTGGATAAATTACAAAACGGTAAGGGGTAATTCTTATAATCCTATAAACCTTAATTAGGGTTCTTCTCAATTGCTAGTTTTGTGGAATTGATTCTTGTTCGGCTAGAATAAAAAAGGTACGCATACTTTATGTTTATGTTAGTTAATTATTCATTATTCATTCCTATACGTTTCCGCATGCTTCTTTGATGTTTTATGTGTTTTATATATCATAGTCATGTTATATAATTTCAACACTTTAGAGTTAGTTCATGTTTCCCTAAGGCTTCTTAGGTCGGGATATGTCAAAAATTAGTCTTCAATATATCTAATCTTATTTTTAGCAGGCATATAACCAAGATGCTAACTTTCGTGTTTTTTGTTTCATTGTTTCACGATTCGGGTATGATTCTTAGACTTTTACCTCATTTTGTTTATTTGTTATAGGATTCAGGATTCGTGTTTTATGTTTCATCTGTTAACTTGTATTAGATTATGACCTTGACCAAACAATCAAAATGTATTATTTTCTTTTGAAATTGGAACTTATAAGGGTTTCTTTTTTAATCTATCCAAGTGGTTCTAACTTCTAACAATATACGAACGTTGGTCCTAAGTTAGTGCACATGGAGTCTTAATTCATGGCACATATGTTGACAGTACTGACATGAATAAACACTTGCTTCCTGCAATGCTTACAAATTAATAGTGAAACTGTGCGTTCACTTCTTCAAAGTTACAGTATAGTTCTGAAATTCTGATGTTTCATCATGCGTTCTTGTGGTATGTATAGTTCTACAACGTGAAAAATGGCACACATATGTTATTTGTTCTCCTTTGCTCTGTTGTTGACTCCTGTATAGCTAGTTTATGTTTCCTTGTAGGCTACAGGCTACTTAACACAGCGAGCAGACTACATTCCTTCAAATAAGTATGCCTAAATGCTTTTCGTGCTATTTGGTTATATGCATTTTTTAGTTTCAGGTATAATACTTTTTTCTTCTTTGTTTTATGATTCGGGTATAAAATGTTGGACTATAGGAGTTGGTATGCATAGAAACGACTTGTATAATGCAGCACCTGAACTTTAATAATCCAATATCACAAAACTTGAACAATATACACCTACACCTACGTTAGCTAGTAAAATTCCGCTTCTTTGATTCATGTGATTGGAGTTGGATATCACCCGCAACACAATTTATTCTGAAGCAAGAAATATTGTATAATTTTGATGAGTGTTGGTTCATTTATGGTTATAATTAAGCCAATTATAAGTAATGTTAGATTTATCATGAGGTAACAACATATATATAGAAAAAGACAGGTATATCATAAGCTAAAGATAAACAACTTAAAATGACAAAAACAATTGTTACATACAGTAGCAATAATAGTCATCTATGTGTACATCGTTGGTTTTAATGTTAAATATATCAAAAAGTTGTCAATTTAAAACAATTGTTGTCTTTGCGTTATCTTATCGTTAGTATGACGATACGATTATCACAAAGACAACACCATAATGTTTATTTCAACTTGTCACCTTTTTAAACACCCAAAGTATATAAAAAAGTAAAACTTCATTCCTCCAACCAATGTGGGATTCAAAACATAAAACAAGTCTCACAAAAGTAACCCTATAAAAAGTTGCTCTAGTGACATGACACCTTTTGTTGCCGTAACCATATATAGTATATGTTCATACTGTTTTCTTCTTCTCTGATCAAGCTAAAGAAAATTGATACCGAATTCAAATACGGTTATTTAGTGAGAATGCATTTGGACTTGGATAAACTTCGTGGATGTACCTCAATCACCCGAATATTTGGTCAAACTTATATCATATCGTTTTGATTTTCTTTATTTTTTACTTATGCTAAATCCAGCTACCAATTGCATATGTTGTTGGCTTCTAAGGGCTCGAGATAAGTCGAAAATAGGTTTTTTTTAAGGATCAGATGTTTAGTTAATCAAGCAAAAAGAGAAGAAGACTTCAACCAGAAATTTGCTTAACTCCATAATGCTTTCGATTAAAAGACTTCAACCAGTATATCAATTAATAACCATAAAGCAAATTACGACATCTGACTTGAATAGGCCCTAAAACCTTCCAAAAATAGAGTAGAGAAGACGATTATAATGCAGCACCTAAACTTTAATTAATAATCCAATATAATAAATCTCGAACCATATATACCTACATTAGCTAGTAAAATTCTGCTTCTTTGATTCATGTGGAACTAAAAAGTTTTTTTGCTTTTTAATATAAAACGTAACCACGCCAAATTTTGTTATAACTTTTTTCTTTCTTTTGAAGCTAATCAAAATTTTGATACTCAAACACACGTGTTTAGTAGCAATGTGATTGGAGTTGGATTTTACCCGCAACAAAATTTATTCCGAAGATAAATGCTAAGACAAAATTTCTGTATAATTTTGATGTGTGTTAGTTCATTTATATTCATAATAAAGTCAATTAAATTTGAAAAAGATAGGTTTATCATAATTCATAAGCTTATATATAAGAAGATAGACTACTTAAAATGATAAAAAGTAGTTAAATTACAATAGTAATTTCTGTCTTGGTAACTTTCAACCTTTCAACCCGTTTGTTACAGGATGCAAAATACAAAGATAGCAACATAATGTTTATTATCAACTTGGCAGTTTCATAAACACTCGAAGTATATAAGGAAACACAATTTCATTCCTCCAACCAATGTGGGATTCAAACCATAGAACAAGTCTCACACCACTAGTCTCATAAAAAAATTTGCTCTAATCTTTTGTTTCCATATACTGTTACATATATTCTTTTCACACATTGTTTTTATCTTCTCTTATCAAACTAAATAAAATTGATACCAAACTCGAATACGGTTTAGTGACAATACAATTGGAGTTGGATAGCCTCCTACCTCCATGGATAGTACCTCAATCACCCAAAAAATGGGTCAAACTTATATTGTATTCTATTGATAGTACCTCAGTCAAAATAGGATCGTACAAATAACTTCTTTATTGAACTCTCAGGTAACCGTCATTTTGTCATATTTATAATTAACATGATGTCAGCATTTCATTACATCATCCGGTTAATAGATGGAGAATATGGATAGTTTTTTCCTATAAATTTTTACAAATTTTATAGACTCGGGGGTTGAGTCCACTAACATCAGTCAGTTTTAAACACTTGTAGTTAACATATTACAACTTCATACAATCACCATGCCTAAAATGGTACGAAATCATGAGTCATAATAATTGGAGTGCATACAAATATTATGTCAATGCTAGCAGGACTGTTGAGTCCACTAACATGTCAGTTTTAGCCTAAATGCCTAAATGCGGCAGGGTATGCGTTGCGGCGGATATCTTGAAATAAAATTTTCCGGTGAATTATGTATTTTAGTTTATTATGTTCTTTTTGACAATAAATTTACTGATATCAATAATTTCGTTTAGCCCTTGTCCGTTCGGGCTCGAGCCCCGTTGACCCGTGCCTATTTGGCCCATGCCCGTTCAGGCTCGAGCCCGTTAGGCCCGCACCAGTTCGGGCTTAAGCCCATTTTGCCCGTTGGCCGTTCGGGCTTGAATATATGTATAATGTGCTTTATTATTTGTATTAGTGACATTTAATGCAGGGTTCTTGCGCGTTGCGGCGGCGGATACCCTGAAATAAATTTTTCCCGTGAATCATGTATTTTTGTTTATTATGTTCTTTTTGATAATAAATTTACGGATTTCAAGAATTTCGTTTAGCTCGTGCCCGTTCGGGCACGAGCCCGTTTGGCCCGTGCCCACTCGGGCTCGACCCGTTGGCCAGTGCCCGTTTGGATCGTACCCGTTCGGGCTCGGGCCCATTTAGACCGTTGCCTGTTCGGGCTTGAATATTTGTATAATGTTCTTTATTATTTGTATTAGTGACATTTTAATGCAGGAATTACGTTTAAGTTGTTGTACAATATGCTTGATAATTTGTATTTCTTGTGTAAGGGGTGGTTTAATAATTGCATTAATTGTATTTATTGACCAATTAATTAATTAACTACATTAAATATCTTGACAATATTAATAGTGCTTTCTATTTTGTACATTAAGCTTTAAGACTTGTAAGTCTTAAAATTAATATTGATGAGAAAGATCATTAATAGTGTATTATGTATTGTACAATAAGTTTTGTATTTTGTAAGTCTTAATTTTAAGACCATGAGGAGAGAGATTCATTCCTCTATTATAAGTAGGGGTGTCAGTAGGGTCGGGTCAACCCGACCCGAACCCGATAATGTTATCGGGTCGGGTCTAATCGGGTCAAAAATCTTGTCGGGTTGTTTTGACCCGAACCCGATAATGTTATCGGGTCGGGTTAGGGTTCAAAAAATAATGTTATCGGGTTGTCGGGTCAACCCGATTAGACCCGATAATCAATTTTCCATTTTTTATATATTAGTTTTATTGGTACTGTACGTTTGGTTTTTATGTATTAGTTTTTATATATTAGTTTTTTATACCTTTAGTTAACTTAAACGTTTGTTTCCCCTCATTCTCAGAAAACGTTTAAGTCTGCAACTGTGAATCTGTTATGGTTGAAACTATTACTTTGAAATTATGGTTAATCTGTTATGGTATAGGTCTGCTGTAATCTTTGAGGTACAGGTATATAATATGTTGCAATATGTTGCAACACAGATTCTTATAAGTAGTATAGATAATAGTAGGAAATCACAAGTCAATCCTCTATCGTATTATTTCAAAAAAAAAAAAAATCCTCTATTGTATTAACTTCAAAATGATAAAAAGCTAGGATTTAATATGAACTGTTAGCCATTGAAGTCTTGAGTCTTGACGCTACTTTTTTTTTTTTTTTTTTAACAGCATCCGGCATTATGTACCAACAACATAACACTAATTCCAAACTATGTGAACCAAATACGACACTGTATATGACCTAGCAAAACGAAAAGCGGTTGAGTTTGATATGCAGCTTGTCTCTGAAAGAGCGCGTTAATTATTTTTCGTTAAAGTGGAAAGGAGAGTACCATACCAAATTAAGACTACAATGAAATAATACTTGTGACTATACTAAAACTCAACAAATATGAGCATATCCGATTTTGAGTTGATCAACAATACAAAACTCGAATCCGTTAATTTAGTGACAAGGCAATTTGAGTTGGATAGGATGGTACCTCAATCACATCACAGGAAAATCTGGACAAATTTATATCATATCAATTCGATTGTTTTTGGTTGCGAGAAGCGGTTGAGTTTGATATCGAGCTTCAGTCTCAAGAGTGTCTTAAAATCTGGTGTCATGTGCGTCGACCCAGCCTGCCCTGTCCCAAATTCGGACCTAATCATCTCATTAGTAACATTGGTTTCAAGTAGGCAGTTTACCATATCGACACCATCCCGTTGTCAACCTGAAGAAAAAAATTTTTTACCCAAAATGTCCAACCAAGTGATGACAGTTATACGATTTTTTTTTCTTGTAAATTTGTGACAAATTGATATTTTTATATATTGATAAAATAATGTGCTAGGATGCAAGCATCTCAAAACTTTTGTGAAACTATTCTCTAGTTCTGAAGTTTTATTGATATTGTTTTTTACTAATGGAACGGTACCTCACGTAGTCACGTTGTGAAAGAACTAGTTATAATATCTGTGCACGCACAGGATTTTGACAAAAAAAAAAAAAAAATTATATCAATCTTGAATATTGTGTCTTTAAAAGTAATTACATATAATTATATACATATGCACGAGTTTTTCATTATCTATTAATATCCATTAGAATTTTGTATAATCAAATTTTGTAAAATTTTTTGTTAGATAACTCAAGATTCAACTATATTTAGCTGATATAGTTGTTGATGTTCATATTTAAATTTCACTACTGATATTATGATGTACGCAAGATGCGAGTTTAGTTGCATATAATAAACGTTGATGAAATTAAAATATACTCCTTAAAATTTTTTAAAAATGTTTTTCTACATATCCTTATATAAATAAATAAAAATTACATTAGTAGTTGTTATAAGTACAATCACGTTTTTTTTCATATCACAGTAGCTCGTTCTTACAATTTGATAATTATATTCTCGTTTTCAATAATTTAGCCGTATTTAATATTCAAATTCGTGTCCACATTTGTCATGTTTTTAATATGAAATAAATGAGTCATTCGTAAACATATATAGTAAAAAAAATAATAATTATAATCTTATGTATATTTATATGTTGGAGTTTTAAAACAACATATATATTGTATTTTTAAGTTATAAAGTATAAGGGGGTATTTGTTTAATTTCCAAAATTATTAAAAAATATGGAAACTTATAATATTACACTTAACTCTATTACAATTTTTTAAATTTTAACCACTAAAGTTTCATTAATTACCTCATCTTTTTTTAAGTTTTTGTTTTCACAAATTTGACACATATGTTTTTATGTGTTTTTCTTCTCAACTAAATTTCTCCACCAAATTAATTAAAGGTTGACCAAAACCAATTTAATTTTGACTTTTATTAACCAATCATATCACACGATTTTGCTTACGTGGAGAAATCGATCTCTCCTATTGGTCCAATTGTTTTTTCAATAAGAATGAATTGACAAAATCATTCCGAAATGATGTAATTCATTTATTATATAAAAGATATATAGTTCATAACCAAATGAACAATTGTTGTAAACCATGTCTAAAATAATGGTTCTTAATCAAATTAATTTCTTGAGATGATTATTTACATGTTTTAATTTGCCTATCGCACGTCTCAAGGTAAATAAGCTACGACATACTTTTTACTTTTTTTAGTGACTTTTAGAAGTTAGAACCACTTGCCTTCCAAAAGGGTCACTATGATCAACTAACCAACGACCCTGCTTCTTTGATTCATGTGCGACTATAAAACTTAAAGTTTCTAAAAAAAATAGGGTTCAAGCCATAAACTACTAACGAAATTTACAAAATTTCCACATCTTGGTGGTACCGATAAATATTACCCATTTGAATTTCCATATCATTATTTTAATCCACGTGGCTGTACGAAGCGTTCATTAAGTCTTGGTAATTTAGGGAAAATTTGTAAAGTAAATTACCTATATGTGAGAATTTTGTAAAGTAAATTACTTAGATGGGGAAATTTTGTAAAGTAAATTACCTAGATATGGAAATTTTGTAAATTAATTTACTTGGCAAACGGTTATCACCGGTCACCTTTGAGAATGTTTCTAACTTTTGAAAAAAGTTAGGATGGTGTTAATGGGTGTATTTATAAAGTAAATTACCTAGATGACAAAATTTTGCAAAGTACGCTGGTAATTTATAGCTTTAACCCTAAAAAATAACCTCGCAAAAATTTGTTTTTCTTGTAAGGTTTTTTCTAACTTGTGTCATGGTGGTACAGAACCATGCAATGAATATAAGTTATCATGTTTAAATGTGTCTTGATATTGATAATTTCCTAATTCTCTTTCATTTACCATGTTTAATATAGTTATATACAAAAAATAATATAATTTAGGAAACTATTATGTTCAATAAATACATATAAGCATATGCCATTGTGGCACATATTGGAAAATCCCTTCTTGTAAAGGCTATAAGAAATTTGATACGAAACTCAAACAAAGGTTATTAGTGGTAATGCAATTGGAGTTGTACATCACCTTCACAATAATTTATGCCAAAGACGAAATGCCAAGAAATGTCAGTAAATAATATAGGGAAAATATAAAAATTGTCTTAACTTTGGGTTAAGTCTATAAATTAACAACATACTTTCAATAATTTCTTCATTTATGTGAAATTAAAAAGTTTTGTCACAATTCTTCTCTTGTTAGTGCTTGAACAGGTAAAAATATCTACCTTTCTCTTCATTATTTTTAAACTATTACTTGTCATTTTAATTTTGTGGCATTTTTTTCTTTGTTAACATTTGTCATTCATCTTATGCAAGCAGGTATCTTTATCATTTGTGTATAATTATTGTTGGGATAGAAAAATGTATATAACTTGTCTATTTTTGTTGTTTTGTGTAACCTTTTTCCTAATAAAAAGCAAACTTTTCAAATTTCAACTTTTGTATGTATTTTATAATTATTTTGCCTTTACATTTTGTTAACCACCTTGTTAACATTGAAAGATAAAATTGTCATTTTACAATAACAAAATGAGCACAAATGTCATAATTTAAAAGGTTTGTTTTTTAATAGCAAAAGGGAGAAAAGAAAGAACAAACAAAAGCCTACACAAAAACAAAAGCCTACACAAAACATTAAAAATAAGCAAGTTAATACAATTTTTTGTTATTATCCCTTTAATGTTTTATTTTTTTCATCTTCTTCTCTTTCTAACGAACAACCACCGTCACCACCACAACTCCACCTCTGTTCCATATTACTCGAGTTACACGAGACAGATATTAACATAATGTAATGTACAACTAGATATGCATGTACATCAATAACCAATAACATCACATCATAAGCAGTAGTAGATATATCATAAGCTATAAGCTAACAACATAAGTAGAAAAAAGAAAACTATTTGAAATTAAAAAAAAAAAAAAAAGTTGTTAAATAACATTAAGTGTTGGCCATACCACTCGCATGTTGTTAAATTTTGAAACAAAATGCGAGAAACATAGACAACAACATAATATTTGTTACAACTTATCAATGATTTTTCCACCAAGCTATATAAGGAAGAAATATTTCATCCCTCCAGCCAATGTGGGATTCAAAACTTAAAACAGTTTCACAAAATTAGTCTAGAAAAAAGTTTCTCTTAAAGACATTACACATAGAGGGCGTTTGGTTGGTAAAAATATAAATACATGTATTTTAAACTCAATTTAATTTATAATTAGAAAGGAATATAAATTAAATTTTTTAAAAACCTTTAACATGTTTGGTATGACGTATTTGAATAGCTCTTTCAAATCAATCATATTTAAATGGCACAATTACCCTTCGTCATTCATATTAACAAGTGAGAAGAAATAAATTAATAAAGGGCAATAGTGTCTAGTGGTTCATTGGTCCCACCGAGTTTTAATTACATCACTTATGAAGTGGGATAAAAACCCTCCATTTTTGCATTATTTATGGGTCCTACTAAATTTAAAACATCACATATTTTACTGCCAAACACAATTTTTCTACGTATTTCTAATACATAACCTATGAAAACCATCAAAAGTGAACCAAACGTCCCCATAGTTTTCTCCTTCTCTAATGAAGCTAGAGATAATTCATACCAAACTTATGTTGTATATCCACCATAGATAGTGCATTAATCACCCGAAATTTTGGCCAAATTTATGTTGTTGGGTTGCGATATCACATTTATCATAAGCTAACACAAAATAAGATGGGTTTGACATAAACTAACTTCATATATACAAAATGATAGACTACTTAAAATGACCAGTAAGCTCTTAATTACATTAATTATCATTTGAGGGTTGTACCTACGTGCCATTTTGGCGAATGGTCAACCGCAAATAAGAACATAATATTTTCTCCTTCTCTAATGAAGCTAGAGATAATTCATACCAAACTTATGTTGTATATCCACCATAGATAGTGCATTAATCACCCAAAATTTTGGCCAAATTTATGTTGTTTGGTTGCAATATCACATTTATCATAAGCTAACACAAAATAAGATGGGTTTGACATAAACTAACTTAATATATACAAAATGATAGACTGGTTAAAATGACCAGTAAGCTCTTAATTACATTAATTATCATTTGAGGGTTGTACCTACGTGCCATTTTGGCGAATGGTCAACCGCAAATAAGAATATTTCAAGTCTCCTTATTCTTAAACACCCGAAGTATATAAGGAAGTACAATTTCATATCTCCAACCAATGTGGGATTCAAGAACAAACTAGCCCTATAAAAAAGTTGGTCCAACCTTTTGTCTCCATATACTATTAGGTATGTTCTTTTCACACATTGTTAGAGAAAATTGATAGTAAACTCAAATACGGTTATTTAGTGACAATGCATTTGCAGTTGGATGTACCTCAATTGACCACCAAAAAATTCGGTTAAATTTATATCGTATCGTACCAATTGCATTTGTTGTTGGGTTGCAAGAAGCGTTTGAGTTTGATATTGAGCTTGAGTCTCAAGAGTGTGTTAAGTATTCATTTTACGTATATTCCTTACAGCTAATTTACATATTCATTTTCTATAGAGTTAAAGGCTTCTAAGGGCTCGGGATATGTAGGAAATTGGTTTGTTTTCGGATCCAATGATTAGTGAATCAAGTAAAAAGAGAGGAAGACGTCAACCAGAAATTTGCTCAACTCCATAATGCTTTCGATCAAAAGACGTCAACTAGCATAGCAATTGATAACCATAACACAAATTACCATACATCAAACTATAATAGTCCCTAAAACTTTCCAAGATTAGAGTAGAAAAACCAATATAATGTAGCATGTCGCACCTCAACTTTAATAATCCAATCTCATTTCCAAGATTAAAGGTTTTTTTTTTGTTTTTTTTGTAAAAAGGTAACCACGGTCCACACCAAAATTTGTTACAACTCTTTTCTCCTTGGAAGCTTCTAGAAATTTGATACTCAAGCACACGTATTTAGTGGCAATGTGATTTGAGTTGGATATCACCAGCAACGCGTACTATTTATTCCGAAGATAAATGCTAAGAAAAAGTTATTGTATAATTTGGATAAGTGTTAGTTCATTTATATTTATTATTAAGAAAAAGTTATTTTCTCACATATGTAGATCTAAATGGTCTTTCTCCACTCGTGGGTTTGAGTAGTCGGAGTTTTATAGTCAAACGGGGGCGTGAATGCGATGCAGTCAAACGGGGGCGTGTCTAAGATGCAGTCAAACGGGGGAGAAAGCCCATTTAAGCAAAATCTATTGCATAATCCTTAGACACACCCATATCCCTGCTTTGAAAACCGCCTTGTGCAAATTTACAAAATACAACAAGAAAGCATGCATTGAAAATCAACACGTGTTATACCTTTCGCTTTTAATACTTTTGGTTTAATTGCACCTGAGGTGGTGGACAACAGAGTCCAACGAGTAATGCAAAGTGATCAAATGACACCCAGATCCACAAATGTTATTTTTTTAAAGAATTAATTTTGCAATAAAAAAAAAACTAGTGGCACAACTTGTTGTTCTTTGCTTTCCGCTCTGTGATTCCTAAAATTTTGCAAATTAAAATTAGAAAACGCGATTTATCATTAGCTAACAACACATATATAAAAAAGATAGAACTTAAAAATTGATAAAAAGATGTTAAATTACTATAATTACTATCTAGGTATCACACGTAAAGTTGGTCTAAAGTTCTTTATGCGAGAAACAAAGACAACAACATAATGATTATTTCAATTTATTAGTTTGGAAACACCTAGAGTATATAAAGAACGAAAATATCATTCCTCCACCAATGTGGGATTCAAAACAAAAAACAAGTCTCATAAACGTAAACCCAAATAAAAGTTGCTTTAGTGACATGACACCTTTTGTTGCCGTAATCATATATTATATACATTCACATTGTTTACTTCTTGTCTAATTAAGCTAGAGAAAATTGATACCAGACTCGAATACGACTATTTAGTGACAATGCGTTATGGTCAAACTTATATCCTATTGTATCGTTTTGATTTAGTTTTAGTTTTACTTATACCAAAGCCAATTACCAATTGCATATGTTGTTGTTTGCGAGAAGCGGTTGAGTTTGATATTGTGCTCGAGTCTCAAGAGTGTGCTAAGTATTCGTTTTGCGCATATTCCTTACAACTTTACTGGTCATTTTCTATGGATTTATAAATAGAATGCGTTTGTTGTTTATAGTTCAGCTTTTTGCAGCAATTTGTTTTCGGATCCTTTAGGCTAGTTTATGTTTTCTTAAAGGCTTCTAAGTGCTCGGGATATGGTAGAAAATGGGTCTTCTTTATAATCAGGTTCAATAATGGTATCTTTCGCATATGATGCCATAAATATCACGACTACCAACCCATATCATAGTGTTAATCTTTTTTGGTACGGGAAAATTAAATCGTTGAACAATACTTAGAGCTATGTCCTGATCATAATTTTTAGGTAGTGTTAAGATACATTATATACTCTAGTTATAGAATGCAACACAATATGCATCTATTGTTGTGTATTTTGTGTAGGTTTTCTAACCGTTATGGACTTATGGTAGGAGTGGCAAATGAGTGGGGGTTGCAGGTTCGGTGACATGTCAAAACAGGTAGTTATTTGAATGAGTCGGATACTCAGGTTGGGTTGACCCAAATCTGTTCTATAATATATGATGAACATAGTGTCTCAAATATGTTTAGTTATCTCTTCGAATTACAATAAATGATAGTTGGAGTGGTAGCACTTATTGTGGTCATCTGTTCTCACCGTATACAGGTTCATATTATTCTTTAAAATTATGATTGTACCAAAAACTATTTTGTTAAAATCTCGGGTAAAATGTCATTTTGTCATATTTATTAACACGTTGCGACCCTTTCATTACATCATCCTGTTACTAAATACAGAATCCAGGATAGTATTTTCCTATAAATTTGGACAAATTTTATCGACTCGGTTGGGGTTGACCTTAGTTATTAACTTTAACACGTCAAAAGTTTGAGAACCTTAATGAACGGCTAAATTTGGTGCAACGACTAGCACTTGGTTTCTGAATATATTTGTGTTATTAATCAGAGAACATGGATCTGCACGAACATATTTTTCTAATAATTAACTGTGATACCTGGTAATGATATTTTTCGGACTAAATCTCTACTACTTATCGATGGTATCTATAAGAGGTTTATCTTTACTATTGAATCTTGAAAACTTAAAAAATAAGAATAGAACCTAATAAGTTAATACTTATCAAAACATGGTGAAAAAATCTTTCAAAATAAAATACGGAAAATAAGAACCAAAAACAAATATACATACACGGTTTATAAGAACATATATGTATACATGGTTTAAACAAACTATCACTATACCTATGTGCTGCTTTAAAATCTCATTAGAGCATGTACAATACTAACGCAACAACGGCGTCAAGGGACCAATAACGGCGTTATGGGGGGTTAGGCCGTTGGACCTCCGGCGTTATTGCAACGTTAGTCACCATGCGTTAGTGGACTAACGCCCGTTATTTTTTATTTATTTATTTTTCTTTTCTTTTTTCATTTATGCCCCTAAATGAGGGGTTGTTTTTGTAAATTGTTGGAGTGTCAAAGTTTAACTTGAGAATGTTATTGATGTGGGTGTTTTTTGGGGATGTTAAGGTGAAATGTTAAAGCTGATGTGGCGCTGACGTGGACGGAGTTATTTTATAACTTGAGTTATTGTTGTGATTGCTCTTATGTACATGTACTTGTCTAGTAAAACAAATTTGTCTATTCTTGAAAACTTAAAATCTCATAAAAATGAGTAAAGTTGATTCCCCAAAACACCCATTAAAATAATTAACTTACATCTATATTATAAATAGAGCACGAAAATAGTAACAAGTAACAACATCTACCACTAATTTAATACTTTAAATTGTTAATCCTCAAACTTTTATATTTTTCGTTTTTAACCCATAAACTTTCTTTCTCGCTATGACTACAGTTGAACCCGCAAAGTCACACCAAAACCACAAGTTTGCAAGTATAACTATTTGCCGCTATACACCGTAGCTTTGCGCGAGTATTCGTCTAGTTACTTATATGAAGAAAATTTTTGAAAGTATGTTGTTAAAAAAGTTTGTCTAATTTAACGAACTTTCATTTTGTTTGATTGGGTTACTAAACTTATAAGAATTGACATTTAGATTACTATTCTATAATTTCAGTGTTCATATGTTTGGTTGTTATAATACAAAATTAAGTGCTTATGTAAATGTGATTATATATATAATCACAAGTGAATTGGAATGACATGTTATAAGTGTAGGACTTACACATATAACATATGGGATTCTCCTAAAACATGTGTGGTTTAAGGTGGTGATTTGTCTAAAAGTAGAATGTTAGTAGATGAAGCTATGAGTAATCAGAATGATGCATCTTCTGTCATACGCTTGATTCCTTGGTCTATAGCATGCTAGATTTGGAATATGTTAATTATGATAGCAAAAATAATTAACATAATACATTCAAAAAGTGTGCATACACTAGTATGAAACTTGTGAAGTGACAAATTACTAACGATCTTGATGTCATATCCATGTGAAAAAAAAAATCATATAAACAAGATTAATACATTGAAAGAGATAACCTTTCTACAAAATTCTTGAGATAAATTCCATGTGGAGGATTCCGGCCTAGCTAGAGTTCAAAAGGACATCAACAAACATGAAGTTCTTGCCTAGTTGGAATACTCAAGAATTGCCTGGAGCATGATATATTTAGAGTTGAACGGAACTCAAATTTTTTCAAACATATTATGTTGATACAGAAACTACTCTCAGCATGGATTATCCCTATTGAAAATATGAAGTCATGGAATAACTTTGCAGATTTGCTATCGAAAAGCTAAATGTGAGAGTTAGTTAGCAAGTCGTGAAAAATAATGTGACTAAAGCCCTTGAAAAGTTTATATGAAGGAAAACCTAACCCAGCTGACTGGAGATCCCAAGATCTGGGTTTAATAGGACAACCTAATTGTATAAACCGAGGTCACAGTGGGGGAGTAATAAACTCCATATTTATTTAAGGGAGTTAGTAAACTTCCTAGTCCATTCCTATGACAGTGACAATATGAGTTTAAGCATATGACTTTTAATGATTAATGGAGAATCACCTATGTGGAAGAGAAGTGGGGTCACTTCTAAGGGAATTGTGGGGGCGCAATTCTTAACAGCTCTCGCAGAACCAGGCTAATGTTCATGACCATAACGAACATAACTATGAGAACCAAAATGTGTCAAGGAGATATTTGTGTGAATATATATTGTCGTCTCCACAAACAGCGGATAGTTCAAAGACATCAAGTTCTACTGGCTTCTAGGAGGCTAAGTATATTTCACGAGGGAAGGTTCAAAGGGTAACACCTACCTATCCTATGCAAATATCAACTGCAAAACTCTATTACATCATCGAGTCTTGAATTTTGTTTTCTTTTATCAATTGCATTCATGTGGGGGATTGTTGGAAAATGTGGTCAGAGGAGTTGAATAACAATTGATGTTTGTCATCATATGTACTAATGTGAATTGAAAATAAAATTAATTTGTGATTTTATTTTAATTCATGAGACATTAGAAAAATTAATTTTGTTAATTAATTATGACCATTTTCTTTCAATTCCATTTCCTATAAGTTGAGAGCTCTCATCTCATTTCCACACACCAAGAAATACTACGTACTCCTCTCCATTTTTGTTTAATGTTCATCTTTATCTTGTGTGTATCCGGTTTGTAATAGAGGGAAGGCACGATTTTGGTTCGCCTTGATAACCCGTTTGTGCTAACGGAGTTATCGGTTGTTGTTGTATCCTGGGAGATAGACGTTCATGATTCTCAAGCACCGTGGAGAGGACGAATCTGTCTTAAGGAAACTGTGAGCATCACAGGCCTTAACATTTTCCTTATTTGTGTTCTTTGAGTTTATACACGCAAAAGGTTTACGGTATTATTTTCTACACTTTTATGTTTTCATGTTACAATTTATTTGTCTCTTATAGCAACACACGTAGTATATACAACAATATGAGCCATATCCGATTTTGAATTGATCAAGCAAAAAGAGTGGAAGAGCTGATCCGAAAAGGCACCATAACCAAATCCATAAACCAAACCGACCCTTTCGATCGGGACTACTTCAACGTCCAGCACACCATCCAACAAATGAGTAGAAGAAAACAGTTATAATGCGGCACGTGAACCTTAATAATTCTATACCATTTGTAATGAACTATCTTAATTGAACAACTTGAAGCTTCAATGCCATTAAATATGTACATGGAACATGAAGAACCCAACGCCAACTTCAAACTTAAAAACGATACAATAACCATAAATCTCGAACCATCGACACCTACATTAGCTAGTAAAATTCCGCTTCTTTGAGTCATGTGGAACTAAAATGTTTATGTTATTTTACAAAAAGGTAACCACGCCAACATTTGTTATAACATTTTTTTCTTTCGAAGCTCACGTATTTTAGTGGCAATGTGATTGGAGCTGGATATCCCCCGCAAGACAATTTTTCAGACGATAAATGCTAAGAAAAGGTATTGTATAATTTTGATGTGTTAATTACTTCGTTTATAGTTCACTAGAAAAAATATTCTATTCATTCCACGAATGGCCACCATGCAGGAGTGCTTCAGTCCACCCTTTTTTCATCTTTTTTGGCTGCCCTTTCTTCCCATGGTTTTGGGATATAGATCACTTCAGGCCTTCAGCACCATTTTGCAAGGGTATACGAAGTTGTTTACTTGAGTGATTCGACTAGCTAAACGGAACAAGATTGAAAAGTTATATTTGAAAGTCTATAATTTATTCTTTTTGTATATATTTGTATGTAGTTTTTGATATCTAATCAAATACTTGACTATTTCATCCAAATACTGATAATCTTTTTTAAAGGAATCATATTAATGATTGTTCTCCAACGCTGCACCATAACATGTATTTTGATGAAGATACTCGGACTGGTAAAAGTTGATTCAATCATACCACTAGAGGACTCTTTAGGATATCAATAGAGCACTATTTGTGGGTATTCATCTCAGTATGAGGCAGGTACGAGTATCAGAAAGCCCTTGTTGATTGGACATGTGGGCTATTTAATAAATTGCATTTCCTGCCTGTATATGTATTATTTTCACAGATTTAGCTAGCGTATTTTAAAACTTTTTGATATACTTTAAGTAGTTTTTAGACACAGGTTGTTGATAGGCAGTGAAACGACTTTCCAAAACGACTAAAGTCAAGTTACCTTTTTTTCAAGAAAATGAACACAATCGTTACCCAACAAAGCAATAGAAGGTTAATTGTGTTTTACAAAATGAGAGCTCTAGATGAGAAAGTTGAAGTAGCGTCATAGGAAAGTATTAGATACTCTGATATTATGTGTACAATGTTTTGGATATAAGTTATATCTGGACGTAGCTTTTCTAGGAATCAATCTATTATTACATGCATACCCTCATTTCATGGTCACTTTCAATTGTATATTGCCAAAGAAGAAACAAAATTTATAATCTCGTATATTATCGATTAGGAAAACAAAAATCTAATAGCCTAACCTTTAAAACGTGTCACTATTATCGGTATGTTTGTAATGTATATGTGATACATTGTTTAGTTCAGTTATAGAATGCGACACAATTTGCATCCATTGTGGCGTATTCTCAATAGGTTTTCTAACCATTATGGTAGGAGTGGCAGGTTCGGTGGCATGTCAAAACAGGTAGTTATTTGTAGGAGATGGGTACTCGGGTTGGGTTGACCCAAAATCGATAGTTATTTTCCTATAGATATGGACAAAATTTATCGAGTAGGGTTGGGTTGACCAAAATCGCTTGGTTTTTAAACTCTGGTAGTTAGTATGTTACAAGTGCATACGATCACTAGGTCTAAAATGGTACGAGGTATTGAGTAAAAAACGTTGGCACATAAATTCTTGTCCAACCGAATTCCTTGAGGTATCAACTTCAACATGCGAAAACTTTGGAGCTTATATGAACTGTCGATTCTAAACACTCGTAGCTAATACAGTATATTACTAGTGCATACAATTGCCTTGTTTAAAGTAGGATGAAATCATGAGTTGAAAATGTTAGGCGCAATTCATCATGAACAAGTAGCGGTACAATCATTGTTTGATATAATTGCGGATATGATATCAGAAGCACTAATTGAGTATAATATTCAGCTCGACTTTAAAAGGTGTGTTATATTGGTCGTCATGGAGGAAAGGGGAGTATTGTACCAATTCAAGACTATAGCGAAACCATACTCACGAGTCATAACTATACCAAAAACTACACACATTCTTAGCCGTATCTGGTATTGAATTGATCACTATAACCAAACCCGTAAACCAGTGATTGCTAAACCCCATAACCCTTTCGATCAAAACTCAAATAGTCCCTAAATCTTCCAAGATTATAGTAAAACTTGGAAATTGCCATAACGCATTACAATACATCAAACTTGAATTGTCCCTAAAACCAAACGATATTAGTCTAAGAGTAAAATAAAAACCACTGTAATGCAACACCTGAACTTCAATAATCCAATATCTTGAATTCTCAATTTCTGTCGCTCTATCCCGGCAGCACGGGTAGAGAACTAGTCGCTGTCTCGCCTGTGCTATCGGAAACTCTGGGGAAGAGTCCTGTTCTACATACCAATACTGGCAACAATGAAATTTATAGTAATAGGAAAATCTGTCGATTTCATTAGAAATTTGATACACAAACACAAGTATTTAGTGGCAATGTGATTGGAGTTGGATATCTCCCGCAACACTATGTATTCTGAAGATAAATTCTAGGAAATAATTATAATTAAGTCCATTAAGCAATATCAAATTTTTCATAAGCTAACATCATATATGCAAAATGATAGACCACTTAAAATGACAAAAAGTTGTTTTTTTACAATCAATTGTTATCTTCTAGTTTTCCAGGCCGTTTAGTATAGAGGTTAACGACCATCAAGCTAGCAGGGTAACAACATAATGTTTATTTCAACTTATCATTCAAACACCCAAAGTATATAAGGAAGCACAATTTCATTCCTCCAACCAATCTGGAATTCAAGCCTTAGAATAAGTCTCACACAACTAGCCCCATAAACAAAAGTTGCCCTAACTTTTTGTTTCTATATACTATCACATATGTTCTTTTCACACATTGTTTTTTTCTTCTCTTACCAAACTAAAGAAAATTGACTCCAAGCTCGAATATGGTAATTTATTGACAATGCAATTGAAGTTGGATATCCTATATGGATAGTACCTCAATCACCCGAAAATTTGGTCAAACTTATATCGTATTGTTTTGATTTTCTTTATTTTTTACTTATACACTACTACACAAAATCTCATAGAAACTGGTCAAAATAGCCCATGAAGAGTGGTTTTGAGACCACTCTCTGAAGGGGGTATCTCCATGAACGAAAGGTATAGAAACCGGTTGCACAACCAGTCTCTGTTATAACCATCGACACCGGTTTTCTCTTAGGAATCGGTCTCTATATTAGAGAAAACACGCATATTTTTATCAGACATTAACACTGGTTCTCCCACAACCTGTCTTTATAGAACCATCAAAGATGTGTTTATATAGAGTAAAAAGATGTGTTTTTATACCAAAACCAATCTTTTTGTAAATCTTTTTATTAAAAAAAAATTAAATTAAAATTTTTTCAATTTTTTGAAATTCCATAATATACAATTTGACTCACCATAATAAAGAAATATAAATACAAAAAAATACATGTATAAAGCATTTAAATACACCAAAAATGTAGAAATCAATAAAGTACATTAAGATGATACTTCAATTCAACAAAACCTATATCCTAGACAAAATCCAAATTAAACAACTAGAAATGAACAAACTGTAAAGAAAAACACTAGAACTCGAAATAACTAGCCACATGATCAATCACGCCACAACATGAACCATGCACCGATGATAGCGTTCAACTCTTTGTTCTCTAACGGACGCTCGTCACTCCAAGGTACCTATACGTAAATTAATGAATTAAAGACATCAGCAATCTAAAAAACATATAAGATGGTTTCGAGGGCAAGAAACAAATTGCAAAGTTATTTAACAAGTACTTACTATGTTCAGGAAATTGTTGTTTTGATACTTTAGCACAAAGTCAAGCATCCATTTCATCACATAAAATCCACACTCCCAATTAGATGGCTGGCGATATACATTAGGGAATTCCCACCTCATACCACCAACGAAACTAGAAAGGAAATAACAAACAGTTTATAAGTTCA
Source organism: Chrysanthemum makinoi (assembly GCA_910596185.1). NCBI lineage: Eukaryota > Viridiplantae > Streptophyta > Magnoliopsida > Asterales > Asteraceae > Chrysanthemum > Chrysanthemum makinoi. Next base: position 65,611,947 of record OU343225.1, on the reverse strand, counting down.
AATTTATTGAAACAAATGTTAAATCTAAAACAATTTAAGATAGTTCTTACGACTCCACAAGTCCAGCGAGCCTATGAGTTTCCTCATTCTTGCTTGAACCCTTAGAAGAATTCAAAATAAATGCCACTCCATGTTTTGGGCAAATTATGAAGAGAACATAGTGATGGTTGCATTTTGTGTACATGTTTTAGTAAAAGAATAATAACCATATGAACAATATTGCAATCATAATTAAGATGGAAACATAGGTATCCTTGTAGATATGGTGCGAGATAAAAATCGTAACCCTCCAATGCTCGAGTTAAGTAATCTAGTGTATCCCACTTTTCAAACAGGGAAGTATCTGCTGTGATTAATCCAGGGTTCAAGAAACCAACCCTATTCAGTGAGGAGAAACCAACCCTATTCAGTGAGGAGTGTACCTTAAGGTGATACAGTGACCTAATTTAAACATATAAAATACACTAACATAAATTTATGTAAAAAAGAACAATGCCTTTAGCTAAATATTCAAAACAAAAATGCACTTACATGTAAAAAAAGGGTCAGGATGCCACACTCGAGTTCTTGATTCGTCAAGAGTTCAACTATGTCTGCTGCATTAATTGCAAAGTATGAATCATCAACTTGTCGAAAGACCTCCCTGTCAATACGAATAGCGTACGGCTCAGCACAATATCCACCCCGAATCATCCAACGATTGTAGCCATCTAACACAGACTTTGGTTTATTCAATTGTATATCGTGTTCCAGATCCATCAACTTCTTTCTATTCTCAGCTTTCCCTTTTTCAGCCTGCAAATATAATGGTATTCATATGATATTCCTATATTTTGAAATAAGCGCAACTTTATATGAATATTATAAACGACAACGAATCTACTGCACAATCATTCACACAAAACAGAAAATGTATTAACTTACACAATTCTCGAGTAAAGAAGCACCTTTGTTTTTTACCAATTTCATACACAACAAGGAACTAAGCAAGAACACATATATAGATGCATGAACAACCATTTAAGGACAACCACACAGAATATTCTACAGCACTTAGCTTACCAATGTTACATTATTCAAGCAACATATTGTCATAACATGTACACCTGAAACAATGCAAGAACTCAAAACAACACATATCTAACAGATTGTTTGCATCTAAAGTTAAAACGGCAAGTACTAATTACCATCTGCTGATAAACCATAAACAAGGATCCAAACACACCTTTAACACAGGGCATTAGAACCCAAACCATGACTATTCTCCTAAGGCCGATATAATGAGTCAAGCATTCAATACATGTATCCAGATCCACTGTCCCAAACACCCCTATAACTGCAGAGCCACGAATGTGCATAAAGTATGCACGGTTTCCTTCAATGTAAAATACTTTTCACATGTCTAACGAAGTCAAAAACAACAATTCATATTATCGCTGGTTTTGATTAGCATTTTACTACTTTAACCAATATCATATGTTTTTAATAATTAGTCGTTTTGATTAGCATTTTACTACTTAAACCAATATCATATGTTTTTAATAATTAGTCAAATCCATATATGGAGAGCTATCATCAGTTACTATTGTTGCCAACACAAAACTAGAAGAGTTATAGGGTATGTTTGGCAAAACTAGTTGTAAGCTGTGTGCTGTAAGCTGTAAACTGTAAGTTGTAAGCTGTTAACTGCAAAGCTGTTAACATGAGCTACAAGCTGTATCTTTTTTTAAATAAAAGTGTTTGGTAAGTTAGCTGTTAAATGTGATTATAAGATGTAAAATGACATAAAAGGACATATTTATAATTGTACATAAATGTTTGGAGGGTATATCAGCAATTTAAAGTTTTAACAGCTCCAAAATGTTTAAAAAGCTTCATGAATCAGCTTTTCATTTAAGAGCTATTCGTTTGAAATAAAAGCTTGAAGTTAATGTATCCAAACGGAGCTACTTAATTTAAATGAGATTATTTTTGTAACAAAAAGCTAACAGCTCCTCAAAAAGCTCCTGCCAAACAGGCCCATAGGCTTACCCGTTCCTTTAGTTTAGCAAGTTCAGCAATCCTATCCGACGCTTTTTTGTGGTTGGTGGTTTCTTCCACTGCTTTGTCCTTTTTGTTGGGTTCTTTTAAGGTCTCTTTTACATTTCTGTGCGTTGTGGAAGGTTGTTTTTTTTATGCTGAGGCAGCACACGTTTGGTTGAAACTCTTGATACAGGGGCTTTAGATGATCCCTATATATTCCATATTATTTACGTTAGTAAAGTTTACATTATGACACAAAGTGAGAGCCGAAAAATATAATACCTTAAAACGAGCAATTGCATTGATTGGCCATTGGACAATGCCATTCACCGCAAATTCTAAATTTGGGATTTCATTGTCCGGCACGGACAGCTCTATAGATTTATGAAATTCAACAACTTTGATAACCAACACCTTCATGTGGCCCTTTAGTATTTTTTTTCCATGTATAAGATTATTTCCAATCGGAAATACTGTTGCAGTAGCGCATGTGACCTTCTCCCCGGTTAAAACGGAACTAGGGACGTATAAACAGCAGAAGGCTTCCTCCTACATACAATGTATCAAATATTGTAAAAAATTAGCCAATTTAGGAAAAAAAATATCATACACAGCAAGAAGTAAAGATGAAACTGAGGTGGTTTTATAATTAGAAGAAAAAGTTGAGTAAGTTATATAACTTTACAACTTACCAATTTTGAACTTTTAAGCTTAGAACATAAAAAGATTTAGTACAACTCGACAATCTCCATATAAATTTAATCGGCAGAATCTCACAATAGTCATCACTTATGTAAATCAAATTTGATACCACTTAAGCATGTACATTAACAAAAGGGCCTAAATGCGTTCTTAATGTTACCATCCCAGTGAAAGCGTATATGAAATGTATAATTCGAGGAATTTATGGTTTTAAATTCTTAAACTAATTAAAAAAAGAATCAGACAAAGAGGATATTTTGATCAGTTGAATGAAGTCATGGGCAAGTGGGCAACTCATGAGTGTCATTCAGGACTACACCATGGAAAAGTATCATAAGTTCACAACTATCCAACTAAGTATCTCAAACATACACATTGAACCTATTAACTCATTTAATACACCAGTTAAAAACCTTTTTTCATAGAAAGTGTACGGCTCATAATCATAACTAGGAGTGTTAATCGGGTCGGGTTGGTCGGGTTCGGTTCCAAGTCGGGTCGAGGATATAATAACATACCCGAACCCGAGCCTATTTGAGGTCGGGTTAGTCGGGTTCAGTCAAATCAGGTCGGGTCAAGTTGGGTCGGGTCAGGTTGGGTTCGGGTCTGCGCTATTTACAAAATCACAGAATTTGATTTCTAAAACTAGAGTTAAAATCACAATTTATTTTTGCATGATTTGTATAAGAAAACTAATTATTGAGATAAGTCATAAGTGTATCAATGAAATAAAAAACTAGTTCAAAAAAATTTTAAAAATAAATAAATAATGCAGGTAACAAATCGTTAGTCACTCTTTGTCCACATTGCGTATACAATACACATAATCTTGAGCCTAATGCTAATAATATACATGACCTAGTTGTTTGCAGACACCAAAATGAAAAATAAATATACCATCAAACAATACTTTTTATCCCATTTTGGATTGCATACTATAATGACTTCAGATAGTCTATATGTATCATTTTATCACAGTGAAAATGTGACATTAACATGGAACCATAATAGTGTGGGCCATAATTTTCTTATGGACATTAAAATCCACAACCAAAGCATCCAAAAGATTTTGTTATTTGGCATTATGAAAAGGTATCTACAGGCTTGCATATTTTCTTATTGCAGACTTGCAAATTTTGCAAAATTGCATATATGTTTATTGCAGACTTGCATACACTCAAACATAGCAATACAACTTACAAGTCTTATTGCGGACTTTCAATTAAATAAAGATCGGGAAACATTTAAAAAAACCACTAACTCGGGTCAGTCGGGATGACCCGAACCCAAATAGCCAAGGTATTTCGAACCCGATACCCGACCCCAGTTCGTATTCGGGTTGACCCGATTAACCCGAGTTAGATTTTGAACTCGAGTAACCCGACCCGATTATCCTTATTCGGGGTTGGGTCGGGATTTATGACACCTCTAATCATAACTAACTTTCTGAAATAAAGAAAAAATTAGACACTCAAATTGTTAAAAAACACAATGCAAACTAAGTGGGTTATTTTTTTTTTGCAAAATTGTGCTCAAGTTGTTAAAAAAAACAATGCAAACTTAATTGATTCTACTACAGTAACAAGGATGCATCCTTGCTGCATCAGTAAATGTAGCAACCCTTAATGTGAATATATAGTTATTTGATATTTATTGTAGCAACCCTTACTGTTGTACACTTTTAAATCTTATTGGGAGCAATTTAACCAGGAAATGATCACATCTGATGCTCGCATTTAGGCCACTAACTAAAACTCGATATGATCTATATATACCTACTGAGTTCACTAGATCAATGTCTCACCAAGGTGGTATAAAACAAATTGATAAGGTTTTAAAAGGTACCATTTTGAGGGGTCGTTTAAGCCCTTATTTGATCACTTTTGTATCCGTTATTACTTAATATCATTCCTTTTCACTTTTTAGGTCTCTTAAAGGCAAAATGCTGGAATGGCACTTATTTGGACGAAAAGGCGCGAATATACGAAGAAAATGGCCAAAGTCAGAATCGAGACACTCAAAGTTGCTGAAAACAGAAGGCGACGGCGTCAGGTGTTAATTGTGACGCCGTCGGAGGATTTTTGTGACGATACAGAAGCCAAAAACCCTATTTTCAAGTGACGACGTCGGGCTTTAAAAGAGTAGGCCGTTGCTACTCGACGGCCTAGATGCGACCCAGACGTCCGAAGCTGAAGAGGACGGCGTCACGGACATAAGGTGACGCCGTCGCAAGGTTAACGTGGCCAAGACGAAACCCTAATGACGGCGACACGACGGCGTCACAAAACATAAGGTGACGCCGTCGCATATGTAATGTTATATATAGAATCCGAATTTTTCAGTTTTAAGAGAGTCTTTTTGGAGTGAAAACCTAAAACCGAACCAAGGGTGTCTTGTACAGTATTTTAGGGTTCCAAACCCTATCTTACATCAAGATAAGTATTTACTTCATCAATTCAATTATGTCTTTGATTATTTGTGTGTATGCTTGCATGTTCTCCATGTCCGGCTAATTTATTTGTGTGTTTGCTTAGGGAGTATGAAACTTAATTATTGAATATTGATTGGTTGTTTCTTATCTTAGTTGATTAATGATCTAGTAATGCGATAGGTCATTCGTTGTGTACTTAATGCTTGATTCATCTTTGTGAACCTTAGAATATAATTACCGAGTAGTTGTAAGCTATACCCTCCAAAGAGTGCCTTAGAGTAAGAGTTTATTATCCCTAGTGGGTTTTGTAGACGAGACCCTTTGGTAAGTTCAAAGAGTTAGGGAGAAACGCATACCCTACAACTTTAGACACACAACGCAACTAAGAATAAGGACGTGACAACTCAACCATCAATAGGAGATAATTAAGGAGTAGTAAAACCTAAGTAAACACATCTTTAAACTATCATACGAGCACACAATTAATTAGACATAGACTACCACCACCTTAGTTTAGATAATTAGATAATAGTAGAGTAATCGGTAGAAATACCAACCCCCCAAATCCAATACCCGAGATTCATACTTTTCAAATTCCTAAAAAACATAAAAAAGATAAAAAATAATCTTCCTCAACCTTAACCTTAGCGTAGTAACTTCTCACTAGCATTCCTATTCCCCAAGAGAACGATATCAATACCCGTGGCTTACCCTAATACTACACTACAACGATTAGGTTCACTGCCTAGGGTGTTGAAAAACTTGCTCGACGAAAAGGAAGTTCCTTTGACCCCGAACGCGCTGCGTAAGCGTATCAAGTTTTTGGCGCCGCTGCCGGGGAATAGAATAGCTAGTTAGTAGTCCACCTCGTTTAGGTTCTTTGCTTGATTCCTATCAAGTAAATTTTTTCTCATTTTTAGCTTCCTCTTAGTCTATCCCCCTTCTTCGTGACCTTTGTTCGTAACACCCATCACTTTTCATCATGGAAGATGATAACCAACCACCACTCATCAACCCACCACCAAATGACCCGCCAAGAGCCCATACTCTTGGTGAATACTCAAGACCAAGCCACCTAGGCTATAGGAACACCATTGAGCTTCCCGACCAAGCCCAAACTACGGCCCTGCGATCCGACACCATCCGGTTGGTGCAAAACGGATGTGCATTCCATGGACTTCGTTCCGAAGATCCAAATCAGCATCTGAGGGATTTCCTCAAAATTGTCGATTCCATCGACCTTGATGCTACTACTCGGGAGATCACGCGCCTGCGTCTCTTCCAATTCTCTCTACGGGACCAAGCTAGTAATTGGCTTGAGCGACTTCCCGCCGGCTCCATCTCAAGTTGGGATGATCTTACCTCTCGCTTCCTTGCTCAATTTTTCCCACAGGGGAGAACCACTAAGCTTAGGAATGACATCTTGATGTTCCAACAACGTCAAGGTGAATCTCTCTACGAAGCATGGACCCGATTCAAGGACTTACTTCATAAAGTCCCTCATCACGGCATTGATCTTTGGCTCCAAGTCCAAATCTTTTATGATCATGTCAACTTCCCCACTAAGCGATCCATTGACCAAGCGGCCGGTGGAAAACTTAGTGATCTCACCGCGGAAGAATCATGGGGTATAATAGAGGACCTTGCCCTCTATGACAACGAAAGTTGGGATGACCCCCGTGAGCTACCTAAAACCGTCAAGGCAATCTCCTTGCCTTCCATCAACTCACAACCTTCCGACCGTAGGATGATCGAACTTGAAGATCAAGTTAAATTCCTCATGAGTTCCTACAAAAATCCTAAGTCCTCACGTCAAGTGAATCAAATCACTCTACCTTGTGAGTTATGCAGTGGTCCCCATGACACTCGTGATTGTACAAGGCTCCCCGAACAAGCTTTTGCGGACTACGCCTCCATGCGTACCGACGGAGCGGGAGAGAAGTGGTACACTTTCAAACCCGAACAAAACAACTTAGGAAACTCGTACAACCCCTCATGGAGAAATCACCCTAACCTTAAGTGGAACCAAAACTCAAGCACACCCCAAAGCTCATCTAGTTCACCCACTAGGTTCAATTCTCTTAATACCGGGAACCCCACTAATCTTGAGGCATTTGCATCTAGATTTTTGTCATCCCAAGAGACTCAATTGAATAAGCTTGAAGCCGATTTTAAGCAAAAACAAAGCGAGATGACAAACAAGCTTGATGCCCTCTTAAAAGCCTTCAATGAACGGGAAGTTGGAGCACTCCCAAGTGATACCATAAAGAACCCAAAAGTGAATTCGATTGCGTCGACTTCATGTTCTAGTTCAGCATGGGAGAATGAACATCCATGCCCCTCACACCCGACGGTTCACTCGGTAAATGCTATCAAAAAGGGTTCCAAGCCATCCAAGAGGTACCAAGGCCCGACACCATTGGTAGAACCCCCTCTTGAGAAACCCGTCAGCCAAGAATCCAAACCTAGTTTAGAGGAGGAGTACAAGGAACTCCATCAAGAAAAACCGATTCTTGAAGTCTTAGCTCATGCACCTTATTGTAATGCTTTGAAAGAAAAATATGAGTTAGAACTTAGGCTTGGAAAACATGGGTCCGCTTTTGTGCGAAACAACTTACCTAAGAAGTTAGACGATCCCGGGCTATTCACTCTTCCGTGTAGGCTTGGAACTTCCAAACCACTCGACGCTCTAGCCGACTTAGGGTCATGCATCAATCTTGTTCCGTTGTCCCTCCATAGAAGCCTTAACTTAGGTAAAATAGAACCAACATAAACCATCTTAGGTCTAGCGGACGGTAGTATGGCACGTCCGGTAGGAATAATAAAGGACATGGTAGTACACGTAGGAGAGTTGACTCTTTTGGCCGACTTTCATGTGCTAGACATGAATAAGGACCCGACATGCCCATTACTAGTAGGAAGAGGATTTTTAGCTACCGCTAGTGCCATCATCGATTGTAAGATGTCCAAGATAGTGGTAGGAGAGGGGAGTGCTAGATCAGTTTACGATGTCAAAAAGCATACGTACTACAAGGATGAGGAAATCCCACAAGAGATTAGGTTGGATAGAGAGCCTTCTAGATATGGACCTTGGATTGATAAGAACCTCATAGGCCCCCAAAGACCTTTTTATCTAGATAAAGCCTTCACTAGTAAAGCAACTTTCCAAGAAAAAGAAATGGCTAGGGACATGGAAGTGAACCCGTTCGAGGACGCCTTAGTATTTAGGAAGATGACCGAGTTCCTAGGAAGCTTGCCCGTTAACCTTGTCATGAATAAGTGGAAAGTTGAGAAATCTAAACACAAATGGGATTGGGATAGACCGCCTAGTGATGGTAATGGAGAGTGGCACATTAGGATACAAATCTATGATCCCGATGGTGAGAAGTTTGAAAAGACATATTTAACCGAGCGTACTACTAGGAATTTGAATGATAAGTTTGATCCTTACGACATTGTTGAGGATAGACTTACTTATATCGGTACGTAGGAGCACGACTACGAGTCTAGCTACAAGACTTTTAAATAAAGAAAAGCGCTTCGTGGGAGGCAACCCATGCTTAATTGTTTGCGTGTTAGTGTCATATATCTTTTATTAATTGTTTATCCTCATGTTTAAATTTGTAAAAATGCTTTATTTTGTTTTTAACCTCGTCTTAATTGCATATAAAGGTATTTTACATAAGGGATAAGTGTAGGGAGGATTACACACGTTTTCAAAAGAAACGTAAACATGAGAATAACAATTAACCAAAATATATATATGTTTATTTGTTCGAGTCAAATGCTTGTATCGAGTCATAATGGATGTTTTTGCAGAAATTTTTCCAGATTCTAAAGATGTAAATTTTTCAAATTTTTTTTTCAGAAAATCGCAGAACATTTTTTGTCAGGATAACTTGACGGCGTCAGGATTGCAACATGACGGCGTCAGGAAGGAGTAAAAACATCATATCACTTTTTCTCGTTTTCTGAACTACTTATAAATTTTTGGAATTTTCCTGGTCTTAATTTTTTAGAAATTCTGTAAACATCCATTCCATAAGCATTATATCCTAGTTTAAATCGAGTCTTATATATATTATTACCGCCGATTTTACGCGAAGGTTTCGTTTGTTTTCTTCAAGTTTGCAGGTTTAGTTTGTCAAGAAGAAGTTACACAAGATTGGAAGGAGCTTTTCACGCAATAATTCTTCTTGGAAAGGATTTAACCACCACTTTACACGGATCCTACCGAGCTAATAAGGGGAGTATTAGTTTCTTTCGTTTTTGATTACCTTCTTTTATCATAACTTTGATACTTTCGGGGAACATTGGGGACAATGTTCAGTTTAAGTGTAGGGAGGGAAAACAAAATGGGAACTTTGAAACTATGCTTATCCTTGATTATTTGCTTTGTCTAATTGCATTTACGTAATAAACCTTGAGAAAATGTCGGTTAGGGTAATTTTGGCACCAAATTTAAAATTTTTCATGACATATAGGAGTGGGCCATTAGTCTTAACAAAAGCGTGAGGATCGCCCTTTACCACCCAAATTCCACCCAAAATGTGAGGATCGCCCTTAGATTAGTAGGAATTAAAAGATTTCATCTTCAATGCTTAGTGTGTGAACCGGTAGTATATTAGATTCTAGAACTTGTTTTGTGATGCATTCCGAGATCGCAAGTGAGACTACACTTGTGTAGTTAGGAATAACTAAATGATAAGAGGCATTAGGATAACCCTTGTTTGACACCCGTAATATAATTACTTCTTCCACTTCGGTTGAGTAATTCCCCCACACCCTTTGCGTTGTACTCATCTTTAGTACACGATACCCCTAGTTAACCCCTCAGAGCCTATCCTTTTCGCGGTTCTCGTGATGTTTCGGTTCTTCCGGAATATCAATGAAGAGCATTGTTTACACCCCACCCCCAAATATACACCCAAATCGCCTTAGCCTACCCCTTATGCACTCACTTTTAGTGCAAATGTTTGTTATCACCCTAAACCCTTAGTTCAATTATCTGGTTGCTTGCATGAGTTGCTAAGTCGAGTCATATCCTTTGTATACAGTTTTGGGACGATTGGGATTCATGGGAAAAGTTAAAGTTTATGAAATGACGGGAAGGGAACGTTAAATTCAAATTCCCTTTGTTTGCGTAATAATGTACCCCAAGTGTTTTGATCTTTTCAATTCGGGTCAAATTAGTGTTAGAGTAATAAAAACTCAAGTGTAGGGATGTGTCTATAAGTCCCTATCATTTTGATGTTACTGTAGAGGATGGTAGAGTAAAAGTGTATGAAAAAAAAAATTCGAAAAAAAAAAGAAAAAAAGAAAAAAAAAAGTGTTAAAAAAAAAAAAAAAAAACATACGGGCTACCATCCTACATCTATCCTTTAAATTTATGTTTGTTTATTTCCGTTACCTAGAGTTTTAGAGTGTCGAGTCTTGGCTTAGCAACGCCATTCTTCGTATGCATTTAACATAGAGATTTTTGACTTGCCACCACTAAATAGCCTATCCCACCAAACCCTTGTTTCTCTACCGTAAGCCTAACATTACAACCCTTTAAAAGACCTCTTTGATAGTCTTTCCTAGGTGCTTACGCCAAAGCGATGGAGGTTTGATCTATTCTCAAGCCTATGGTAATCTATGTACTAGGACCGGTTAATGAGTGTTTATCTTCCATTTCCTATTTGTTATATTTCATATATACACCCGAGAGAGATGTGAGTATCCAAACACCCCATGTGAGGTGCTAATATGTAATTTCCGTGCTTGTTATGACTTTTGCGGGGCTTATATGTGTTGTGGACCGTTTTAAATCAATGCTTCATGACCCCTAACTTATAAATTAATTGGCTAAAAGCACATTTGCTTGAGGACAAGCAAATAACAAGTGTAGGGATATTTGATAAGGTTTTAAAATGTACCATTTTGAGGGGTCGTTTAAGCCCTTATTTGATCACTTTTGCATCCATTATTGCTTAATCTGGTTTCTTTTCACTTTTTAGGTCTCTTGAAGGCAAAATGCTGGAATGGCACTTATTTGGACGAAAAGGCGCGAATATACGAAGAAAATGGCAAAAGTCAGAATCGAGACACTCAAAGCTGCTGAAAACAGAAGGCGACGGCGTCAGGTGTTAATTGCGACGCCGTCGGAGGATTTTTGTGACGATACAGAAGCCAAAAACCCTATTTTCAAGTGACGACGTCGGGCTTTAAAAGAGTAGGCCGTTGCTACTCAGACGGCCTAGATGCGACCCAGACGACGTCAGAAGCTGAAGAGGACGGCGTCACAGGCATAAGGTGACGCCGTCGCAAGGTTAACGTGGCCAAGACGAAACCCAAATGACGGCGACACGACGGCGTCACAAAACATAAGGTGACGCCGTCGCATATGTAATATTATATATAGAATCCGAATTTTTCAGTTTTAAGAGAGTCTTTTTGGAGTGAAAACCTAAAACCGAACCAAGGGTGTCTTGTACAGTATTTTAGGGTTCCAAACCCTATCTTACATCAAGATAAGTATTTACTTCATCAATTCAATTATGTATTTGATTATTTGTGTGTATGCTTGCATGTTCTCCATGTCCGGCTAATTTATTTGTGTGTTTGCTTAGGGAGTATGAAACTTAATTATTGAATATTGATTGGTTGTTTCTTATCTTAGTTGATTAATGATCTAGTAATGCGATAGGTCATTCGTTGTGTACTTAATGCTTGATTCATCTTTGTGAACCTTAGAATATAATTACCTGAGTAGTTGTAAGCTAAACCATCCAAAGAGTGCCTTAGAGTAAGAGTTTATTATCCCTAGTGGGTTTTGTAGACGAGACCCTTTGGTAAGTTTAAAGAGTTAGGGAGAAACGCATACCCTACAACTTTAGACACACAACGCAACTAAGAATAAGGACGTGACAACTCAACCATCAATAGGAGATAATTAAGGAGTAGTAAAACCTAAGTAAACACATCTTTAAACTATCATACGAGCACACAATTAATTAGACATAGACTACCACCACCTTAGTTTAGATAATTAGATAATAGTAGAGTAATCGGTAGAAATACCAACCCCCCAAATCCAATACCCGAGATTCGTACTTTTCAAATTCCTAAAAAACATAAAAAAGATAAAAAATAATCTTCCTCAACCTTAACCTTAGCGTAGTAACTTCTCACTAGCATTCCTATTCCCCTAGAGAACGATATCAATACCCGTGGCTTACCCTAATACTACACTACAACGATTAGGTTCACTGCCTAGGGTGTTGAAAAACTTGCTCGACGAAAAGGAAGTTCCTTTGACCCCGAACGCGCTGCGTAAACGTATCACAAATCTTTCATGATAACAAATTAACAATACCTTTTTTTTAATCTTAGAAAAAACTAATGAGGTGTACAAACAGTAAGCAATTGAAATGCTATAAAAACCATAAGCTTGATTTAAGTTTTTCTATTCAGGCAATACAACAAACACTTAAAAGGCAGTAACTAAGTTCAATTAACCTTGGAGTGTAAACACATAAACGCATATTTGTCAATTTAAAAACAGTAATTAACAGAAATAAACCTAAACAAAAAATACGAAACGAATATAAACAATTGATTCAGAGAGAAAGATATACCATTTTTGTTGCTCAACTCTATTAACAAGAAATGCGTTTGGAATTGGCAGGAGAGGTGTTTGGAGGTCAGATGGTAGTGATGTTAAGGGTTTGTGACTATGATACGAGGTACAAGTCGCCTTTTATTCATCATTTTTGGCGGGATTTGAGAGCGATCTTGGAGGAAGAATGAAAAAAAGGAGGGAGTATCTCTGTTGATTGCTGAATGATCGGATTATTTGGGGTTAATATATGAAACTTGATTGCTGTTAATGATACGAGGAAGAAGGTTTGACTTTTTTTTATTTCAACCAACTATAACACTCCTTAAAAAAAATAATATATACAAACTAAAACAAAGATTCGTAAGTCTTTGTTTAAATTTATTTTTGCATATTTTTTCTCCAATAATAAACCAAAATGAAAGCACGATAATAATTAGCTAATTTATATACTAAAGTATCATTCAAGAGATTTTAATATTAAATATTTAATAATTGTTTTATTACCCGTAGGCGCACATGTTTTTTTAGACTTCATGTCCTTCTTGGTGGTAGGATCTCAAGTAAAGTGTACCATCAAAAACATCATCCCTAGATTGTATACCGATAGAAAAAAGAGGTAGCTCGTCAAATTTTGTCACACCCCCAAATTACCTGTTTTGCAGCGGAATGGAATTCCTGGGGACTGACTGTCATAGCATCACAATCACAGTTATATTGAACGACCTAAAGTGTCGTTTGGAAAATACATCGCTTGATTTAATAAAAACATTCAGAGTTACAAAGATAGGTCCCAAATGAAAGTTACTATGCACGGAAAATAAGTTTAGTACAAGTCAAACGATGTTTTTAAAGTTCATAAAACCCAAGTGAGACGCGTCGTCACCGCGACTCTATGACGTATCCACATGCATGCCATGAAGTGTATGTCTTAGATACCTGAGATAAAACATGCTTAAAAAGGTCAACACAAAGGTTGAGTGAAATCCATAGGTTTAATTAATTCGTTTGAACACAATAATTGTAGTGTGAGTTAAATTGTTTCACACTCATCGTTGAAAACAAAACAGTATTTATTTCACTAAGTTCATGACACCAAAGCGTAAACATCGCACCAATAAAAATTGGTAATCATCGTTTCATCGCCGCCCTAATACGTAAACTTGCCAATTTACCTTAATGATTCAAATATAGTGCGCTCGATTTCCCCTAACTGGGTCAATAAGAGCGGGAGTGTTAATTCCAATAGGCCTATTCACAATATTCGCGCTCACTCGCAAGTGACTAATGGTGCATGATGTAGGGACTTCAAACATGGCAAATACTTAGTGACAATAAAACATTTGGATATAGCATACAGTTCAAAGCATTTTTGTTCGATTAAAAATATAGCATGTATCTCCCCCAAGAGTTTGTAAAACAATTAAGAAATAGAAAGTGGGGCTATGAACTCACCTGTTGCAATGATTAAGATGACAAAAGTGGATACACTGAAATGTAGCGTGAATCTCGAAAATGACCTATTATGAATGATATGATATGTAATGAGTTATGATATAATGTTATGCATGCATTTCGTATGTTATTTATACCATTTGTGAGTTTTGAAAATAATACTTTTCGTCGAAAAATACTCTTTTGACGTCTTGACCATTCTTAAATTACTTTACAAGTATTTACGTCAAAATGTCATCCTACAATAGTTTCGTAATGATTTATTGTAAAATTTTTAACTTTTCGTCGTAAAATAAAGTCGTTAGAAATTTTATGAAAGTGACAAAAATGGCTTCGAAAAGCTAGTCGTAAAATGGTGTACGTCGAACGTTAGGAAATGAACTCAACGGTTTTGGAAAGCTTGTATCAAAATCTAGAAGTTTTAGTACATGAGTTTTCATCATAGAGGTCTCGAACATAAAGATAATAGAGATTAATTATGGTGATTTTGTCCAAAATGTTGTTTAAAAGTGAGTTTCGGCAAAGTTTAAGCAACCGTAAATAATTTATTACAACTCCGCTATACAAACGGTTAGTCGTTTTGGAAAATATGCTTGGTGATCTTAATTTTATTAGAAGACATCTCGTTACAAAAAGTTCTACGTCATAGTTAAAAATAGCCTTCAACATGGTCGTTTTAGTTACCGTAACACTTGTCTCGTAAAAATAATATAGTTTTTCTAAAAATAATAGTTACGGCAATTTTATGAAAACGTGTATATCTTAGTCGTTTCAAATCCGTTTTCTACGTATTATACGTCCTTAGCTTCGTATCAAAGTATACTAATATATTTTTGATAAGTCAAAATAATTTGTAAAGCTTAGGACTCGTTTTTGACTCGTACAAAACTAAAATAGGTTGCTGAAATTTCAGAAAATATATATTTCGTCGTCAAACTTGAAAAATTCATAACTTCTTTGTTATAAATCCGTTTTAATCAGTTCAAGCGGCCACGGATTCGTTTTAAAGTATATTTTCTAAATATCTAGGCCAAAAACTCATGTCTACTGTCGGATTTTCCAGAAAAACAAAACAAGATCAGACCACTTTTATTACTTGTCGAAAATAGTTTTTCTCGTACTAAACCTATTCCAATCCCTTCAAAACAACTCCAAAGCTATTCTAATCCTACCATACACCTTCTTAGGGTGTCATGGGTTCCTAGACATCATCAAGACCAATATATAACAAGGGAATAATTATAGGATGACTTTTATATATCAAACTCTTAAAATCAATGTAAAATGGTATAAATAGCAATAAGTCTTGCATGCTAGCTAAGAAAATGATGAAATACATATGAAATGAAAATGAAAGATATAAAATGAAAGTGATATGCTTACAAGCTACTATGATGAGGTGATTAGAACAAGGATTAACCTAAACACCCTAGGTTTTTATTTCAAAACCTTAAATAAGAGTGTAATCTAGATTGTTTAAACTTGAGCTTGGAAATTTTTGTGATTTCTTGCTATCACCTTAGCTTGGCCGGTTTGTAGAAGGAGAACAAAGAGAGAAAAAGCAATTTACTTGACTTGTGAAATTATGAGAATGAATGATGAAGTGAATGAGGTAAGACTTTAAGCTAGTGTATAGATCTATACAATCAAAGAAAAATCACCAAAAATTAAATGTTACCTCCCCCTTGGTCGGCCAAGGGGGGAGGGATTTCAAAAATATCTTTTTTTTTTTTTTTTTTTTTTTTTACTTTTACTTGTAGGTAATTGTTAAAAATGTGTAAGTAAATGTTTAGTTAAGAAAAATTGTTGTAACTTGTACATAGTTGTGAAAATTAGAGTAGTATGGACTAAAATAAGTTTTAAGGGATCAAAGTAAAGTATATTGTAGTTATAAAAATTGTAAAAATACATTTCTTGTAAAATTTGAGTGCTATAATAATTATCGTGTAGTTTTTAAGAAAAACGTCGTAATAATATAAATTTAACGATTTATATACAAAATAAATTTAAAACACTAGGTAAACTCAAAATATTGTTTTTATAAACTAAATGTAAGTATAAAAATATATCGGGATCATTTTTGGAAGTATCGGATTAAATGTTCAAAATAATAACTTACGCGATAACGTTTATTTAATATGAAATTTACGCGTTTAATGTGAAATGAAAAATCATGAATGAACTAACATGATGAAAATGATGTTAATGAAATGTAGACTAAACTTAGTCTATATGAAATGTCTGTGATGATATGATCATGAATTCGCCGCTAAACCATTAAGGTTACGCGAATTTGGAACACGCACCTAGTTTACGATAAATGATGAAATAGTGAAACTTGAGAAATGACTTGAAATTGCGAGTTGTCACATTCGCCCATCCAAAAAGGAATTCAGTCCCTGAATTCAGTTCGTGTTGGTCTATCGAATTTTTGAGTTTGCGATGAATAACGAGGAGAGAAGACATAGAGGAGTGTCGTTACGGTTATCGATGATTGAGAGTGTATAGAACATCATAGTAAAGAAAATATCGGATGAATCTCTCATAAGCAGCACTTTGACTTTGAAATATGTGAAAATTTTGCTTGCACTAAGATTTATAAATAACCGCTCCCAACATAACATGCTCCCTCCAGAATTAGACATAGTTAGCTAGGCTATGTATAATTAAGGAACGATGACGTGACGTTCGGTTTAGTTGTTATAACTCTCAATGTTTACAAGGATTTAAACTGTGTCGTTAAAATGATAGTTAAAGTAAAAGGAATTAAAATTCTCGTGAGTAATAACAAATCGGAAAGAAAATAAAGTACGATAGATGAGAATATTTTACAACGAGTGGTTTAGCAAAAGTAGTACATCTTAAGTCATAAGATCCGAATACGATGGAAGATATAAACTTAGTACAACATAGTACACAAAAACAAAAATAAGACTGTTAGTTTCCGAACTTCTTCAGTCTTCCGCGTCGTTGATACCTTGACGAGCTTCTCCTCCTCCTAACATGTATGCATTCCCATGAGCACCTTCAACTTGTTGACCTTGGTTTTGAGGACATTGATTCCAATAGTTCCCTTGTTCCCCACATCCGAAGCATGTGACTACGGCTTTACCTTTACAATCCCTGGCTAGATGTCCCGGTTTTTGGCATTTGTGGCACTTGGCAGGGCAAGGACCTGAGTGATGAAAATTACATCGATTACATAGTGGGTGTGTTCCAGCATACCCTCTACCTCTCATTGGTGCAGCGACATAAACCATTCCCGCTTCTTGCCTTCTATTTTGTTGTTGATGACGGTTAGTGTTGCGGTTTTGGTTGTTGTTGTTATAACCTCCTTGGTCGTTTTCCCATTTCCTTTTGTTGTTGTTGATTTGGTTATCGTCGTTGTTGTTGTTGTTTTGGTTATTGTTGTAGTTGGTGCGGTTGTTGGTATTGTTGTTACGGTTGGTGTTGGTGATGTTGCCCCTCTTTACTACTTGTGCCATGAGCTTTTGAGACACTCGAATAGATTCCTCAATCGTTTGCGGATCAAAGGAAGTCACATCACCTTGAATAATCTCAGGAAGTCCCTCAATGAAAGCCTCCAGTAGCTTCTCATTATCTGAAACCATAGATGGGCATAACACGGCCAATTCTTGAAACCTTCGAATGTAAGTATCAATGTCATACCCAATAGTTACCAACTCATAGAATTCGGTCTCCAACTTCTTCACCTCCGTACGCGGACAAAACTTCTTTGTTACCAAACCTTTAAATTGCTCCCAAGTGAGCTTGAAAGCATTTTCCATTCCCATCGGTTGAGCATAAGAGTTCCACCACGACAACGCTCCATCAAGTAGTGTACTCGTAGCAAACTTGACCTTGCTATCATCCGGGCAATTACATAACAAAAACACGGACTCCAATTTCTCGAACCATCTAACCATGGCAGTGGCTCCTTCGGTACCTCTAAACTTAGTGGGATCTCCACTTTTGAAGTTCTTATACGAACAGCTTTTGACTCCGGGCCCTCCTGCATTTCCTGCAGCAGCAGCAAGCCTAGCGGCTTCAGCTTCCCTTTCAATTCTAGCGGCTTCGGCAGTGAGCGGCCGCAGCAGCAGCAGCCACTGTTTCCCTTTCAATCCTTAGAGCATCGGCTATGCTATCCCTTACTAACTTTTGAATAGCCGCTTGAGTCATTTTAGGTGTGGCTTTCTTCGGTGCCATATCTTCTTCAAAACAAGAGGAAATGTGAGACGTAGCAAAATCCGATGTTAATAATAAACGCTCCAAAGAAATGTGATAAGAAATGATAAGTTTGAGGTTATTTTTCAAAATGATCGACGGTTTCCTAAGAAATGAGTTATGAGGTGTTGTAAGTGCTTCAAATGTATGGTGGTTTAGTGACTTAGTGTGAATAGCGTGTAACTCGACATGTTAGTGGTGAAACAAAGGAGTGAGAGTGACTTTGCCGTACTTAAAGGTTTATCTCAGCATTCGACGTTATCGGTGATGAGTCAACTGATATTAAAATTGCGATAGGGAATGACAAAGCATTCACCACATTAGAGTATGAGGAAAGGATAATGGGATGGGTATTTAAGGGCATCCATGTGACAATCGATATGAAATGAAAGTAAATAACTCGAAAAATGTACGTACAAACCGCATGTAAAGTGAACATGCACTTATGATGAAATGATGAGATGCTATGATAATGTAGTTATAGTCTAGGGTCAATGATGCAACCTAGTTCTCTATAACCGAAGCTCTGATGCCAATCAGTCACACCCCCAAATTACCTGTTTTGCAGCGGAATGGAATTCCTGGGGACTGACTGTCATAGCATCACAATCACAGTTATATTGAACGACCTAAAGTGTCGTTTGGAAAATACATCGCTTGATTTAATAAAAACATTCAGAGTTACAAAGATAGGTCCCAAATGAAAGTTACTATGCACGGAAAATAAGTTTAGTACAAGTCAAACGATGTTTTTAAAGTTCATAAAACCCAAGTGAGACGCGTCGTCACCGCGACTCTATGACGTATCCACATGCATGCCATGAAGTGAATGTCTTAGATACCTGAGATAAAACATGCTTAAAAAGGTCAACACAAAGGTTGAGTGAAATCCATAGGTTTAATTAATTCGTTTGAACACAATAATCGTAGTGTGAGTTAAATTGTTTCACACTCATCGTTGAAAACAAAACAGTATTTATTTCACTAAGTTCATGACACCAAAGCGTAAACATCGCACCAATAAAAATTGGTAATCATCGTTTCATCGCCGCCCTAATAGGTAAACTTGCCAATTTACCTTAATGATTCAAATATAGTTCGCTCGATTTCCCCTAACTGGGTCAATAAGAGCGGGAGTGTTAATTCCAATAGGCCTATTCACAATATTCGCGCTCACTCGCAAGTGACAAATGGTGCATGATGTAGGGACTTCAAACATGGCAAATACTTAGTGACAATAAAACATTTGGATATAGCATACAGTTCAAAGCATTTGTGTTCGATTAAAAATATAGCATGTATCTCCCCCAAGAGTTTGTAAAACAATTAAGAAATAGAAAGTGGGGCTATGAACTCACCTGTTGCTATGATTAAGATGACAAAAGTGGATACACTGAAATGTAGCGTGAATCTCGAAAATGACCTATTATGAATGATATGATATGTAATGAGTTATGATATAATGTTATGCATGCATTTCGTATGTTATTTATACCATTTGTGAGTTTTGAAAATAATACTTTTCGTCGAAAAATACTCTTTTGACGTCTTGACCATTCTTAAATTACTTTACAAGTATTTACGTCAAAATGTCATCCTACAATAGTTTCGTAATGATTTATTGTAAAATTTTTAACTTTTCGTCGTAAAATAAAGTCGTTAGAAATTTTATGAAAGTGACAAAAATGGCTTCGAAAAGCTAGTCGTAAAATGGTGTACGCCGAACGTTAGGAAACGAACTCAACGGTTTTGGAAAGCTTGTATCAAAATCTAGAAGTTTTAGTACATGAGTTTTCGTCATAGAGGTCTCGAACATAAAGATAATAGAGATTAATTATGGTGATTTTGTCCAAAATGTTGTTTAAAAGTGAGTTTCGGCAAAGTTTAAGCAACCGTAAATAATTTATTACAACTCCGCTATACAAACGGTTAGTCGTTTTGGAAAATATGCTTGGTGATCTTAATTTTATTAGAAGACATCTCGTTACAAAAAGTTCTACGTCATAGTTAAAAATAGCCTTCAACATGGTCGTTTTAGTTACCGTAACACTTGTCTCGTAAAAATAATATAGTTTTTCTAAAAATAATAGTTACGGCAATTTTATGAAAACGTGTATATCTTAGTCGTTTCAAATCCGTTTTCTACGTATTATACGTCCTTAGCTTCGTATCAAAGTATACTAATATATTTTTGATAAGTCGAAATAATTTGTAAAGCTTAGGACTCGTTTTTGACTCGTACAAAACTAAAATAGGTTGCTGAAATTTCAGAAAATATATATTTCGTCGTCAAACTTGAAAAATTCATAACTTCTTCGTTATAACTCCGTTTTAATCCGTTCAAGCGGCCACGGATTCGTTTTAAAGTATATTTTCTAAATATCTAAGCCAAAAACTCATGTCTACTGTCGGATTTTCCAGAAAAACAAAACAAGATCAGACTACTTTTATTACTTGTTGAAAATAGTTTTTCTCGTACTAAACCTATTCCAATCCCTTCAAAACAACTCCAAAGCTATTCTAATCCTACCATACACCTTCTTAGGGTGTCATGGGTTCCTAGACATCATCAAGACCAATATATAACAAGGGAATAATTATAGGATGACTTTTATATATCAAACTCTTAAAATCAATGTAAAATGGTATAAATAGCAATAAGTCTTGCATGCTAGCTAAGAAAATGATGAAATACATATGAAATGAAAATGAAAGATATAAAATGAAAGTGATATGCTTACAAGCTACTATGATGAGGTGATTAGAACAAGGATTAACCTAAACACCCTAGGTTTTTATTTCAAAACCTTAAATAAGAGTGTAATCTAGATTGTTTAAACTTGAGCTTGGAAATTTTTGTGATTTCTTGCTATCACCTTAGCTTGGCCGGTTTGTAGAAGGAGAACAAAGAGAGAAAAAGCAATTTACTTGACTTGTGAAATTATGAGAATGAATGATGAAGTGAATGAGGTAAGACTTTAAGCTAGTGTATAGATCTATACAATCAAAGAAAAATCACCAAACATTAAATGTTACCTCCCCCTTGGTCGGCCAAGGGGGGAGGGATTTCAAAAATATATATATATATATTTTTTTACTTTTACTTGTAGGTAATTGTTAAAAATGTGTAAGTAAATGTTTAGTTAAGAAAAATTGTTGTAACTTGTACATAGTTGTGAAAATTAGAGTAGTATGGACTAAAATAAGTTTTAAGGGATCAAAGTAAAGTATATTGTAGTTATAAAAATTGTAAAAATACATTTCTTGTAAAATTTGAGTGCTATAATAATTATCGTGTAGTTTTTAAGAAAAACGTCGTAATAATATAAATTTAACGATTTATATAAAAAATAAATTTAAAACACTAGGTAAACTCAAAATATTGTTTTTATAAACTAAATGTAAGTATAAAAATATATCGGGATCATTTTTGGAAGTATCGGATTAAATGTTCAAAATAATAACTTACGCGATAACGTTTATTTAATATGAAATTTCTCGCGTTTAATGTGAAATGCAAAATCATGAATGAACTAACATGATGAAAATGATGTTAATGAAATGTAGACTAAACTTAGTCTATATGAAATGTCCGTGATGATATGATCATGAATTCGCCGCTAAACCATTAAGGTTACGCGAATTTGGAACACGCACCTAGTTTACGATAAATGATGAAATAGTGAAACTTGAGAAATGACTTGAAATTGCGAGTTGTCACAAATTTATTATATTCGTCCTCGTCTACAACATTATCAACACCAACTATACGTCATTTACTCTGCAGGATAATGTGTCATCTCTTGTCTTTTAAGTCCTCAATAAAATAATGCTTGCGTGGAGAGACGTTCAGGGATGGAAGTTCAAATTAGAGATAACTCACACCGGTTGTTTCTTCAAAAACACTAAATACATAGAGACGTGTTGTTACCTACACACTAGTGTCTTTGATTGTGTAAAAAGACTGGTTTTACCCGCAAACCCAGTTTCTATGCGTTATGTATTATGAAAACTGGTTTTTTCAAGAAAACCTATCTTAGTTGCTTCCATTCCCACTAGTTTTTTTATCATAGGAATAAGGTTTTACATAACCAGTCTCTATTTGGGGGTGTTTATGGCCTTTTGTGTAGTAGTGATACTAAATGCAGTTACCAATTGCATATGTTGTTGGGTTGCGAGAAGCGGTTGAGATTGATCTTGAGCTTGAGTCTTAAGAGTGTGTTATTGTTAAGTATTCTTTTTGTGTATACTCCTTATAACTTAACTGGTCATTTTCTATTGATTTACAAATGGAATGCGTTTGTGTTATAGTTCTGCTTTCTGCAATGATTTGTTTTTGAATCCTTTTATGGCTAGATTATGTTTCCTTAAATGATTCTAAAGGCTCGGGATATGTAGAAAACTTGTCTTCTTTAACAAGTTCACTATTATTATCCTTAGCAAGTGATGACACAAAGATCACGACTGGCGACTGCCAACCCATATCATAATTCTTAGGTAGTGTTAAGATGCATTGTTTATTTGAGCTATAGAATACGACACAATTTGCATCTATTATTGCGTAATCTCTATAGGTTTTCTAACCGTTATGGTAGGAGTGGCAAGATGAGTGCGGGTTGCAGGTTCGGTGACATGTCAAAACTGGTAGTTATTGGAAAGAGTCGGGTACCCGGGTTGGGTAGACCCAAATATGTTCTATAATAATGAAGAAGCTTTTGATACGGAGTTGATTGAATCCCAAAAGATGCACACCACATGCTTGATGAAATGCCTGAGAGAGAACAAGAGGGGTGTAAAAATGATGTTTCAGATAGAGGGAAGCGTAAGTTGCCAGTTTCGTTGGATAAGAAATTGACGGAGAATAGCAGGGGAGGTGAGTGTTCTAAACATGATGTGTTTAAAGACACTATTAATCGCGTATTCAAGATGTTGGTTGCGGAGGGAAAAGGAAAGGGTACTGTTGAGGGTTATGATGGAAAGGGTGTTGATTTTCTTGAGACGGCAAACAAAAAGTGTATGACTTCCCCTCGTCCTCGATGGAGGTTGGCTGAAACTTGGAAAGGTGTACGAAAGTATCAGCAACAATAGATTCACAACAATACTTTATTCAAACCAAAGCCTCAATAGTCGGCTTAGATTAAACCAACAGTAGTATCCAAAGTGTTACAAGGTTAGGTTAATGTCAATGAGACAATAGCCAGACAAATACAAAGAAGAAGAAATAAGATCAGTACAATGATCAGAAAGAGAGATTGTAAGACAATGACTGCACACACAATTGCATCTAACCCTAGATTAGGGGGAAGATTAAATAGAAAGAAAGATGCACAATGAACCCCTCAACGGTCATAAGAAGCATCAGCAGAAATGGGAACTTAAACCATTTATGCTTTGTCCAAGAATAACCCCTGTAATAAGCCTGCAATAAACATAACTTAAAGACCATTAGCAATTGATAGAATGATATGTTTGCCACAGATTATGACCATAATTTCTAACATTCCCCCTTAATCTGTTGGGCAAACATATCAAACAATATCAATTTTTCACACAAGAATTTATGCTGATAAACAGGAAGGTTTTTTGTAAGGATGTCTGCAGTTTGATTTGAAGAGCCAATCTTTTTGGCATTTATAACACCTTTTGCAATTTTTTCCCGATGAAGTGAACATCAATTTCAAAGTGTTTTGATCTTTCATGGAAAACAGGACAGCAAGTTGCAAAGCAGATTTGTTATCACAAAAGAGATTAACAGGGAGATTGATATCAACTTTTAGATCTTTTAAGATTTTTTGAATCCAAATAATTTCACAGGCAGCAGTAGACATTGATCTATACTCTGCTTCTGTGGAAGATTTTGAAAGGGTGTTTTGTTTTTTACTTTTCCATGAGATTAAACAATCATTAAAGAAAACACAATAACCTGTGACAGATTTCCTGGTTTTCTTGCATTTAGCCCAGTCTGCATCACTATACCCTTCAAGATGATTTTCATAGTTACTGAAATTATACCTTAGACCTTTTCTTGGAGCTCCTTTCAGATATCTCAGAACATTGAGGGCACATTCTAGGTGAGATTTCAAAGGAGAATGCATATATTGTGCCAGACAATAAACTGAGTATGAGATGTCAGGTCTGGTGTGGGTGAGATAAATAAGTTTTCCAAGTAACTTCTGATAACCAGTAATGTTAACAAGAAAGGGATCATCAGTAGTGGGTATGTATGGAAGAACAGAGTTAGGTTCCATGGGAGTGGACACATGTTTGCACCCATGAAGTCCAAATTCTTTGAGAAGTTCAAGGCAATATTTTCTTTGGGTGAGACATATGTCATTACCAGTTTTTAAAACCTCAATGCCAAGAAAATATTTTAAGTTTCCCAAGTCTTTGATATGAAATTTAGATTTTAGAAATTCTTTGAATACGTTTATCTCATCGATGCAGTTTCCAGTAAGCACAATGTCATCCACATAGACAAGCAAAGCAATAAACTTGTTTTTCTCTGTTTTGGTGAACAAAGAATGATCATTGACATATTGAACAAAGTTATTTTCTTTTAATACACTAACAAGTTTTTCATTCCATTTCCTGGGAGCTTGTTTAAGGCCATACATAGACTTGACAAGTTTACAGACTAGATTCTTAATGTTTTCATTACAGAACCCCTTAGGGATGGTCATATAGACATCCTCATCAAGGTCTCCATACAGAAAGGCATTGTTAACATCAAGTTGGAAAAGAGGCCATTTGTTTTTTACAGCTAAGGCAATAAGACATCTAACAGTAGACATTTTTACAACAGGAGAAAAACTTTCATCATAGTCTATTCCTTCCCTTTTATTATAACATTTAGCAACTAATCTAGCCTTGTATCTATCAACTTCACCATTGGCTTTATATTTGATTTTGAAGATCCATTTGTAACCAATGGGGGTTCTATTAGGTGGAAGATCAGTTATATCCCAAGCATGATTTTCATTTAAGGCCTCAATTTTAGAATTCATAGCATCAACCCAATTACTGTCAAGAATAGCTTCTTCATAACATGTAGGTTCAATACTTTTATTTAGACTAGAGGTAAAGCAGTAGTTATCTTTGTTAAGATTAGAGTAATTAACGACCTTTTCAACACCATATTTAACTTTCCCTTCAACAATAAAGTCATTAAGATTACTGGGCAGTTTGGAAACTCTAGTTGACCTTCTAGGAGTAGTGGCTGGCAAGCCTTCTTCTTGTTCAGAGTTCTGATTTAAATCAGAGGATTTATCAGCAGAATCAGAAGATGTATCAGCAGAATGTGATTCATGTGATATGGTGCCCTCAGGGTGTGTATTTTCATCTATGGATGTTGTAACAGGTTCATCATCCCCAGTAGGATGACCCAACACTGTGCCATCATCATAGGATGTCACTCTCCCTTCATCATTGGGACTTATTTGTGAGTCAAAGAAATTTTTGTGATTTAAATCTTTAGGCACATAAGTTTCAACAAAAGGTTTTGACAAAGAATTTTTCATTTTGAAAGGAAAAACAGATTCATAAAATTTGACATCTCTGGAGTAAAAGATATTTTTTGTTTCTAAACATAAAAGTTTATAACCTTTTTTCGTATTTGAATAACCAATAAAAACACTTTTTTCAGACCTACTACTAAATTTGTCAGAGATGTTGAGAATGGTGGCATACCATAAGCAGCCAAAGACTCTAAGGAGAGAGAGTGAAGGGTCATGCCCATACACAAGAGAGAAGGGATACTTGCCAGACAACACTGAAGAGGGTAACCTGTTTATGACATAGGCAGCAGTTAGAACACATTCAGGCCAAAGATATAGAGGTAATTCCCCCTGAAACATAAGGGATCTAGCCACATTAAGGAGATGCCTATGTTTCCTTTCTGCAATACCATTTTGTTGTGGTGTATAAACACAAGAGGTTTGATGTAAAATTCCTTTTTCATGAAAGAAGTGTTGGAGTTTGTTATTGACAAATTATGTCCCATTATCACTTCTGAATGTCTTAACATTGTGTTCAAATTTATTTGATAGCATATGAGTAAAGTTGACAATGGAAACATAAACATCATCCTTTCCCTTAAGCATATAAACCCAGAAAGCCCTGGAGTAGTCATCAACAATTGTTAAAAAATATTTGTAACCATCTTTGCTAGTGATTTTATATGGTCCCCATACATCTAGATGAACAAGTTGACCAATTTTAGTTGATTTATGTTCACTTAGAGGGAATGGTTCCCTGGTTTGTTTAGCTTTATTGCAAGTATCACAAAGATGGTCAGATTCAGATGTACTATCAAGTTTAAGAGTGGGTTTAAGTATATGTAGGACTTGGTCAGAGGGATGACCAAGTCTTTGATGCTAGAGATTTCTAGAAACATGACAAACAGATATGCAGTTATTAGAAGTAATCTTACATGTAGAATCAATATCAAACATATATAACCCATTGCATTGTTTACCAATCCCCGCAATCCTTTTTTGATGTAAATCCTATATATAGCAATTAGATTCATTAAATCCAACAAACATCTTATTTTCTCTAGCAATCTTATGAACAAACAGCAGACTGACATTGTACTCAGGAACAACCAGAACATCAAAAAGAGTTAGGTCATTATTGACTTTTAAATCACCAATTTTAGTAATTAAGGCCTCAGTACCATTGGGATGACCAACAGTTAGACCAAGATTTGAAATGTCAACAACATTGATTAAAAATTTTGCAGATACAGTCATGTGCTGATTTGCACCAGAGTCAACAATCCAACCAAGACTGATGTTTCCAGATAAAGTTTTTGTGTTGTTATTAAATAATTTGTTGAAGTTTATGTTAAACTTAACACTACCATTAAAGAAAGTTCCTGAAATTTTTTTGCCTGCCATGTTGGCATTAGCAGAAGACACATTGTTGTCATTAAGAAGACTCATAAGTCTGGAGAGCTGTTCATTTGACAAAGAGACATGAGAGTTGCTAGTTTAATTATCAGTGACATGATTAGCATCAGTGGAAACATTGTTACTGCTGAAAGGTTTAGCATTAAAGTTCCTTTTCACATATCCAGCAGGATAACCAAAAAGATCATAACATCTATCAATAGTGTGACCAGGTTTTTTGCAGTAAGTACATTTGAGATTCATGTTTGGTCCTCTGATGTTTGAGCTGTTACCAGCATTAAAACCAGAACTTTTATTGAAATTGTTGTTGTTGTTAAATCCTTTTTTGTTATCAAAAAATTTTCCACCATCAAAGGTTTTTGCAGCAAAAGCAGTAGCATTGGGTTTAGCAGAGCTATTCCCAGATGAAACATTTCTGTGAGATTCTTCTCCAGAGACAGCAGAGAAAGTAGTTTTGACATTAGGCAAAGGATCTCTAGTTAAAATATTACTTCTGATGCGAACATAGGAGTCATCAAGACCCATAAGAAATTTCATTAGTTTGATTAGCTGATTGTGTTTTTCAAAATGTTTTGCAGCCTCACAGGTACAGGGAGGTAAGCTAATCATACAATCAAATTGTTTCCACAAAGAATTAAGGTTGTTGTAATAATCAGCAAGAGAAGACCCATTTTGACTAAGAGAGTTTATATTTTTATGCAAATTAAAAATAGCTGAACCATCAACCTTATCATAAGTATCTTTAAGGCCATTCCACATTTCATAAGCATTTTTAGCATAGATAGCTCCAGCAAATAATTCAGGACTGAGAGAGTTAAGAATCCAGGTGACAACAACAGAGTTACAGTGTGACAACTCGTAATTTCAGGTCATTTCTCAAATTTAATATTCACTGGTTACTATTATCATTTTTCGTAAACTATGTTTACGAGTATCAAATACGCGTAACCTTGGGGGTTAAGCTGCGTATTCATGAAACATCATTGAGAACATTACACATAGACTAGAGTTAGTCTACATATCATCAGTAACATCATTTTCATATTAGTTCATGCATTGGTTTGCATATTTCATTAACACGTACTTATTAAATAAACGCTATCGCACGATCATTTATTTTGAATAATTGATCCGACACTTCCAACAATTATATTGATATATTTTTATACTCATTTAAGACTATAAAAATTATATTATTAGTTTACCCGATGTTTTGAATTTATTTTGTATATATATTGTTATATATATATATATATATATATATATATATATATATATATATATATATATATATATATATATATATATATATATATATATATATATATATATATATATTGTTATGTACATATATATTTACGACGGTTTACGTAATTTCGATACAATAATTATATAACCACCCGTACTACTACGACTATTAAATTAACATTAAACGTTATCTGTTTACCCGATCACAATAACTAACTAATGTGACATAAACTTTCATAAGATAAAATGACTATCTTATCTTTTGACTGTTGACTATTTGACTTTCATCATAACGTAAAAGACAATGCTGTAACCGGTAGTTAACCTATAAGTTTCTAAATTAAATAATTCACTTTACTTCAAAATTAATACTTACTGGATGTTCCATTCACTCCGGTTTATTCAACGAAAAGTTATCTCGTCAAACGTGAGAAGCTACATATATCGCGTAACTGACACCGTGTTAGTTATGATTTAATCTCGATAACTATTTTTTGGAATCAATAATATTGCTTACATACTATTTTTATAATAACACTTACGGGAAAATATTTCTTGCAAATACCAATCTGAGATATCGCTTTTACATTTTAGCTCAACGGGACACGGGGTACACAATATACTAATAAAACACCAACCGCCTTTGTTTTTCTTTCTTTTCTTCTCACTTTAAATATTACATCTATCTTATCCTTATCACCATCTCTCTAAAAACACAGCTTATCTCCCTCCTCTCTCTCTTATAAACAACAACAGCAGCAACATCATCATCACCGACGACACCTCACCCCGACATCACCACACCCCGACATCACCACACCATCGCAACCACGACAACACCACCTCAGTCATCTCTATCCGTTTCGTGGTTAAGAAGGGCATGAAGAAGAGGATTCACACAAGGGTGTCGTTTGGTTCAAGCTAACCACAACCACCTTCATCAAGAATCAAGGATCGTGGTTATAAGAATCAGATTAGATCGTGGTTTTGGGTTGAAGTATTGCTCAATCCGTTTCTACCCGCCTCCCTTTCTCGTTGGTTTGTTCCACTCAAAACCTTCATCTCGTCACTCTTTCTATTTTAATTCGAATACAAACATTTGAACAAGTTTTTCGTGGAAGTAAAAACTGAATTAAACATATTTATTAATCATTTGTTTGGTTAAACTAATAATAAAGGGGTGTTTGTCAATCATTGGAGTGGTGTTTAGGATTGTTATTTTAGATGCGGGTTGGGTCAAGAACCTGTTGGGGTTTCAGTCGACCCATTTGGGTCTTGGGTATTGAATTGGTATTTGATTATTTCTTGTTTGCTCAACTTATAGTATACGTTGGTGTGTGGCTTAATGTTGTAATTCTTGGTAATAAGTGTTTGATTGACTCGGGCCTCTTGTGTCTCGACTGCACACCACAGCCACACCACATAGCGGTGTTCAGCTCGTGGGTTTAGCCACCAAACCGCAGCCCCTAATGGGTGCGTATGGCTTGTTGTCTCGACCAGCAAAGGAACCCAAAAGGGTGTTTGTTCTGGCGTGTCACAGCCCCAAAAGGGGTGCGCTTGGTTCGTTTGTTGTCCCCTATCACAGCCCACAAATAAAAGGGTGTTTGTCTGCTGTAACGCAGCCCCAACATGGGACATTTGCTGCTGAAACGCAGCCCCAACAAGGGCGTTTAATCGCTACAATACAGCCCCAAAAGGGGTTCGTTTTGCTTGCTTAAATTTCTACAAACAAGGGTGTATTCAGCCCAAAAAGGGCACACTTGCTGCTGAATTTTCTGCACATAAAGGACACGTTTGCTGCTGATTTTTTTGCATAAATTAGCGTAATTGAATGCTGATTTTTCTGTATAAATAGTGTATTTGAATGCTGAATTTTCTGCATAAACAAGTGTAATTGAATGCTGATTTTCTGCATAAATAAACTGTATTTAAATGCTGATTTTTCTGCATAAAAAAATGTATTATGTTGCTGAAATTATTCGGTTTGTAATTATTTGTTGTGCTTGGTTTATGTTGTTTGTTTCGACCCACATTACAACCCCATAAGGGTAGTTTGTTTCAGCTTATTAAGTGTGACTTATAATGTTATTTTAAAATTGCTTGTCTACTTATTATGGATACATATATTGAACTAATAAGACTATATTTGTGTTATATGATTGAGATGTTATGCTGAACTTATAATTTCCATTTTGGGCTCAACATAATATAAACCATTATGGGTTAACTTATAAGTTATTAACGGACTATATATATACATATATGAGATTGGACAAAAATTATTAATATTGGACTTGAGATTATTAAACTACATATGGGATTATTAAGTAGGCTTAGACATTTGGACTGTTAGATTATATGGGACTAACTTTGGACTAAATTTTGGATTATTAATAAAATTATAAACCTGGTCGGACTATATATTGAATTGATACTAATTGGACAATCTAACATATTTTGGACATATTTGATTATTAGACTCGAGCGATTGCCTGTTGGATTGTTATCATGCTATTAAATATAATACATGTGTTATAAGCTTTATACGCTGGCGTGCGTTTGTCTTGAGTCTATAATTTTCAAACCACCACACGAACTATGAAACTAAACATTTTACAAACGATACGAAACTTCCACGAAAACTAAAACGTATTATCTTATGAGAACTCATACGAATCATTTACTTTTCGCATATTATATTCTGAGACATATTACATATCTATTAGGTTGTGCCGATTCCTTATTGTCATGCTTTATTTGACACCGTTGCATTACTTATGTCACTACATGCTAAGGTGAGTTTCATAGCCCCTACTTTTATACATTTTGAATTACTTTTTGGGGGAGATACATGCTCAAATATTTTCATTTACTTTCACAAGTACTCTAAACTTTTACGGATTACCGTGAGTTCATAGCCCCACTTTCTATTACTTAATTGTTTTACAAACCCTTGGGGGAGATACATGCTTTATTTTAAACCGAACACATTGCTTTCAAACTGTATACTTATCTGATTGTTTTATTAGCACTAAGTTACCGCATTTGCCAAACTTAAGTCCCTTAATCATGAATCATTAATCACTATGTGAGAGTGGGCGCGAATATTGTGAATAGATCTATTGGGATTGACGAATCCCGTTTGTGTTGGCCCCGTTAAAGGCAAAAAAACGCACTATATTTGAGTAACATTGGTAAAAATGGCAATTTTACCTGATAGGGCACTTACCGACATTTTCTCCAATTAATTTTGGAACACGTTAACGCCTTGATTGCATGATGCTTAGTCTCATAATAATTGTTTTGGTTTTCAAACCATTGGTGTGAATTTATAACTCACACTACCAACATAATGTGTTCAACCATCAAACAAACTTTATGAATTTCACTCAACCTTTGTGTTGACAGTTTTAAGCATGTATTTCAGGTCCATATTGTACGAGGCTGGCACGGAGGAGCACAGATACTCAACAAGGCTATAAATATTATTATCATTCTTAAAACTCATTTAATGTATTTTGTAAACAATTGAACCAACTGGGACCTCATTTTTGTAAACTCTGATATTTATATCAATCGAATGATAAATCTTTTAAAACGACTCCATTAGAGTTCGTTTTCTATTGTTATGACTGTTGTGCCATGAAGTAACACCCAGTTTGAATTCCGCTGCATATCACGAAATTGGGAGTGTTACAGATATTTATTGGGTTATTGTACCAACAGTAAGGGCTTTAGAGTATACAACAAAGTTACTAAGAAGGTTTAAGATTGTCTTCATGATGAGTTTTTAGAAGATCAAGAAAATGAGAAGGGTAAAGGTCCTGATTGGATGTTTGATCTTGAAGTGTTAACTCCTTCTATGAACTATGTACATGTTAGAGAAGAAAATCAACCTGTGCACAATGGAGAAGATTTACAATATGTTGTTCATGGAGTTCATATTAGACCTGATGCTGTTCCTGATGAAGAACCCAAATCTGTGGATCCAAAGCAAAGTACTGATGAACCTAAATCCTCACTATCGGCTGAGGATCAAACTATTCAAGAGGAACTCAACCAGATGCTTTTTCAAGATGTACTAGCACATTCTTATAATGATGATCAACGAAGAGCTTATGAAGAAGCAAAGAAAAAGAACAAAACTGCAGAGTTCACTTACAATACTTTGGGTGACAATACTTTCGATCAAAGTACTGCTGCACCTATTGACAGTACTTTGGATGATTTAGATGATCCTACCATGCCTGGTTTGGAAGATACTGATGATGAGTATGATGATGAAGGTATTTTCACAAATTCCAATGAAGGTGCTGATTATACAAACTTGGATGATGCTTATGAAGTTCCACAGACTCCTACCTTAAAGGTTCATAAAGATCATCCTACTGGTCAAATCATTGGACCTTCTTCTCATGAAGTGCTTACAAGAAACAAAGCTAAGGGTTTTTCTACACCTCACAATGCTTTACTTAGCTTTGTTTATAAACAAAACATATTAAATCACAAGGATCATCAGACATGCCTGTTCACTTGCTTTATCTCTCAAGAAGAACCCAAGAATATCGCACAGGCATTATCTAAGGAGAGTTGGGTTGAAGCTATGCAAGAAGAACTTCTTCAGTTTAAACTTCAAGAAATTTGGGTACTATGTGATCTACCTGATGGAAAGAAGGTAATTGGTACAAGATGGGTGTTTAGAGTCAAGAGATATGAAAGAGGGAATGTCATCAAGAACAAGGCAAGATTAGTAGCTTAAGGCTGCAGACAAGAAGAAGGAGTAGACTATGATGAAATATTTGCTCCAGTAGCAAGGAGTGAAGCAATTCGAATTTTCCTTGCTTTTGCATCCTATATGGGCTTTCAGGTTTATCAAATGGATGTCAAGAGTGCCTTTATCTATGGCACTATTACAGAGGAAGTTTATGTTAAACAGCCTCCTGGTTTTGAGGATCCTGCACATCCAAACAAAGTCTACAAGGTGGTTAAGGCTCTTTATGGCCTTCATCAGGCTCCTAGAGCTTGGTATGAAAGGCTCTCTACTTTCTTATTACAACATGGTTATAGGAGGGGAGCTATTGACAAGACTTTGTTTATCAAGAGAGACAAGAAGGATATATCATGTTGGTTCAAGTTTATGTTGATGATATCATATTTGGAGCTACTAAACAGTCCATGGTTAAGGAGTTTGAGCAGCTGATGCAAAAAGAATTTCAAATGAGTTCAATGGGTGAGTTAACATTCTTTTTGGGACTTCAAGTTAAGCAGTCAAAGGAAGGAATATTCATAAGTCAAGACAAGTATGTATCTGACATACTTAAGAAGTTCAATTTTGATACTATGAAGCCAGTGACTACACCTATTAAATCTATCAACTCATTGGGCAAGGATGAAGATGGACAACCTGTTGAGGTCAAGTTGTACAGATCCATGATTGGATGTCTTATGTATCTCACTGCATCTAGGCCTGATATTATGTTTGTTGTTTGTCTATGTGCAAGATATCAAGTATCACCAAAAGTCTCTCATATGAATGCTGTGAAACGGATTTTTAGTTATTTGAAACAACAACCTAAGTTAGGGTTGTGGTATTCAAAGGATTCACCTTTTCACTTAGAAGCTTTTTCAGATAGTGATTATGCAGGTGATAATTATGATAGAAGGTCAACAACTGGAGGATGCCAATATCTTGGAAGAAGATTAGTCTCATGGCAATGTAAGAAACAGACTATTGCAGCAACAACCTCTACTGAAGCAGAATATGTGGCTGCTGCAAGCTGTTGTGGATAAGTTTTATGGATGCAGAATCAACTCTTGGATTATGGGTTCAACTTCAAGAATACTCCTATCAATATTGATAATGAGAGTACCATTTGTATTGTGAAGAATCAAGATTATCATTCCAAGACAAAGCATATTCAGATTAGGCATCACTTTATCAGAGATTGTTATGGGCACAGGCTCATTAATGTGGTCAAGGTTCACACGGATGATAATGTAGCTGATTTACTCGCCAAAGGCTTTGATGTTTCAAGATTCAATCACTTGGTGGTGAGCATTGGCATGATTAACTACTGACCTACATTTAAGGGGAGGACTATTTGGTGTAAGTATAGTCCTATGCATTGTTTGAGGGGAGGATCTTCATGTTTTATAGAAGTGTTTACTATTGTTCAGAGGATATTGGGAAAGTACTGCATTTTTGGTTTATGAAAGTACTGCTTGGAAAGTACTGCAAAGGAAAGTACTGCACACGTGGAAAGTGTTGTTTGTCTTATCAAAGTATTGTTCCAACGGTCATATTGAGGGGTAAACTACCCTAACGGTAACTTAGTTATTACGGGCTGTGATTTTTTAAATCCCACCTATAAATAACTACTCTCCGAATTTCCCTCTCATATTGATACTTTAGAATCTTTTCCATATTTCTCTCACTTTCATCCATATTATTCGTCATATCTCTTACTGTGATCACATAATCATCAATGGCGAATCGTAATACTGTTTCCAAACACAACATGGTGGCGAATTTAGAAAAGACTGAAGCTAATGTGGTCTTTCATGATATTATTGATTATCTTACTGGGTCGCCAATTAGTTATGCACTTTTAGTGGAACCAGACATCATTGAGCCCTGGATTCAACAATTTTGGGCAACTGCTAGGGTTCATATGGAGAATGATGACTCATATATTCAAGCTACAGTTGCTGGGAGAACTGTAAAGATTACTGAAGCCTATATTCGTGCAGATTTATTATTTGAAGATGAAGAAGGGGTTGTTCGTTTCGATAAGCAACTGATTTGGGATACATTCCGAGATATAGGGTATGAAGGGTCATTAACTAAACAGACATTCAAGAAACCCTTATTTTGTCCACATTGGAAGTTTTTGGTTCATGTGTTGCTTCATTGCATTAGTGCTAAGAGTACATCATGGGAGCAATTTGGGTCAAACATAGCATCTGCTATAGTGGGATTAGCTACAGATCGTGTTTTCAATTTCTCAAGGCTAATTCTTGATGGTATGCTCTCACACATCTCACATGGATCCAAATGGTTAATGTATCCAAGGTTTATACAAGTATTCTTGAACAAACAACTTGCTGATGTACCCAAGTCTACACATTCACTACCTGTTGTGGTACAACAAGCAAAGATTTTTACTTTTATGGAAAGAAAAGCGATCTCTTCACTGGAAGGCATACTCCATTAACTGCTTCTATGATGGAGGTTGTTCAGGCTATTCGAGATGAGGCTGGAGAAGGTGATGACACTGAAGGTACTGCTTCCTCACAAGGTACTGCATCACAAAGTACTGCTTCGCAAAGTATTGAAGCTCAAGAAGATGTTGCAGTTACACCTCTACCATCTCCACAAGTTTCTATTCATGACTCTCAACAAGAAGAACATCCGCCATCTTCTCCTAATGATTATACTTTAACAGATGGGCTTCAAACATCTAGAGGAGATGAGGGAGATGTGGCTTCTGAAGGTGAAGTTCTTACTAATTATGCTTTATCCAGAGAATGGACTAGACTGAAGAAATCTTTTGAAGAGCAAGCTACAGAGATTCAGAGGTTGAAGCTCAAGTTTAAAAGACTCAAGAACTTTGTATGGCCATTAATTAAACATCATCGTCTATGGGTCAAGTCTCAAAGGAAGCAAGGACGACCTGTTAGGAAATTTAAGAAGAAAACCAAAGGCACAAAGGTTCCAAAACCATCTTCTGTCCAATTGGGGAGGAATTTAGAACAACAAAATTTGAAAGAAGATGTTGTTAAGGAAGATGAACCTCAAGGTACTGAAGAGCATGTTAATATTGAAAGTACTGAGGAAGAAAGAACTGAAGTTCAAGGTACTGAAGATCAAGGTACTGAAGATCAAAGTACTGCTTTTCAAGGAACTTTCAGGCAATACTTGATTACTCCAAGATTGTTAGATTTTGAAGAGGAAGCTGGTCCTTCAACTGTTATACATGAAGAAGAAGCTGGTCCTTTAACTATCATTTATGAAGAAGAAGCTACACCCAAAACTGCAAGTGATGATGAAACCATTGTTGAAATCTTGCATGAATTGTCAAAGCCAAGGGGTGTTACTATTCCTGGAGTTGTGGAGGAATAACAAAGAACTTCTCAACCTGCTATTGATCCTAAGGACAAAGGAAAGGGCAAGTTGATAGAGACAAAGAAGAAAAAGAAACCTTCTTTAGCACAAATAAGAGCTGCTCAAGAGGCTTTGAATGAAGAAGCAGCTAGAAAACTTCAAGCTGAACTAAATGCTGAAGTTGTTAAAGAGGATGCTTTGAATGAAGAAGCAACTAGGAAATTGCAAGAAGAATTGAACGCTGAAGCTGTTATACTATCACCTCTTCCTATTTCTTCTCTACCAAGAAGACCAAATCTTGCTAAAGAAAGGAATGCTATGATGGCTTATTTGAAAGGTAGAGGATACACTGGATTGAACAAGTTGAATTATGTTAATATGAAAGAACTTTATGAAGTTGTTACAGAAGCTTATAAGAAGAGTGTTGAGAATATCAAGGATTATAAAGAAGATGATGTTCAGAAAGAAGATGTTAAGAAAGGAAGCTTAAAGAGAAAAAGAAAAACTGGAGTTGAAGATTCAAAGTTATCAAAGAAAATTGAGTTGAGATCTGAGACATATGATGAGCTAAGAAATTACTTAAGAGTGGTAGAGTTTGAGTATTCTAAAGAAGATGCTGAGATGAAGATGAATAAATCTCAAATAACTTCTTTTGAAGTTGTAAAATCTAAGGATGGAAGCTATCTGATGTTTCACAGAGAAGATGAAAGTTTCAGAGTGTTCAATATGTTATGGGATTTATTGCACATCATAGATAGAGTGGATTTATTTCATCTATATCATTTGGTGCGAGATTACTTTGAACACAATCAATCAGAAGGAGTTGGTTTAGTCTTGCTTGGGGATCTCACTACTATTTGGGACACTGAAGAACAAAGCACTGTTGAGATTTGGAAGAACCAAGAAGATTGGGAGATTGTTAGCTGGAGATTCTTTGAAGAATCTGGAGTACATGTTTTAGATCTAGAAGATGGAACAATGATTCATATGTTAGCAGACAAAAGATATCCACTTACAGCTGATCTTATGAGGAGAATGCTAGAGCATGGAATGGAAGTTGAAGAATACAATGAAACTGCTCTCTTGGTCATCAAATTGTTTATCAGATGGACTACTATTGCTGATGATGATGAATAACTGGTATGAATTTTAATTGAATAAATTTTTTTTGAACTATCAGTACTTTTATTCAAAGTACTGCTGATCAAACAGTACTTTCATCAAAGTATTGCTTGCAGTTTTAAACCTGTTAAATGATTTTTGAAAGAAACCTTTTTGTTAAGTAACAAATATTTTGAAACAAAGGTTGAATGAAATAAATGGTTTTTGAGATGGTAAAATCAATAGGTTATCAATCCACCATGGTTACAAAAGGATTGGCTAATCCATGAGCAAACGGCTCTGGTAAAGATATCTCAAATCCATTTTTAGCTGACAACTTGCTAATAAGTTGTATGGTAATCAACTCACCATATCATTTAATGTGAAGAGTTGGCTAGCCCACAAGAAAATGGCTTGTGGTAAAGGCTGTGGAAAAACCATTATTTGGTAATTAGTTCACCATTGATAAAAGAACTAACTAGTCCAAAAGGGTACAACTTTTGGTAAAGACAAATCAAATCTGTTGATAGCTGATGGTTTGCTAAAAATCATATGGTTATCAATGTACCATGGTCTTACACACCAAAACATTTGGCTACTCCAGAGTTAATGGCTTTGGTAAAGAGATTAAAATCCATTAAATTTTCAATTATTCACCTCTCACAGGAGTTTACACACCTGGAAGTGATGAGAATAGACTGCAACTTAAACTGAATTAATGTACAAACTGTCATATGTTGCTGTGTTGCTGAAAAGATGGAGCTTGCTGAATGATGCTGAAGAGAATAAATTCTAAAGATACTTTGATGATACTGATATAAGCACAGAGACTACAAAGA
This sequence comes from Chrysanthemum makinoi, assembly GCA_910596185.1. NCBI lineage: Eukaryota > Viridiplantae > Streptophyta > Magnoliopsida > Asterales > Asteraceae > Chrysanthemum > Chrysanthemum makinoi. Next base: position 65,573,312 of record OU343225.1, on the reverse strand, counting down.
TATAATCTAAAGACAAAGACACAATCTTTCCTCTAAGATGGAGAAGCTAAAGATAAATTCACAATGGAACTTGAAGTCAAGCAAGTAGAATTCAAGTTAGGGGAGGATTGTTGGGATATGAAAGTGCTGAAGAATGATAAAGTACTGGAAAAGTCAAAGTACTACTAAAGAGAAAGTCAAAGTACTGCTTGCAAATTCAAAGTACTGCAAGGCTAAAAGAACTGTTATATTCGTTTATGGAAAGTCTTGTAATTCTAGAATATTCTTTATTAGATTACTTGTCGTACAAGGTTACAAATTGTAAACCGGCTAGGGTTATCCTTGAGCCTATAAAAGGACCCCTAGATTGGCATTAGATGTACGCGACATTATTAGAGTTTTAGAGAAGTTCGATATGATTAAAGTTGTTAAAGAGTCTGCATAATAAGCAGAGTTAGAGTTATTAATAAAATCGTTCAAAGTTAAGGTTATATTCTTCTTAGCTTTGTTAAGTAAATTCCGCATACTTAATAGAGTTTGCTCAGTGTTTTATTGTTAATAACTTAGGATTTATCCAAGGTTATTACACCTTAACAAGCTATTTAAGTTAGTTTGGTTAGAGTACATCGATCCAACAATCCTGCTTTTAATATTTATAAAATTTAGATAACTTAGGATAAACACATACTAACGGGCAGAGAACCCGATCAGATGTAGTAAAGCCTTAGGTAAATCCGAGTATCGTCCCAAGAGAGCTGTGACCTTGAAATAACTAAGATGATTAGAAATGATATTGATAATATATTGGTATGATAATATTGTAACTATTCATCGACATGCTATTATTCCATACTCACAGACACCAGAAATTTAAGGTAAAGAGATAGATAAATGAAGCTTAACGAAGAATACAAATATGAATTGATTCTCAATATGAAAGTTCAATATATTGGTTAATTATCACCAGACTCCTTTGGTTAATTCGTCATGGCCTATGATCCTTAGATTCCTCACCAAGATGAACTGGTCATCCGGGATCATTCGGCAACCTAATAGAAGTCGTTAAGCACCAAATCTACTAGATCTAGACGGTGGGAACCCGGCCGTTAGGAACTTAGATTCTCCCTAACCTCTTAAATACCTCCTCTTGATAGGTGATCATTTGGTCAAGTCGCACACGAAGAGTGGTTGTACTATGGCCAATTCCTCCCATACTTCGCAATCTATCAGGCTGGGGTCAGTTGGTTAAATCTCCCAGCCCTTTAGATACTACAAAGCTTATAATATTACCAAGAATAGCGATCTATGAAAAGACTAGCAAATGTCTATAAAGAATTAAAGGGAATATCAATAACATAAATGCAAACTTCTATTAATAACATGAATTCATAGAATAAGTTCTGGAAAAATATAAAAGGAATTAAAACTCGAATACAATGGAAATCGTTGACGAGAACTTCGTTATTCAGTGCTCCTAAGCCATGCTTCTTCTTCTGTGTTTTGATCTCCCCAAACCCTAGAAGGTTTGGGAAAGGAAAGATGCCTAAACTGGTGAAACCTTCGACTATTTATAGGCTCTGATATTAGTTACAGCGTAATATTATTAGGTAGTTACGTCATAACTCTTCAATCTTTTATGTTTATCCATGGTTACGGCGTAACCTTAGCTGGGGTTTCGCCATAGCTTTTGTAAATCATGTGCATTTCTTCATTACGGCGTAACCTGAGCTGAGGGTTAAATCATAGTTCGTCATTTAGATTTTTATCCGTTGTTACGGCATAACCTGAGTTGAGGGTTACGTCGTAGCCTTCATAATCTTTAGTTACGCCGTAACTTCATAACATGGTTACGTCGTAGTTAAGAGACAACTCATCCATAGGGCTTGAAAACGTCCAATTACAGCTTCCTTACATAAAATAGGTCCTGAAATGAAATAATAAAGAATAAGGATGTTTTTACTAGCATTTCACTCAAAATGTGATGATAAAGGGGGAAATTAACGCTTAGAAAATCAGGACTATTTGATGTTATCAATAAGATTGAGCCATAAGTACTAGTGAATTTTGAGGTGTAGAAGGTTGATAAATTCCACGGAGGGCTCAATCTTTGTCAACTTCAGATTGATGGTGCTTCAGATAGTCATACATCAATCCATACTTCGCATCATGAAGGTTTTTGGCTTGACGAACAAACATGACATATTTCTGCCAATCTGGACCTAAACAGTTGAGAAACTTAGTTTTGATAGCAATTTTTGGTAAGATGATATTTTTTATGTCCAAGTCATTGATGATGTTCATGAAACGATGATAGTATGACTCTAATGACTCCCCTGATCAATCATGGACGTTTCAAATGTGTGATAAAGTTTGGACTCCATGTCATCTTGGTTTAGTTCAGTGCCTTCCATCAGGAGATGGACATGTTCCCACATATCTTTTGCTGTCTTTTGAGAATTAACACTCCGGTAGATGAGGTTTGGTATTCCTAGAAGAATGTATTGCATTGCTAGTTCATCAGCTTCCCTATGAAGTATCTGATCTGCAGTAAGTTGAATTTCTGGAATAGTAGTAGTAGTTTCATGTCTTGGTGGAAAAGCATTCGGATCACTAGGAACCGTTATAGTTGGCATTTGGAAAGGTCCTCCAAGTATCACCCGTTTAGATATTTGCCATGAGGTTTCCTGAGTTCCATAAACCTTAAGAATCGACTTGTCCATTCAACATAATTTCCAGGAGTGAGCATTGGAGGTCTTTAAAGTGAAATAGCTTCATGAATTGATTGTTGATTGCTAATAGCTTCACACATCTGATCAAACCAATGTGGTTGTTTTTGTGGATTAGGAAGTGCTTGTATTAGAAATTGTTGTGAAGGGTATGGTTGTTGTTGAGGGAGTTGTTGTTGTGGAAAGAATTGTTGTTGTTGAAGAGGAGGGAATGGTTGTCCAAGTTGATGAGGATAATAAGGGAAATGATTGTAATAAAGATAAGGTGGTTGAGACATGATTGTTAAGTAAATTAGTGTTGTGATGATCTTGTAGACAATTGAGAAGTGTGTTGTAGTATATGAGATTTGGTTTTTGGTTGTTACGTAAATTAGATAAGTAATGTTCACAATCCAAGTTTGATGACGCTGTTCACTATTGTAAGTTCGATGAAGTAGACTAAGTACAAGTTCGATAAGGCGAGTTTGCAAGTTCGATGATAATGCAACTGCGATAACAATATGCAAGTTCAATAAGATTTGTCTAACTTATACAAGCTAGAAGAGTTTCCCTTAGTCGAACTATTTCACAAGCTTATACAAGAAAGGAAAGTACAGTGTAAACCACAAATCGTGCAGAAGATGTCCATTGTCGAAGTTCGATAATCCCTTGATGTACAAGTTCGATGAACCCTTGAAGTGCAAGTTCGATGAAACCTTGAAGTGAAAGTCCGATAAACCATTGTTATGAAAGTTCGATAAACCCTTCTATCAACTTCGATAAGATGACAGTTTTTAAGAAAACGACTTTAACGAAAAATAACAAGCTTCTAAACGATTTCTCTCGACCAAAAACCTTCAAAAACACTTAAATAACAATAAACTATAAAGATTTTTTGTTTTTGATGGTTTTTTAGGAAGTTTGATAAAATGTATCTATTAAAACTAAGAATAAAATGATTTAAAAAACTAAAAGAACTTAACTTTCGACTTGAAATCAAACTCCGAAACACTATATGATCCTTAACACTTTACAAGTATGAAGGATAAGTGCTAGAAATGAGATTTTGTGACAATACAAACACAAAAACAAAATCGTATACTAAGTAAATGCTACGTATAACAAGAAACACACTACTCAACGATCTTTAAATTGATACCACTTGTTAGGTCACTATAATAAGTAATACACAAGTATTCAAGAGTGAGAAAAGAGAGAGAGAGAGAGAGAGAGAGAGAGAGATTTGGTATGATTAATCAAATATGAGGAATGAAATGGCAAAGTGTAATTAGCATAAATGAATAACCCACACTCTTCAAATGAGAGTTTATAATGTATTTATAGGAGAATGAAACTAGGGCAACACCCATTAGGACTTTCTAGAACATAATCTAAGGCACATGGGCTTACTATATAAGCTTTAGACTATATTAAACATATAAGCCTATTTAACTTAGCAACCCATTACAAAACTTAATGACCGGCACTTGATATTGATTACACGTAATCCCAACAGACACGCTCAGGAAGTCGGCGACCGATTCAATCCAATCGGTCGTCAGTCGTCCTTGATGTAGGGGAGTCGTTCGACTTCAGTCGTTGTGCGTTTTTTTGTGATTCGATCGAGAAAACGACCACCATTTTACAACACAAAACTACAAAGATTCCCACTTACCCACAAATGTTACCTTCTGATTTATATATAAAAATAAATAAATGAATCAATAAATTTAAACAATTTACTTTAAAACTATAAATACCCCACTCAAACTACAATTAAAACTACTTCTCATATTTATTTCACTATGTCTAAGAAAATTTCCGAATCAAAAAAGCTCAAGATCTCGGATTCAAGAAACCATTCCGCGTTTAACACTGGATCCTAATTTCTGATTTTTGGTGTATCACCACCCATTCGCCTTCTATACCCGGTTTTAAATCTCATTCACAAGTACCACAACCACCACAAAATCAAGCATGTTTTATCATAATCATCCATTCAACCCATCATATAATAACAACCAACAATCGTTCCCAATCACCAAATGGATTGTATCGTCCTACTATGGATTCGTCAACGTCTTTCCAATCAAATCATCAATTGTATTCTCCGATTAACCGTATTAATCTGGATATGGATTTTGAGCGGTTAATGCATACTCAAGATTACTATGCGAAGATTTTGGTGTATCGTATGGTCAAGATAATTATCCGAGTCGAGATTATTCTATGGGTCATGGTTCGGCTCATAGTTCGGCCCATGGTTCGGCTCACAGTTCGGCGCCAATTAAAGACGACTCTCTCGTCAAAAAGATGTCACCCGTCAAAACTAAGAAGCCTTCGAAACAAGCTTCAAAGGCTAATAAGAAGAAGGATAACAAGAAGAAGGATAGCAAGGAGCCCACGATATTTAAAGTGGCTGAAGATATTGTGTTGTGCAAAGCTTGGTGTCATGTGCCAGAAAAAAGCAAGAGAGGAAACGTTATGAAGAGTAAGCGGTTTTGCCAAGCGATTATTGATTACTTTATTAACAAAACTGTTCAACGAGGGGGTATGACTCTATCCTTGGCAAATGAAAGAATAGGGTTCGCCTTAGAATTGGTGGATTTTGTGCCATTATCATTAATATCGAACAGAATCACGAAAGTGGTTCGAGTGACCTCACCATGTACCAAAAAGCGTGTGTAGAATACGAATTGGTGTACAATCATCCCTTTACATTGGAGCCCATGTTGGAAAATTTTGAAGGATCATGTTGCTTAGAAGAAAGTTGAGATTTCTGCTTTTTACAAGAACAGAAAGGGTCAAAAAATCCAAGACTTCTAAAACCACCTCGGAGTGAGCACAAGGTGGCTTCAATTTGAACGATGAAGCAAATGAGTCTGAGGAAGAGACTCGAGAAGAGCGACCAATTGGTCGTGACCAAGCTAAGAAGAAATCATCCACCTCCTCTCGTGAAGGATCTTCATTTACTGATGCGGTAGCCGACAAATTCTTCAGCTTGAAGTCGGTAAAATGGGAAAAGAAGAATGCCCAACAAGACTCCTAATCGAGAGTTGGATATCGCAGAGGCGGCGCGTCGGGAAGCAGAGAAGTTGAAAAGGACAAACAAGAAATACAACGTCGAAAACTTGAATTAGCCAAAAAAAGAAACTGGACAAAGACATCTTATTCAATAATTCAGTATAAGTTTTAATGTTAGATTATTAGTATAAGTTTTTAATTATTATTGTAATGTTTTAATATCATTTTAATTATTATGTTATGTTTTTATTATTAATGAAATCTAATTTTGTTGTTAAAAAATTTGAAAAAAGAAAAGAAAAAAGAAGAAAAAAAAACCAAAAAAATTAAGGTCGCCTTAGTGCGGTAAAAAGTCATTTGTAGATCGCCGGAGAAAAAAAACTTATATAACAGACAAAATAAAGATCGCTAAAAGTCACGAGTGCGCCGAGCCTTATCATTTCATCACCTCTCTCCTTCTCTGCAAAAACCGGTCATGCCTTCAACCATCCACAAAACTACTACCGACTCATGAATATATATTATAAAGTCAAGTGTTGCTGGAATAAATTTAAAACCAACAATCGTTGCCGAACCCAGGTCATAATTTGAAGCCATACATTACGACACGAAAGTTGTTCAAAGTAACCGTTTGTCTTAATGATTGTAAATTGTGTATCATTATCGTGAATTTGTTTATCAATGCTATAAGTGTTGAAAATTTTCCATTAGCATGTTGTGTATCATTTATTTATTTATTTATTATTACAGAATCAAAGTTTTATGTTCAATCAAAGGACCAAACTTTATCTACATACCAATGGACCAATCCTCACTTTTCATTCATTTTGATCTAATGGCTTAGATTAAACATGATTTTTACACTGCAGGGGTATTTTAGTCAATAAAAAAAGTATTTTTATCTTTCTTTCAATTAAACGCTCATTTAATTTCACACACACAAAGTGTGTGTTCCCTCTTTTCTCTCGTTTTTTCCATCTTCTTCATCACGTAACCCTAATTCATTTCAATTAAATGATTCTTTTATGGATTCGATTCCAAATTCTTCAGTTTCTTCTGATCGTTCTTCTTCTTCTCAAGAGATTGGTGCTACTGAGCTTTCTAGAACTGACTCTACAACTGAATCTGCACCTGAAAAATTCATTGTTTCTACAACTGAATCAGCAACGGAAGATATTGTTGTTAGTGATGATGTTTCTGCTAAGTATACGGAGGAGATTGTAGCTTATGAACACGGTGATGAATCTGCAGCTATTAAGAGTAAGATGTGTTTAAATTTTGTTTTTCGTTGTGTTTTCTGTTTGAATAACAGTTTTAAGGTATGAATAAGCTATTTAGTTAGGTTTAGATTGAATTAAGTAGTTTTAATCTAGTTTTAGATTGAATTAAGCAGTTTTAATTTAGGTTTAGATTTAATTAAGCGGTTTTAAGTTAGTTTCAAGCTGTGAATAAGCTATTAGTTAACTTTAGATTGAACTAAGCTATTAGTTTAGTGTTACGTGATGAAGTAGATGGATAAGGTGTTAATCATTTTAAGCTCTGAATAAGCGATTAGTTACGTTTAAATTCAAATTAAGCTGTTAATTAGTTTTTGATGAATTAAGCATATTAAGCTTTGAATAAGCTATTAGTTTATGCTTTGATTGAATTAAGTAGTTTAAGCTTTTGAATAAGCTATTAGTTATGTTTTAGATTGAATTAAGCACTTTTTATTTTGATAATATTATGTATCACATTTGATATCATATGTGATATCACATATGATATATCACATGTGATATCACATGTGATATATATATCTGTTACATACAGCACATGTGTTATATTATATGTGATATCACATATGATATATCACATGTGATATCACATTTGATATCACATGTGATATATATCATAAGAACATGTGTTTGTTATTTCATTTTTACTTGATCACTGTTTTTATTGTGCTTTTTGTTTTTTCAGAACTAAATGCTTTGAAAACTTGTGAATCATTTTCTACTCACTCTAATTTTGATACTCCTAGTGGGACGGTTTATTATATTCCTAAAGTTCATGTGGACGTTTTACTAGCTAAGGGCAATGTTTTTAATTCAGTTAATGAGTGCATTAGTGCGTATATGAAATATGCTTCAAAAGCAGGGTTTGTGGTTAGGAAATAATGTCAGAAAAGGTTGAGGAGCGGTATTGTTAAGCAAAAGTATCTAGTGTGTAATAGGGCAGGCTGTCCTAAGGGAATTCATGTAGATAAACTAGATTTAGAGAATAGCGACAAGCAGAAGAGAAGTTCGAACCTGCATATCACAGGTTGCAAAGCACGTGTTATGTTTGAGTTAATTCCTGGTTCTACAAAGTATAAGTTGACTGTTTTTGATAGTATACATAACCATGAGCTTGAACGTAAAGAATATAAGCATTTGTCAAAGACCGAAAGGCAGTTAACATATGTTGAGCAGTTGTTTGTTGTTAAAGCTGCGAGCGTGAATATAGGTGCAACAAGAGCTCATCACTTGTTGATTGGTCTGAAGAGATCGTATTTGCTTGTTCATGGTACAACTGTTGACTTTAAGAACTTTTTTAGGAGTGTGAATTGTTATATAGGCGATAGTTATGCGCAGATGCTTATAGCTAAGATGGAAAATAGACAGAAGCATGTTCCAGATTTTTCGTTTGATTACTTGGTTGAGAATGCTGAACTTTCTGCAATTTTCTGGGCTGATGAAGTTTCCAAGTACAATTACAAAGAGTTTTGTGACGTTGTCTCTTTTGATGCTACGTACAAGACAAATAAGTAAGTGTTTGAGTGATATATATCATATTTTATTGTATTACTTGTATTTTGTCTTCGTATTTGTTTTTTTTAATTATTTTTGTTTTTGTTTTTCAGGTACAAAATGATGTTTGTTCCTTTTACATCAATTGATAATCATAGGAAGTGTGTTACGGTTCTTTGCAGGCTTGCTGAAGAATGAAAAAGCAAACTCCTATATTTGGTTGCTCAAAACATTTATAAAAGCTTTTGGTAAAGCTCCTAGTATCGTTGTCACTGATCAGGACGGGGGCTATGAGAAAGGCGATTGAACAAGAATTTGTTGGATCGAAACACATATTGTGTATGTGGCATATTACACAAAAGCTTCCTGGAAAGGTATATTATGTGCTTTCTTATATTTTCTTTTGTTATATCATATGTGATACTTTATGTGATTTCTTGTATTTTATTTGCTTTCTTGTAATTTCTAATGATTTATCATATGTGATATTTCATACTTTTTTCATTTGGTAAATCATATGTGATATTTGTTTGCAGATATGCTCAAAAATTTATGATCACACAGACTTTAAAAGGAAATTCAATCAAATTGTGTGGAATATGTATATTGGTCCTGATGAGTTTGAGTATCAATGGGGAAAGTTATTAGATGAGTTTAATTTGCATAATCATAAGTGGTTAACAAAGATGTTTTGCATACGTTCATGTTGGATTCCTGCTTTTTTTGTGGACTCTCCTTTGTGTGGTTTGATGAGGACAACTTCTAGGTCTGAGAGTGAGAATTCCTTTTTCTCTCATTTTACTAATTCCGGTTCGACTCTCATGAATTTTATGAATTGTTTTGAGACGGCAATAGAAAAACAGAGGCATATACAAGAGAGGTTAGATCATAAGTTGATTGATTATGTTCCTACACTTAGAACCTATCTTAAGATTGAACGTCATGCGTCAAAGGTTTATACTCGTCCCCTTTTCGAATTGGTTCAAGCCGAAATATTTGCAAGGACATGGTTTTGCCAAATAGATACCAAAAGTTTGGTTGAAGGATCTGAGGTGTAAGTTATTAAAGAGAAAAAGTTTGTTGATGAATTTATGGAGAATAAGAAAGCTAAGAAAAAAGAGAAATTTAAGAAAAAAGGTGATGATAATGATAAAAATGAAGAAGAAGAGGACCCCGATTAACTTGTTTCACAGAGAAGATGGACTGTATAAGGTTTGTTAGTTTCTTAACCAGATTTTTTATGGTATTTTAAAGCTATTTTTAGTGTTAAGTTTTATACTTTTATTATTTTGATAGATCATATTTGATAGATCATATGTGATATATCATATGTGATATATCATATGATAGATCATATGTGATATATCATATATGATATATCAAATGATGTATCACATATGATCTATCATATATGATTTTTGACTAGGTATTGTTTTTTTTGCATGTAGGTTTTGAGAAACGTAGAAGATGGATCAGTTGTTTGTTCCTGTCAGCTATTTGTTAGAGTTGGAATATTGTGTAGACACATTTTTTGTGTCTTTAAGAAAGCGAATGTTGAAATGATTCCAAATCAATACATCTTGAGGCATTGGACAAAGAACTTGATACCTGCTGGTTTGAGGAACAAAAGGAACAGGTATGGTGAGAAGAATGAGATTGTTGAGAATTATGCAAACGAGGCTACTTCTATTGTTGATCACTGTGTGCATATGTTGAGTAAAGACGAGACAAGGTTAGCTACTTTTATTGAGAAGTTGAAGTTGCTAAAGTTAGATGTCGAAGCTGATTGCCCAAATCCTCCATCAAAGGACAAGCTAGATAATCTTGAAGAGCTTGTCGGAGTGCCAAAGCCTCCTGTAGTTGTTGTTAAGAATCCGTCTGGCTGTAAGCCCAAAGGACGTGAAAAGTCGCGTATAAAAGGAGGAAAAGAGCAAGCTATTGATGAGAGTTCAATTAACAGGAATGCATGTTCAATATGTGGAGCTAAAGATGGCCACAACAAGAGGACCTGTCCAAATAAGTATAGAGTTGAAGATGATTTGGTTCAATCTCAAACTACATCATAAATCTTTTTAAAGATTTGTTTTTTAGTATGTTTCTTTTTTAAGAATTCTGATTGAAGTAATTTGAATATTTGAATCTTCTTTCATTGTTTACAGATTTGTTTTATAAAATGGATTTTGAATTTTTTTTGGTGTTAAGTGATTAATCTTTTCTTGTGTGGTTACTTTTATGAGAATTATCACATTTGATTTATGTTACTTGTTTTTCCTGTTATATATCATATTTGATATACATACAAAATCACATTTGATTTTTTACTGTTGTATTTTGTTTTCAAAAATCATATGTGATATTACCATTAGCACATTTGTTAATCACATCTCACATCATATGTTTTCAAATTGTATTTTGTACATATCCAACTATCATATTTTTTATTTTTTATAGTTTTACTCTTTTTATCCAATGTGTTATAAAACGCGGAGTCGGTTAGCAAACATCATTTTATCGAATATATCAGTTTTGTGTAGCAAAACTTGTACTACAGCATATATAATCCAAAATCACATCCGCAGATGTGTCGCCATATTCATTAGATAATCATTTTAGATAGAAATGTAATGCTGGTTACAATATTGTAGCAATGTACCATACTACATAACATATTGTTCTAACCATTCTAAATGCCATACGATCATATGACATAACATTCTGACATTGTAGCATACGACATAACATATTGTTCTAACCATTCTAAATGGCATACGATATCCCAAATTTAACTAAGCAGAAGTAAGTTTCTAACTGCATCACCATTGTCACTCCACCTTTACCCCAAAAAGAGTGACTTTTTTCTTCCCATCTACTTGTCAGCTCCTACCAACAATCAACTGTCTACTACTAACTTTTACCTTCAAATTGCACTGGCAACACGGGTTGCATCTTGTTCTTTCTTCTTCTTGTCTATCTGCTCCTTTATGTATCTTTGTTTCATAGCTTTGTCTGTATGCTCCCTTGCAATCGCATGTGCTTCCTCGCTGATTTGTTCTCTGTGACTGTTAATTTCATGAGTTAACATTTTGGTTGCATACTTTACTCTCAGCTTGATTATTGCCATTTCTTGGCCTTCTTCTTCAAATGGAAAGTTCAACTCCCAGTTCTTTGCCGTTTCACCATTGTACATCTCCATGTGCATCATGACAAAAACTCCACAATCAATCACATTTGCTTTTGTTGCCCATTTGACCTTCATGACTGTTGTCTTGTTTTTCTTTATCTGCTTTGCTTTTGGATGGTTGAATGATTCCAAATACTGTGAAAACCCTTTTTTTTGCACAAACAAAAGATTCAATTTACTTACTAGTGTTTTATCATATCTGATATTTTACTACCATATTTTAGTTTGTAATATTAAAGACAATTATATCATATATGATATATTACTGTCATATTATAGTTTCTAATATTAAATGCAATTATGTTCTTTCCATGCCTAGTTTGAGTTACTTACCAAAACATCGCATTCTTTCTTGTATTTGGTATCATACGACTGCCCTGAGTTGGAGTTGTCAATGATCACTGAAGTTCCTTTGGCTAGATTGAATACAACGACATAGAAGTGTTCATGAGCGATTACTGGGAAGAATTCCTGTACAAATTGAAAGAAAATTATATTCATTTTAATTCAAATAAAAGTCGAATCTCTTTCTTCATAATAAGTGCAATAAGTTGTTACCATTTCTACATGTTGCAATGACATGTCATTTGGGTTTTCTTCAAACTCGCTTGTCCATTCAAGGAAAGCTTTATATTGCTTAGCCTCATCTTTCTTTGGTAACTCTACCATTTGTCTTGTCTGTTGTCAAAAATCAACAATATTATGTAATTGTTAACAAACAGATTAGTAATTAGTTTTTAAATTTTTATCTACTTACCAACATTCCTGTGTGAAAGTAATACTTCATATTTTTTTCACTATTGTTCACCATTTCTTCGTAGTTCAAAAGAGAAGCAAAGCTGTCAATAACACTAGCTTCCACCTTCAATTTTGGTGCTAGTGTTTGCATGTTGTCCCTTATGGTAGGTGCTCCCTTCACGCTTGGTTCAAAGAAAAAGTCACTACACAAAATTTAAATCATATACATATTATTATTATCACAATATTATTATTTTTTGTATGATTTTAAATAAGAAATAGCAGACTTACACTTGATTTCCTTCCATTGAAAATAGCGCGTCCGTTATCATCACTTCATCTGGTTCTGTTGGTGTGTGGATTGCAGTTTTTCTGTTCATATATGGTGATATCAGAAAACGTGACGATTTTTTGACTCTTTGCAAGATGTTCTTCTTCTTGTTTTGATTCTATTTCAGTCTCAGCGTCAGTGTCTCTCACCCTTTTTTCTGTCTTTTCTTCTGGTTTTTTTTGCTGTTTTTTCTGTTTCAACAACATCTTCTGTTGGCATTAGGCTTATACCAAGACTAAAAGATGGTGGCGTCATTGATTTTCTTATCTTTCCTCTTGTCATTTTCTCAGATGGTGGCGTCATTGATTTTCTTATTTTTCCTCTTGTCATTTTCTCTTTTGACGCATGAATCTCTTTTGGATCACTCATAGCTTTTGGCCCATGAATCTCTTTTGGATCACTTATCTCTATTGTCCCATGAAGCTTTTGATAATCTTGTTCTACTTGACTCACGATATTATCAAAGTTTTATGGATTCCAAAATTCATCTGGAGTTGCTACTTTCATCTTATAACCCTCTGTTTTCTCCACACTTGGAGTTCCTACTTCCTTTGTAACTTCAATCTGTTTTTCCTTCTCACTCACCTTAGCTACTGGAACTTCAGTTTGTTTTTCGTTCTCAGTCACCTTTGCTACTGGAACTTCAGTTTGTTTTTCCTTCTCACTGAGCTTCACTACTGGAATTTCTCTTTCTTTCTCCGTTTCTATTTCTTTCTCATGTTGTTTTTGCATTTCAGTTGGAGTTGCTTCTTCTTTTCCAACTTCTTTTTCCTTCTCAGTTTTGTTTTCCATATCATCTTTCTGAGATTCATCTTTGTTCTCAACCTCCTTTTCAACTTTATTCTTTGTTTCATTCTCATGTTCACTTTCGCTCTCACTTTCATTCTCTTTTTCAACTACATTCTCTTCTTCATTTGTTTTTTCTTGTTGCTCATCCTCACTTTCGCTCTCACTTTGATTCTCTTTTTGAACTACATTCTCTTCTTCATTTGTTTTTTCTTATTCCTCATCCTCACTGCTTTCATTGTTCTCACTATCAGTATCATCATCGTCTTCCATCAAACTTGTTGAACAATCTCTTGTATTTCTTGCACAAGTTCAACATCACCTTGTTTCCCCTGAATTTCTGCAATCCTTCTCTTATCGTCTCAACCAACTATATCTTTTCTTTTGAAATTATTTCAAATTTCTCATCAATCTTTTCATAAAACTCCTATAAAGGAAGTATTTGAGATTACTTTTTTAATGTATAGGCAAAATCATATGTGATATTTTTACAAATTGAGACCAGTTTGCTCCTCTTCAGGATCAAACTCTCCGTGATGCTCTAACATCCCCAAGCAACTGTCTTTCATTTCCATGTTTATTCTTTTCCTCATTGTTGGAGTGTTCCAACTTCTGAGGGCTGGGCGGTGACGCATAACTTGGAAGCTCGGGTAGATTATTGTGTCCAAGTATAGCAGCTTTTTTTTACACAAAAATGCAATTAAAATTTTGTTAGATAATTTTTTATATGAGTGAATCATAGTTGATAATTTTATATAAAATGGAAAATAACTTACACATAAGAATGTCAGAGGGCCATAAGAGAAGTTGGTGCCCGACTTGACTTTTTCCCAGTTTAGCTTACTGGTCTGCAAGCAATCCATTATGTAGCTGCACCAATCGATATCAGAGATATCGTCATCTTCTTTCACGTGCCTGAGGATTGTTGTGGGTACTTTTCCTGCACTCTCCCAAGTGCCCATGGTGCTTGCAAACAAAGTTAAGAAATTCATCTTGAACATAAAATCTGCTTCTGTTGTGCTCTGTATCTCGAAGGCTACAGCAGGTGGTGTAATTCTTCCAAGATGAGCATATTGTGCTTCCCATTCTTTCACGAAATCGTTATCATCGAATCTTTCCTCCAGATTTTCCAGCTTTGTTGTTCCCATCGGCACGCCTAGCATATCATTTATTTTTTGCCTTGTTACCTTTATTGAACCTTTTTGTAATCTCAATTCCATGCTAGGTGGATGGAATTTATCGATTACATGGTATGCCAATGCGGATGGAAGTTCAACTATCGGGAAGTTTATGAACCTCTCAAATCCGATCTCTTTCAAGCATTTCTTTCTTTCATTTGACAAACCGATCATCGCTTCATAGAGAGGTTTTGGTGATGACCTTGTTGTACATGTCGGGTAATGTTTTGTTTTTGTTTTCTCTTTTTTCACCTTAACTGGTTTAAGCTTCTTTTTATCCTCTTGATCTTCAACCTCCTTCCCAACAACTATTTCCTTCTTTCTCTTTTTGGTTTCTTTTACTACCAATTGTTGATCATTCTCTTCATCGAGTTCCTCTTCAGTCTCTTCCTCTTCAGTCTCTTCTACTGTCTCAGCATCCTCATTATCACTTTTATCAGCATCTTTTTCCTCTTCAATTCTTCTAGCATCACCTCTTGTAAACCTTTTCGGAGTACTTTGCGTTTCTGATGCTTTTCTTTTCTGTTGAAGTTTAATTTGTTTCTTTGCTGAAGTGTCTGTTTCTTCTTGATTTTTATTTTGTTTCTTATCTGCTTCAATCTTCCTTTTCTTTTCTTGCTCTGCCCTTCTCTTTTTAGCGTTTCTCTGTATTTCATTCAACCTTTGAGCAACTGTTTTTGTTTTTTCTGCAAAAAAAATTTATATTATATCATTTGTGATTTAATAATTGAAATATTCTCAGTACATAATGTGTTTCTTTAATAACATAATATGTACCTTTAGCAGGGCTTTTCACTTCATCAGTTGTTTTTAGTAGCGGCAATGTAGAGATTAGATTCCCTACATCATCATCGCTATCATCATTTTCTTTATTACCTACATCATCAACAATCATCAATTATTAATATCCTGACAATTTTACTCAAAGGATTAGTTGCAGACATATCTTTTTTGCAAAGTTAGAGGCTATGCCTGTATATTACCACAATTCTTTATAATATCATATTTGATATGTAACATAAAACTAATACATAGTCAAAAATCATATATGATATATCATATGTGATACATCATTTGATATATCATATATGATATATCACATATGATATATCATATATTATCTATCACATATGATATATCACATATGATCTATCAAAATTATAAAAATATTATTAACACTAAAAAGGGCTTAAAAGACTAACAAAAAAACTAGTTAAGAAACTAACAAATCTTAAACAGTCCATCTTCTTTGTGAAACAAGTTAATCGAAGTCTTATCCACAGGCATATGTAACATAATTTTTTTTGGCTACTAAATATTTGGCTAAGCCTTTGTTGTTGGCTATGCCTGTATCTAAACCAAATCCTTTGTTTATAAGGAAAATTTTAAGTTATCACATATTTAAAATCCTATTTTAAAAGCAAATTTTTATTATATCATATTTGATGTACAATAAAAAAACATATTTAAAAGCTTATTTTAAGTGATCATATATTTCCACGAACCATTTTGTGCATTAGTCACAGCCTATTCCTTTTGTCAAATGCTAAAGCATCTTATGCGGTTAAGCAAAAGGCTTAACCGCATAAGATGCCTTTGCCGAAGCCAAAGGCATGTTCTGCAGCTAAGCCAAAGGTTTAGCCGCATAAGATGCTTTAGCATTTGACAAAGGCATTTTATGCGGCTGAGCCAAAGGTTTAGCCGCATAAGATGCCTTTGGCAAAGCCAAAGGCATCTTCTGTGGCTAATCCTTTTACTTAGCTGCAGTGAAACCTTTTACTTAGCTGCAGCCGAAGCCAAAGGCACTTTCCGCGGCTGAGCCAAAGGTTTAGCGGCATAAGATGCCTTTGGCGAAGCCAAAGGCACCTTTTGCTGCTGAGCCAAAGGTTTAGCCGCATAAGATGCCTTTGGCGAAGCCAAAGGCATCTTCTGCGGCTAATCCTTTTACTTAGCTGCAACGAATGCTTTTGTTGAAGCATTTTGCATTCATCAAAGCTTCTGTTGCTGAGCCAAAGGTAAAGCCACATAAGATGCCTTTGGCGAAGCCAAAGTCACCTTCCGCGGCTGAGCCAAAGCTTTATCCGCATAAGATGCCTTTGGCGAAGCCAAAGGCATCTTTTGTGGCTAATCCTTTTACTTAGCTGCAGCGAGCGCTTTTGTTGAAGCCTTTTGCATTCGTCAAAGCCGAAGGCGTCCTATGCGGCTAAGCCGTCAGCTTAGCCACATAAGACGCCTTCGATAAACACTTCTAATCTCGCAAACCTAGCTTGTAAACTGCTGAAACCTAACTCCTAATTATAACAAAAAATCTATAAATTGTTAAAACCTAACTTCTATTTGCACATTTCTTCATCATAATCGCTATAAACAGTTCAAAACATCATATAATCATAAATAACAGTTGTAGATATTGAAATAGTTGTTTAGAGTGTAAGATTATACCTGAAACCGGTTTTTTGGCCGGTTTTTTGGCCGGTTTTTTGCTCGTAGTTTATTTTTGATCATATAATCATAAATAACAGTTGTAGATATTGAAATAGTTTATTCTTTTAACGTGATTGTTTCAGCGTCGGTATCTCCCATCTTCTCCGGTGATTTTGATAGTTTTTGATGATTTTTCCGGTGGTTTTTTATCGGTGTAAAAGTGTGAGTAGTGTGTGTTTTTAGTGTATGTTTGGTAGGTTCATTAAATGTGTGTGAAATGAAGAGTGATAGCGCGTTTTAGTCTTTCATGTGATTTGACGATTATACCCCTCCTCTTTATTTTAGTTGATAGTGTGTTTTAATCTCAGTCATTGATTAAATTTGAATCAATGGTTGGGATGTGTCCCTTAGTATGTGAGCATTATTTGGTATGCAAAATAACCTCACTCATATTTTTAAGGCATCATTGATTTAGTTTGTGTATCAATTTTTTTAATTTTGTGTCTAATTTTGGTAGTAATTAATTTAAGTTGTTGGTGTATATCACCCGGGATGTAGAAAAACAATTACTGTATAAAACAAAAAACGCTTCAGATCCTCGTTGGATGTCTCAAAAATTAAAAAAAAAAAGGGCTCTAGATCATGCCTCGTTGGTTGTCTCAAATAAGTGTTGACTAGTTAGTAATCAGCAATAGGTTTCAAGATAATAACAATATTGCCATTCTATCTAATTTGACTCATTGTTGATGCATCAAACGGTTCGTTTTACCAGGGGTGGGGGAAAAAAATCGAAATCGAAAAAACCCAAACCGAAATAACCGATCGAAACTAAAAACTGATAGTTCGATTTTTACTTTCTATAATATGGGAGAGTTAGAGAACTTTTTTAAAGTTATTATAATGAAAACTAATCTAAACAACCAATAAAAACATTGGCAAATGTTTTATAAATGTATCATACTTAACATCATTGTCTTTCTGAACTTTTATGGTAGTGAAACTTGTGATGACCATTTTGCCATGTGAATTTGCGAAAATTACATCCACTATCCCTAGGGTAAATTACATAAATGGTACATGTGGTTTGGCGAAAATTGCATCCACCGTCCCTAAACTTTTTTTTTTTTTAATCCCACTTTTTATTGTTTTGACCCGTTACATTTTTATATAAGTTTTATCTACGTGTTTTTATATACGTTTTTATACGTTTTCGATCGTTTTTATACGTTTTCATTCGTTTTTATGCTTTTTCGTCCGTTTTTCTTATGTTTACTTACGTTTTCATACCTTTTCGTCCGTTTTCTTCGGTTTTCATACATTTTATCCGTTATCATCCGTTTTTATACGTTTTCATCCAATTTTATATGTTTCCGTCCATTTTTTATACGTTTACATATGTTTTTATGCGTTTGTATAAGTTTTCGTTCATTTTTATTTTTTTTCGTCCGTTTTTATATGTTTCATCCATTTTTATCAGTTTGGTTCTTTTTTATACGTTTTCTTTTGTTTTTACGTTTTCATTCGATTTCGTCCGTTTTTATATGTTTTCATACGTTTTTATCCGGTTTTGTATGCTCTTATACGACCGTTACGTTTTTATACGTGTTTGTCTGTTTTTGTATGTTTTTATACGTTCTTGTGCATATGAAAATGGATAATAATTATAACGGTTAAAAAAACATATGAAAACGTACAAAACGCATAAAAACGAACAAAAACGTATAAAACTGAATGACAACGTAAGAAAACGTATAAAAACGTAACGGGTCATATACGAACATACAAAAATGGATAACAGCGTATGAAAAAGTAAGAAAACCTATAAAAACGAAGGAAAAACGAAGGAAAACGTATAAAAACGAATAAAACGGGTCAAACTGATAAAAACATATGAAAACGTATAAAAATTGACGAAAGCGAATAAAAATATACAAAAACATATAAAACATGAAATCGTAAGAAACATATAAAAAAAATGAACGAAAAGGTATAAAAACGAGCGAAAACGTATAAAACGAATGATAACAGATAAAAATGTATGAAAGCCTAAGAAAACGAATGAAAACGTACAAAAATAGACCGAAACGTAGTTAAACGGACGAAAACGTAAGAAAACATATGAAAACGTAAAAACGGACGAAAACGTAAAAAAAACGGATGAAAACGTATAAAAGTGGAGCAAAACGTAGTAAAACGGACAAAAACTTATGAAAACGTAAGAAAACAGACGAAAACGTATAAAAATGGACGCAAACGTGTAATGAATAGATAAAAAAAAGGTTTAGGGACATTGGATGCAATTATCTCCAAACGACAAGGACCATTTATCTAATTTAACTTAGGGATGGTGGATGTAGTTTTCGCTAACCCACATGTACCATTTATGTAATTTGGAAGGGTAAAGTGGTCATTACTAGTTATCACTACCCATAAAAGTTCAAAAAGAAAAAAAAAATGTACTGAAAAGCAAAAAAGTTTGTTCGCAACACACAAAAACAAATGATGTCAAGTATGATACCTTTATAAAACATTTGCCGTTATAGGCAGCAATGAAACTTCTAATCTAACCAACAAGACCAAAGATATCCTTATTCCTCCGACTTCATTTGTATATAAGAGCATCACGTCCAGGCCCAACACCGATGTAATGGACTGGTACTCCAACAAGTTGTTCTATTCTTTCCACGTACTGACGTGCAGCCTTCGGGAGATCAGAGTAGTTCCTTACAGATGAAATATCAATCTTCCACCCTGGCATAGTTTCGTATTCCACCTAGAAGATACATGAAAATCTTAGAAGAGTGAAGGATACGTTTAAAATTTAAATAAATCAATCCCCGTCTCAATAATCCTCCTTCCCAAAAAATTGCAAATATCAACTGTAAAACGCTACAAGAACAGTTTAATTGCCGACAAAAGGTATGACAAACTAGACAGATTGTACAATATATTTCTTAAGTTTCAACTTAGTGAACCACATTTACTATCATAGAAATTGGTATAAGGGTTTCAACTTTGTGAGTAATAAGGAATCAGGTTGCTGGAGTTTTAGAAGTTAAATATGATGCAACTGCCCTAGGGATCCCCAACTGGTTAGTTAGGCAAACATGAATTTCTACTTTCAAGCACCATTCATCTAATCAAATAACTATAAAAGAAATTTCATATTATCCTCCCGGCCTGTAATCCGAGACATCAAATCCAAATAGCATCAAGGACAAAAGTAGGGCAGAAGAGCTTACCTTTAGCAGCTCAAGATCACCCAAATCAGCAGGGAATGAATTCATGGGTGTGCCATCAGTATGTTTGTAAGAAACACCCAACTGAATCTCAGGAAGATCCGACAAGACATCAAGTTTGGTGAGATTCAGAGAAGTAAAGCCGTTTATCTGACAAACATACTTGAGAGCAACTACATCAAGCCAACCACATCGACGAGGACGACCTGTGGTTGTACCAAACTCATGCCCGGCTGCCCGAAGTAGATCCCCGGCATTGCCCAATAGTTCTGTTGGGAACGGTCCAGATCCAACTCTAGTTGTGTAGGCCTTAACCTGCATCATCAAAGCCATTAAATACAAGTACGACACAAACAAGCCTGTATAAAAAACGATTAATTTTAAGATGAAAATTAAATCATACTTACCACTCCAACTAAATCACCAATGACTCTAGGAGAAATGCCAAGACCGGTGCAGATTCCACCAGCTGAAGGACTAGAAGATGTTACAAAAGGGTAAGTCCCAAAATCGATATCAAGCATAGTTGCCTGACCACCTTCCACCAAAATCTTCTTCTTCTGTGATATAAATTTATTCATATAATACACCGTATCACAAATAAACGGCTCCAATCGCTCTGCAAATCTTTTATACGTTTCAATTTCTTCCTCAAGTACATCACTGGTATACTTAAAACCCTTAAACCTTGCAGCTACATCCGATAACAAAAAATCAAGCGTATCTACAAAGGTATCCATATGCCTTAAGTCACCCACTCTTATACCATTCCTGATAAATTTGCTAGAATAACACGGCCCAATTCCACTTTTGGTAGTGCCAATAAACGACTTGGCTAATTCAGCTTCTCTAAGCCCGTCTGCCTCTTGGTGATAATCAAACAACAAATGAGCACGGTCCGAAACTAAAATCCTTCCCTTACAAGAAACCCCGTTAGATTCCAGCTCATCAATTTCTTTGAAGAGTCCGGGAAGATGGACCACGACTCCATTCCCAATAACACACATAGTGTCCTCGTTAAGAATCCCAGACGGAACAAGATGAAGCGCAAACTTCTTCCCTTCAGAGTTATAGATAGTGTGTCCAGCATTAGCTCCACCCTGAAATAACAAATTCCATCGGTTAACGGTTACTGCATTATCCCCACATCAACATGAAAGACGTTTATGGTATGAATGTTTAACAAATATACCCAAGTCTTTATATAAAATGTATACTTCTCGAAAAATATCAGTCTAGTCTGACATGAATAATAAAAAACCAAAACTTTGTACTAAGATGTCAATGCAACTCATCAAAGGGGTGTCCGTTTAAGCTAAGCTTATTGCTTCGGCTTACTGGCTTAGTGAACTTATAAAAAACTAATAAGCTCAATTTGTTGGGCTTATAAGCTTATCAACTTGAGCTTACCAACTTAAATAAGCCATTAGCTCGACAAAACACACCCTAAGTTCCATAAATTAGCTCCCTTTATAAAACCAAAAAACATTAACACATGCAAACCAAAAAACTAATCTTAAAAAAGGCAACCTGACAACGAGCAACAACATCAAAATGCTTAGCCAAGATATCAACAAGCTTCCCCTTGCCTTCATCACCCCACTGACAACCCAACACACCCGAAACCTGACCCAGTGACCCGATTCGACCCGGTACCTCACCCACTTTCACAACAGGTGAAGCAGTGCACGAAATGTTGGAAACATTTATTCTTTGGTGGTGGGTGTGAAGGGAGGTGCGGCGGAAGGGAGGTGCGGTACGGTTTTTGTTGGTGGTGATGGGAATTAATGGGGATGGTTTGACGGAAGTGATTGTCATTTTTGGGGTAAAGATACTAGGGTTTACGGTAGTGGGTGTCAACGAGGATTGTCTGTTTATTGGGTTTATGTTTTGACTACTTTACTTTGAAGCTTTTTATATAACCAGTGTATTTTAAAAATAATTTAACAAAATAAGCACTTTTAGAAGTATTTAAAATAATAGAAGGGTACTCGCGCAATGTGACGGCATGTATCCTGTGATTATTTTTGTAGCGAGCAAATATTTTTCATTTTAAACTTCTTTATTTAGCATGTTACAAATACTATAAAGTAGTGGAAATATGTTTTCAAAAGCAGAACATCTAAATTATTAATAGTGTAAATAGTTAACACTTTTATTTTTCAAAATTTAGCATTAAATTGGTGGTTTTAAGTATAGTGAGCTTTTCTTATAAACAATTCCGTTAAAATGTATCATTATTGGAGGGCGGTTACTATTGTTTAAATGAGACTTAAATTTTCAGATTTTACATTTATTTTCTACTTTTTTCCTTTTATAGTAATGTTTTTTGTCTTAAAATTTTTAAGACTTCCTTTTATAAGAAATCGCAAATGCTTTATAATATAACATAGGTATGCTATTTTTGAAAATCATACCTATTTTGATGCCACGCTGTATGTAATAAATTAAAAGTCATCGGCAGTTACAAATTTTCATCGCTTATCTATACCAATGCTATACACATATTTATAGTACACCATAATATAAAGAATAATCTGTGTAAACTATTCATATTTATACTACTATATAATGTGTTTAGGACATTCTAAATATAGAAGTCTTCAAATTTTTAAGACCAAAAACATTTATAATAAAAGTAACCTGCAAAATTTGTAACCAAAAGTACAATTAATATAGCACTTGGTACAAAACAATAATGCATAAACCATCTAACTTGTAACATTCATTTATATTAATGTCAGAATTAATGAAATCATTAAAAACTCTCACTCAAAAGTACAATTAATATAAAACTTGGTACAAAACAATAATATATAAATTATCTAATTTTTCTTTTTCATTAAAACACTCACTAATAAAATTTACAAATTATTAATAATATAATTAAAATACTCCATCACTCAAAAGTACAATTAATATATCAAATAGTACAAAACAATAATGCATAAATAATTTTATCATTTATATCTTTCAAACATCCACTAAATAATGATATTATTAAAATACTCTCCACTCAAAAGTACACTTAATATATCACATTATAGAAAACAATAACGCATAAATCATCTTATCATATATTCTTCTTTAAAACACCCACTAAATAAAGTTTACAAATCATTAAGCGGATACTTGAAACCAATCTTTTATGTAGTCAGAGTTTTTGACACCACCTTTTTCGACCATCCAACGGACTACCATTTACCACCACAACTTAGCAATATAGACACCACTAGATTGTGCTAAAACCGCTATTTTAAACACCTTCTATGTGTAAACGATATATAATATTGCACGTCCTAAATGAATAGCTATATCGTTGACCATCATTTCTGTATCGTCATTGCATCATGATGCAAGTCTACCATTTTTTAAATCAACACTGGGCGGTAAAAATTGTTTCATTAAGTTATCGCCATGTTTTAAGTTAGCATTATGTAAAACATATAATCGCGTAGGCACCTTGCTATAAAAGATTTTTTATTATGTTACTAAATGCGTAAGTAAGAAAACAAACTAATTTTCAATTAATAACCTCTGTTGGACATTTTTTTTTTCTTTCTTTAAAAGTAATGCATCGAAAAAACCTTGCTATCGCCAAAAAATATGATTACACGGGTACCCGTCGCCGCAACACGCGGGTACCTGGCTAGTTGTTCCTTAAATTGTGTTTAGTATTGGGTTGACTTTGCACTTACATTGGAGCTTTTTAGCTTACCATTGTATTTATAAAAAAAAATTAATAAAATGAGTAGGGAAAATGTTGTCTAATAGTAACAAAGTTTGATAACTGTTCCAATTAAGTCACTTAAACTTTAAATTAACCACAAAAACCATCCAAGTTTCAATATTGTTCCATTATTGTGTAATTGTTCAAAAAACTATTTTTAAGATATTCATATGTGCATTGTTTGGTTGTACTTCAACAATAAATACCCACCCCTGAATTTCACTAACCCCAACCAACTTAATGTACAGCCAACTTATGTACATGTAAAAAGAGATATAGACCATAAAATAATAACCAAGTTTGAAATGTGTTCCGTTTTAGTCACTCAAACATAAAAATTACATAATAACTGAACACTATTGAAAGTTTGAGTAACTAAAATGGAACACTTTCCAAACTTGATTATTATTTTATAATCAAAAGAAAGTTACAATGACTAAATTAAAACAAAACATAAAGTTGGTTGCTATTTCATGATTTTCACCCGAATGAGTACTCTCAAAAGTAATTTAAATAATATGTTATTTGAATCTTCTCATTTATATATAACCATGTGTTTTGCATTGCAAACCACGTTTCTTACACTGCTAACATCAATATCAACATCATAGTTTGAGAAATACAAATCTTAACAAATTAAAAGAAGAACGGAATTTAAAAACCATAGAGACACAATCTTCCTCCTCACGAATGGCTACACCATTGACATGAACTTATTAACATGATCCAAATTCAAACCTTTTTGTGACCGACTACCCTAACAGTCATTGTCCACTAGTGCTCCATAGTCAACTTCCCGTCATTGTATTTCAATCTCCAATCTATCAGGTTTGATCGCTCTGTACCTTTTCGAAGATTTTGGAAAGTATAGTATCAATGATGTTTCATTAAACAAATAAGAACAATGTTGGCGTATAGGCTCCCAGCAGCAAGGTAGGATAACCAATCTTCAGCAGAAATGTGCAACTGTTCAACAGAAACAAAGAAGTGGTGAGCAGTAACAAATACCACTAGGTGGTTACCGGATATCACTTGGAATCGTGTTATCACTTTCCAAAGTAAACTATTCGACCCTAATGCCTGGGTATCACGAATATCTACTTGGGATAAGACCAAATGCAGTTAGAGAATTAGGCACAATTCTATAACCCTTTCGCTAATAAGTGTTTATGTTTTCTGTATTGTATTCAAGCGTTGTTTCTATGTGTTCATGCATAAAAACAGATCTCCTTTTTATAGGAAAATACTCTTAGCCTATTTTTTTATATAACCAGTGTATTTTAAAAATAATTTAACAAAATGAGCACTTTTAGAAGTATTTAAAATAATAGAAAGGTACTCGCGCAATACGACGGACATGTATCCGGTGATTATTTTTGTAGCAAGCAAATATTTTTCATTTTAAACTTCTTTACTTAGCATGTCACAAATACTATATAGTAGCTGAGATATGTTTTTCAAAAGCAGAACATCTAAATTATTAATAGTGTAAATAGTTAACACTTTTATTTTTCAAATTTTAGCATTAAATTTGTGGTTTTAAGTATAGTGAGTTTTTCCTATAAACAATTCCGTTAAAATGTATCATTATTGGAGGGCGGTTACTATTGTTTAAATGAGACTTAAATTTTCAGATTTTATATTAATTTTCTACTTTTTTCCTTTTATAGTATGTTTTTTGTCTTAAAATTTTTAAGACTTCTTTTTGATAAGAAATCGCAAATGCTTTATAATACAGGTATGCTATTTTTGAAAATCATGCCTATGTTGATGCCACGTTGTATGTAATAAATTAAAAGTCATCGTCAGTTACAAATTTTCATCGCTTATCTATACCAATGCTATACACATATTTATAGTACACCATAATATAGAGAATAATCTGTGTAAACGATTCATATATTTACCCAAACACGATTCATTTATTAATCGTGTCAAGAAACTCAACTCTAACCCAGACCTGCATAACACGTGTAACCCATCTGTGACACGTTTAACCCATTTAAGTAAATAGTTCAAGCAGTGAATAAAGTTGATGGTTTGTCGATTTAACTAGTTTAAATGGAAAAAAAATGATATAAGGATCTAAAATATGATAAGAATAACATACAAATAACTATGCGACAATTTTCTGAATTATAAGCATCAATTTTCATGATATTTAAGGTATAAACTTATAATTCACTCACACTAAGTAAATAACAAAATATATTTAATCCACATCCAGCATAAAAACCATGTTATATATTCTATTTTTAAGATCTTAATACTTAAATGTGTTCACGGGTTGACCTGTTTAATATTTTACTCAACCCAAACACGACCCGTTTATTAAACGGGTTGTAAGGGTTGACCCGTTTTGACCCAAACCTGTTTATCCTTAACCCAAACTTGTTTAACTTCGCGTCGGGTTCGTCTCGTTTATCGTGTCGTGTTGAGAATTGCAACCCCTAATTATAGTACACCATAATATAGAGAATAATATATGTAAACTATTCATATCGATACTACTATATAAAGTGTTTAGGACATTCTAAATATAGAAGTCTTAAAATTTTTAAGACCAGAAACATTTCTAATAAAAGTAACCCGCTAAACTTGTAACCAAAAGTACAATTAATATACCACCTGATACAAAACAATAATGCATAAATCATCTAACTTGTAACATTCGTGTATGTAAATGTCAGAATTAATGAAATCATTAAAATACTCTCACTCATAAGTACAATTAATATAGAACTTGGTAGAAAACAGTAATATATAAATCATCTAATTTCTTTTTTTAATTAAAACACCCACTAATAAAACTTACAAATTATTAATAATATAATTAAAATACTCCATCACTCAAAAGTACAATTAATATATCAAATGGTACAAAACAATAATACATAAATCATTTTATCATTTATATCTTTCAAACACCCACTAAATAATGATATTATTAGAATACTCTTCTCTCAAAAGTACGCTTAATATATCACATTGTATAAAACAATAACGCATAAATCATCTTATCGTATATTCTTCTTTAAAACACACACTAAATAAAGTTTACAAATCATTAAGCGGATACTTGAAACCAATCTTTTATGTAGTCAGAATTTCTGACACCACCTTTTTTGACCACGCAACGGACCACCATTTACCACCACAACTTAGCAATATAGACACCACTAGAAGGTGCTGAAACCGCTATTTTAAAACACCTTGTATGTTTAAACGATATATAATATTACACGTCCTAAACGAATAGATATATCGTGGACCATCGTTTCCGTAACGTCATTGCATCGTGATGCAAGTCTGTCATTTTTTAAAGCAACACTGTGCGGTAAAGTTGTTCCATTAAGTTATCGACATGTTTTAAGTTAGCATCATGAAAAACATATAACCGCGTACACACATTGCTATAAAAGCTTTTTTATTATGTTACTAAATACGTAAGTAAAAAAACAAACTAATTTCCAATTAATAACCTCTGTTGGACATTTTTTTTTTCCTTCTTTAAAAGTAATGCATCGGAAAAACCTTGCTATCGCCAAAAAATATAATCACACGGGTACCCGTCGCCGCAACGCGCCGGTACTCGGCTAGTTGTTCCTTAAATTGTGTTTAGTATTGGGTTGACTTTGCACTTACGCCGGAGCTTTTTAGCTTACCATTGTATTTATAAAACAAAATTAACAAAATGAGTAGGGAAAATGTTGTCTAATAGTAACAAAGTTTGATAAATGTTTCAATTAAGTCATTTAAACTTTAAATTAACCACAAAAACCATCCAAGTTTCAATACTGTTCCATTATTGTGTAATTGTTCCCAAAACTATCTTTAAGATATTCATATGTGCATTGTTTGGTTGTACCTTTACAATAAATACTCACCCTCTGAATTTCACTAACCCAAACCAACTTAATGTACAGCCAACTTATGTACATGTGAAAAGAGATATATACCATAAAATAATAACCATGTTTGAAATGTGTTTCATTTTAGTCACTCAAACATAAAAATTACATAATAATTGAACACTATTGAAAGTTTGAGTAACTAAAATGGAACACTTTTCAAACCTGATTATTATTTTATAATCAAAAGAAAGTTACAGTGACTAAATTGGAACAAAACTGAAAGTTGGTTGCTATTTCATGATTCTCACCCGAATGAGTACTCTAAAAAGTATTTAAAATAATATGTTATGAAAACAGGAGTACTCATTATACTAAATCTTCTCCATGTTGCTATGAAAACTGAAGGGTGGATTTCAGAATATGGCAAAAGGGTGGATTTCAGAATATGGCAAAACTGAAAGTTGGTTGCTATTTCAGAATATGTATAAGAACAAAACTGAAGGGTGGATTTCAGAATATGGCAAAAGAAGATGCATTTCCTATTGTCAAGCATTAGTGTGGTGTATGTTCTGAGCAAACCAATATTGGATGATGGGAATGATGCTACTGTGTAACAGATGAGGAAAAAGAGCAAATAAGAGAATGATGATTACATTTGCAGAGGTTTGATCCTCAATGGTATGTCTGATTCTCTCTTTCATATTTATCACAATGTTGAATCTTATAAAGAACTATAGGATTCCTTGGATGCCAAATATTTGGCTGAGGATGCATCAAGTAAGAAGTTCCTTGTAAGTAATTTCAAAATTACAAAATGACTGAAGATCAGTTATGGAACAATACACTGAACTTTTTGGTATACTTGGAAGGTTTACACAACACAAAATGAACATGTATGAGGCTATTTCAGTCTCTTGTATTATTGACAAATTCCCTCCTTATTGGAAAGATTTCAAGCATACCTTGAAACATAAGAAGGAAGAACTGGCTCTTGTTTAGTTGGGCAATCATCTGCCTATTGAGGAATCCCTCAAGGCACAGGATAATGACAAACCAAAGAGTAACAATGCTATTGGTGCATCTGTTGTCAACATACTGGAACATAACAATTGCTCTAGGTACAATAACAACAAGGGCAAATGTAAACATCATGATAACACAAGGGCTAACCCTAACAAGAAGGCTAAACCTACTTGTTGGAAATGTGTCAAAACTGGTCACATTAAAAGGGATTGCAAATGTGTTAATATTGGTGATAAAACCAATGGATCAGGCACAAGTGGATAAGGGAGTGGTGGTTCTACCAATTCTATGAAAGGTCAGAATATGTTTAATGAATCTTTTTTTTTCTTCATATTTATTATGTTACATATTTATCTGAATGTAACTATGTGCAAAATGATGATGTTGCATGGTAGGTTGACGTTGGTTCAAGATAGGGCATTGGTTCAAGACATACGAGTCACTGAATGATGGTTCTATTATTCACAATAGAAATGAGTCAACAGCTCTGGTGTATGGTCGTGGTTGTGACTATCGGAATTATGACTATCACATGATTTGTGTGTCAAGCCATTCACAAGATAATTTTGAGATGAAAAGAATATTAACTACCCTGATCACTTTCTTCCTCTGACTCTTGTCCTTCATCATCATCTTCTTGTTCTCATCTCCATCCATGTATCTCCCACCCCATCTATCATGAGCATAACTGTGAAAACTCGTAAATTCCACTATTCATTATTTTACGTAAACTAATAAATAAATGCTTTTACACTATATTTATGCATGAACAATATACCCATTACTCCCAACAATGGTTTTAATATATTTTTACACTCAATACAATATTTCAAAAATTCAACTATTATTTTCCTTTACATTTTAACTACTTTTATGATATATATATATATATATTTATATATATATATATATATACATACTAGTCTCATGACCCGGCCGATGGCCGGGCTAGTCTCATGTAAATTGGTTAATATTATTATGTAAATTTAATTTTGTTTCTCATCAATTTGTTATTAAAATTTAATTTGTTTTATTGAATTGTTATTAACATTAACTTTTTTTGAAAATAATAACATATGAAGCAGATATCATTTGAAAAAATGACATATAATTCAAATATATTCAAACATATCAAAATAGATATGTTCAATTCTAAAGATAACTAATTGCTCATTCTGTTATAATGGAAATGGAAACATATTTTTTTTGAAAGTGCAATTTATAATACAGACCGAAACGCCAAAAGGCAACATGTTACAGTGGAAACATGAAGTTGAAGAAGTTAATTCTGATTTACCTTCTCATCAAACTAATGTTCTCATCATAACCATGAACTGATAAAAGGAAGTACAATAATGGATTAGTTTAGCAAGTTTACACTTCCCCTTACAACCTGACCCTTATACTTGAACCAGTTGTCTAGCAAGTGTCTGGGCTAGTTGCTCACATATGAATGTTCAGGGAAACCTTCTTGAGGTAACTAATCACCCTATAGACCTATTGACTACTTCAAACCACCTATAATCACGACAGGCTAAAACATATTTAATAAGTTGTGATAAACATCTTCATGGCTTCCTTGAAATAAGACACACCAAAAGGAATAATCATAAACTCCTGCATTGCAAGCTTGTTACCTGCATGTGAACCTCCATTGATCACAGTAATTCATTAGCTACTACAAATGCAAATGTATGTGTTTGAAATGTACCGCTGCCCGTGGCGCCTTTCCTTTCTCTCTAATGCCCTGAGAAAAGGTAACGAAATTTAACTACATGTGTTCATGTAAATTAGAGATGACAATTTGACCCATTTATCTTTGGAACAGGTCAAACGGGTCAAAATTCATCTAATGTGTACTTTTAATTCGTATAACTCCTAAACCATTTTATTCAGTATATTGAACTAACACAAGTTTGTACTCATAATATATGACACAGTAATTATTTATAGAAGATATTCGATTTGTTGGACAAAGAGTAATTCAGGTCGACCCGTACCTGCCTATTTCACCAAACTCAAATATGTTAGAGAAAAAGACACACCTGGTTCCCAAGTGAAGGGAGTGTTTGATGAACTATCGGCTGAGCATCTACCACTCCTATCTTCTCATGAGCAGGCTGTATTAAGCAATGAAAGGGAGTATGACATCAACGTGATTATAAATCACAAATCCAAGTGCAATTATATATTTCAAATAATTAATAGAATGTGAATGCTCACCTCTACACTTTTCCTGAGGGAAAAGTCAAGACCCCATCCATGAACCAAGTCGTTCTGCAAACGCAAACAAATGGTGATCATACTTAATAGTGAGTAAACAAAACACTGTTGGTTGTATATAGATGTACACTAAAGGTCGTCAAGACCTGGATCATATGCCAAACGCAACGCCATGCATTGCGTGAGAATACAGGCGCCATTATCTCAACAAATCTGTGGTATTATAAATACTTTGTAAGCATTATTTAATTTTTAGCAACTAAATTAAAATATAATGTATACTTGTTGAGACAACATGAAGGCAAACATACGCTGCACAAGGTGGCAAATGTGGGTCTGCACACCAACCTTCTTTTTCTTTCGCTAACCTGTAAGGTCAGTACAACGGCTGGCTTACTTGTCCACTTCGATATCATTTCGTTTTCTGGTCATTTGCCATGAAAATAGTCCACTATTTTCTAATAAACCGGGCTGAGAAATTTCTAACCCGTGCTTCTTCATTAGTTCTATGTACCTACATACCTACGTAACAGTTGGTTTAGTTATACTACGGGGCAGAGTGATGAGGTTCTTGTCTGCTGATGCAACAACTTTCTTTGCTTCCTTCTTACTAACTTTCATCTGTTTATTTGGCAATTGCCCATCATTGCTTCCACCATCACCTTTTGATGAATCCTTTCTTCTCCTCTTTTTTGGTTGCTCAGTTGGCAAAGCTGGAGGCTCATTCCTATCAAGACAAACATATTAAAATCAGAAAAAGAAACAGGAATAAAAAAATGGATTACTTCGAGCAGACCATATCCAGGTTTCTGCAAATTACCCGTGCTTCTTCATCAGTTCTATGTACCTACATACCTACATACAAACCAGTGTTTATTTATTTTATGCAAGTATTTTGACTCTGTATATAAGTATTAGTTATATACTTAACCTCTATGTCTAATGACAACATCTAGGCATGCATGTTTCTAACTCATCTCGATTCTCTTTCAAATCCTCTGTGACTACTTTCCTTACAGAGCATCAAAAACCATAATTATATCCTGTGCTGACATACCTGGATATAATTCAGATAGCTGCCAACATGCTTCACATGGCTAGGGTGGAGCTTCTATTATACGCGCAAAGCGGGGATAGCTCAACTGCAGTAATTGACAAGGCAAAGGATCTTATAGGAAATGCAATAATGTTTGCATTACTACATTCATCGTCTCCGAATTTATTTATATGCTTGTTTATTAATTGTGGTTTCTGATTATCCATAAGGGGCTGTTTATAGATACAATCATACAATAGATTTTAAATGCCAATCTGATAATATGCTACACTGTCATGTAAAGTAAATCATCATGTATTAGTCACGTCTCCCGGTATGCACTGACACTCCTGAACAGGCCGCTGTCTAAACATTGTTTTCCCACTTATTTTCCATGAAGCGGGACATGTGGACAGTCAATCTCCCTAGTTTCGTTTAGACATATATTCCACTTTCCATAACTGAGAACCTTTTGCTAAAGAAATAATTTTACTGTTAACCAATTGAAAAGCTTAAAATTCTGATTTAAAAATCATTTATGTTTTGGATATTTTGATTTAAATCCTTGAGTTAAAACACTGATCTGCTGCGGTTCGAATGCTACAGTACATTACTAACTATTCATTCTACTCGCAAGCATCCATTGTCATTATTTTTTTTTTATTTCATCAGAATTTTTCCTTTTGTGATATCAATTTAATATACTAAGTACTTAAACAGAACACTAAGTACTTATTGATTTCATTCTTTTCAGTTACTTTTTCTACCCAAAACCCATTTCTTGCATCTTGAAATGGACTGTTCTTGTTGTTGGATGTTTTACAGATGCAAAGGGTTAAATGCTTTGAGCCAACTGGAAGTTACTAATGAAACGTTACAGGAGACTGGGGTAAGTACTGCCGTTTAAAATGCTGTATAACGTGTCATCATCAAAATTATATAAATACGGGAAAAAATGTTGCAGCAATTCATTGTGTTCTTTTAATACAGAAGATGAAAAAAATATTGCTTCAACTTTACAAATATCCATGGCTTGATAATATGAGATACATAGAGGTGGCTAAATAGCGGTTCATGCAGAAATATATATAAAAAAATAATAATAATATTGTAATATCTTTGAATACACTTTGGGGGTACTTTGTTCACTGTTTTCTATTTGACTAATCATTTTTATTTTAAACATTTGACCACCTAAGAAAGATTTTAACCCAGATCAACAAATTTAAGGTAAATGGGTCGAAATTGCGACCTACAGCAGATAAACTTGGGGGGTTTCTTTAACCTCAACAGGTGGACAAACATCGTACCCAATATATTTGTCTATGTTTGAGTTAATGGGTACTGATTAATTTTAATTTAATGCATGAATCTTTAAACTCGTAATCTCCGTTAACATCAATTTAAATTAGTATATCCACACTGTAAACGAAAATCAAATACATTATGCTTATGTGCAACAATCACGACAGCCTTGTATTCAAACAGACACTTACATGAAGATCCTCAAAACCTTATACTCATTATGCCTTGCTGTCAATGATAATCGATTCTACCACCTTTGGAGCTGTCTTATGCACAAAATATAAACCACGTTTAGAATCATGAAACCACACACAACCAAAAATTTAAAACAAATAAGTAACTTACTTTAGAATCAATTGCTAATAGCTTAGCAAACATGTTCTCGTAGAATTTAGCATCCTTTTTGTTGTATTCTTTCATCTTCTCCTTCAACACTTTGTACTCCAGCTTCACATCTCTGATCACCACGAACAAAAACATAAACATGTCAATAGGGTGCACAATCCCACAAAGATCATAAGGCAACCAAAAAAACACAATTTTCTACCTATTATCAGGGTCTATCTCAAGTGTTTTTTTATGTCGAGTTCCGCCAGGCCCAGGTTAACCAAATGATATAGGATTGAGCCTTTCGGTAGAGTGCCTTCACATTTTTGCTCTCAATTTTCAGTACCTGCAAGGCTGCAATAAACCCTTAATATCATCATCCATACTCTACAATAGTTACACTTGCAATACAAATTCATCAAACTCTTTAAGGTCTTCCTGTTGAACGCATTCTATCAAAAACCGAAACCATAATTATATATTCTCATGTACAACTTTTTTCAATTACTTTATTTGTACATGAAAATATATAATTGAAAGAAAAAAAACTGGATAGAAAAAGTCACCTTCATATCGAGTAATGGTTGATTTCAATAATCAAAATACATAATTTTTGATTTTTGGATTTTTCTTTATTAATTTTTGGATTTTTTAATCTAATTAGCTAATATTTAATTTTTGGATTTTTCTTTATTAATTTTTGGAATTTTTTATTAATTTTTGAAATTTGTTTATACAAAAGGAGCCTTGCAAAGATTGAACCTTGGTTATTTGGTTGAATAACATGTGTGTTTACCACTAAGGCAATATGACTTTTTGGAAGTCCAAAATTATAAATCTGTACAACCAATTATGTAGGAGAATCCCTACAACTTAGGTAACCCTAAACTAAACATATACATAAAAATTATATACGGTTCATTATATTTTTTTCTCAAAAACCCTAATATCCTTTTTCCCTCACAATCTCATCTAATGATCGTTTCTGTGTATTCTTCATCTCAGGTTTGCATCCCATCGGTTCGAGTTGACAATGGTAACAACGAATTTTCTGCATGGGCTGTTACATATGCTTCCGGATCAATTTGAGTTTCTGTTATATGGGAAATTTTCTTTAGTTATGTTAGAATAACCATCGGTGCAAGTTTAGTTAAGTCTATATATATATTACTATTTAGTGAATTTGTCTGTTATATTTATATTTTGTGCTGATATGATTAATTTTCTTTGCTCCTAAGGAAACACGATTCATTGAAAAGAAAAAACTTTCTCATCAAATGGCGAAAGAGTACAATCATGCTGAAGTCGAGAACGAGTATGTTTCTCGCTGAATTATGTTTATATCAAGTATGATTAATGCGATTAAGAACATGTCAAAAAAATTCATGAATTCATTAGACTTACATGTCTATCAAGTGAATTTAGTCGTCGTGATGTGTCACTGGAATGCCTGTTGGTATCTGTACAGGAGAGTTCAAGTTCCTGTGAAGAAAGATAAAAATTAACATAAATCTCACACACTTTAGCTAACCATCCATACATTTGGCTATGCAAGTCATAACGTTTAATATGATTGTGCTATACTTGATTTTGACTTAGAATAATCCCATGCAGATCAAATCTACTGAAGTGCATGTTGTAGAGAAGAAGTAAGTCATCTCACTGTTTATATCTTGAGATCGATTCATGGCTGGCAATGGCCTGCCAAACATAGGTCGTGTGAAGCTCACAGACCTGATACTGTTAGGTCACAATATTAGTAACACAAGCATCAATATGTAAGAAATAGGGAAGGAGAATGACCGGTTGAACAAAGACAAACACACACACACGTATAAGTATAGAAAGGTTATGCGTAGGAGAGTGAAAGTGAATGAATTGAACAACCAACCCTCAAGTGAGGGTTATTACAAGGTATTTATAGGAGAGGGAGCTAGGGCAACACTCCTAGTCCCTTCCTTTCCTTATTAGACTTGGGTCAAGGCTCATGGGCTTTCTACATAAGCCTTGGCATGATTACTAACATAAAAGCCATATTAAGCTAACTATTACATATGAATCACTAACACTTGAATTAATGTTTAGGAGTGATTCCAACAATCTCCCCTTAAGTGTTGGTGATGAATGAAAGAGTGATAAACGATGTAGGTGCTGATGTAATAGTAGCTTTGACGTCTTCTGACATTCTTCTTTCTTGTGAGAAGAAGTGTCTTGATTTGAATAATCTCCCCAGTGTAGAGAAATTGTTTTCTTTGAAAAGTTCTGCTTTGATGTCATCATTTTCTTTGTTCTTTGATCTTTGTTCTTTGTGATGGTAGTGATAGTATGTTGTTGTTGTCTGCATTAGGTCAGCTTCGTTGCTCCAGTGTCTCCACGTCTTTCTTCAACATGCTCACATGCTCTTTAGCGTTGGATTACCGTACTGATGAAGTTCTTTTAGTCTTTAACTTTGTAGATTCTTTGACTTGACGAAGAATCTTTCAGACTTTTGTGTTGCCTTTAGAGAGAACTTCCATTAGTGATGATGTTGGTATGAGCATGTGAAGAATCTGCATGATCAGTCCGCTCCAGAGCTTCCATAAGAAGAAAAAATAAGAAAGGTTAGTAATAAGCGGATTCCGGCACTTACAAGTTTGAACTTCGAGAGTGTTAACAGCATAGTGTGAAAACACAAATCTAATTCTCACAAGGGCCGTTCCTGAACTGGAGTCCCACAAGTGAGATAACGCGATGTACCGAAGTACATCTACAGTTCAGATGAGTCGCTGAGGTACACCGAAGCATCACCTCACGACTGTAGACCGTTTGAGACACACTAAGTGTAATCCACGGGGAGTTACCGAAGTGACCTGCTGTCAGGGCTGTTTGATGTTGACCCTGGTAGGAGTTTCCATTCAATCACTGAGGATCACAATTGTGAACCTCTCATAAATGTTCTCGACAGATTGCTAGGATCTGTGTAGGACTCGATAATGTACCACTGACGTTCTTATTGTTGAATGATAAGTGATGAAATGTCAAGTGTACCTAAGAGATCTTTTGGTGAATCTCGTGGCTCTAGACTCAATAGTACGTTTTGGTTTTCCTGAGCGGAGACTAGGGAGAGGGTCTCCTTCTTCAATATCAGCAATCTCTAAGAGAATGCTGATAGATTATGTAGGGTTCCCTGTGAGAATGAAACAAGCTTCTGTTGAGAGAAACTTGAGTGGCTAAAAAGGTTAAGTGCATGCATCACTGGGTCCATGACGACTTTTAATCTTCAATACCGGTGTCATCAAGTGACGACCAGTAGAATATGAATTGAACCAGGTGTCTGCCCTAAGTTGAATAATCTGGAGGGCTATTTCTTTTCACCATTTTCTTTGCATTTATTTTTAATTCTTCAACTCCTTCTTTCTCCGATTCTCATTTTCTCCTTTTAACAATCATACCCAAGGACTTTTAATTCTAACTATTGGTAGTGTCCTTGGGTAGATCCCTCCGGCTCTGGCGGATCATAGGACGGTTATTCCTAACCTTAATCACCTTATAACTTCATTGCCATAAAACCATTTTCATGAAAATCTCTCGAAGTGTTTGTGAATGAAAACCATGTTTGAACACTTCAAGAGTTTTAGATTTTCAGAAATACTCCCCCTTAACATGTGCTTAAGAGTTTTGACAGAAATTTGCACAGTGAGGAAAGAGCGCACACTTTTTGAATTGATCGACTCAAGATAGATAATCCCTTGCGAGACACGATTACATTGCATAGTTAAAGAGATACATTGTCAGCTTTTAGGTGACAACTAGCTCTAATAACTACCTTGAAGATGTGGACAACCCCGAGAGGTTGTCAAACCCGTCACAGTTCATGTCTATCAAGAGCTTCTCGAATAGGTACAATTTACTTGGATAAGTCTTGGAAGACAAATCTTTTCAATGTAAGACTGTTCAGATCCCATCAATTCATGGGTTGAAGTCTTTTCACACGAGGATTCAATAGCAGTTTCACAACATATTTCTTATCACATAATTTTCTTCCCCTAAAAAATGGCATATAAGTGTTATTTTTGAAGAAATGTTGAGAATAAATATGACCATTTTGAGTTTTGTGGGAAGATTACACAAAGAAAAATTTGTGAACAAAGTTTTTAAGTCAAATACTCCCCCTCAACAAGTGATATAAACGGTTGAGGTTTTGAAAAACATAAGGGAAAGTACTTGTTCTTTTGAGCAAAACCTTTGAAAAATGAAAGGTTTGATAAGTTTTACTCAAAAGTAAGAAGCTTTCGCTCCTTTTCTAAGGATTGTGGCACTGAAGCGTACCACAGGGTCCTTTCATTACAAGAACGGGTTATACACTATTATGTGTGCACAAGCCATAGACATTATAAATTACACATCCAAATTAATATGAAATAGAAGCAGTTTAAGGAGTACCAGGTAGTCCAGTTATATCACCAGGAATGCGAACAGGGCGTTGATAGCCAGTGAGATTAATCCTGGGACGACCACCTACAAAGCTCTCTAGTGTTCTGAACTGGTCCCTTCTGTACAACCTTTCATCAATCCGAGTGATGATCCTCTTCACATCCCGTTTTTCCTGAGAGTTCCATCGCTTTGGCGACCCAATGCCTTCATGTATCGCCTTCAACCTATAAGCCAAGCCATCCCTAACCTTCTTCAATGTGTGATCCCCAAACTTGTAAAGATCTCTACACGCCATCAAGCAGTTTCGTTGTAGCTCACTACGGTAAATTACTCCGAATGGTTTGCTGACGAGGGTGTATTGTGGAAGCTGGTTGATGTTGGGAAGTTCTAGCTGAGGTCTGGTGAAGTTGACACGGGTCTGATATGATTCAACAACGAGTTGTAGATCTTCTACACGTTCTTTGATCACTATGCTTCTGATGAAAATAAGTAAGGACTTGATGTATTCACGTTGAACTTCAGTAGAGAATTGTCTCATTCGTCCCTGTACTTTGGCAAGATACAGGTCTTCAATGTCGTTGAGAGACAAATTCTGAAAGTCCGCTTCACTGAATGCATAATCCCTTTCGTCTTTTCTTTTGACCACGATATTCTTGAGAAAAGTGTAGTCCTATTTAGACGAAAGATCAACGTGCTTAATAGCAACGATCCCTTTAGTACTATACACTTCATGTTGAGACTTTCGAACCTGGCAGCTCTTGTAGTAGATTCATCGGCGTTCTGGCCAATGGTGAATCCCGTACATTGCATCGACGTCATATTGTTCCACACTGTTAGAAAACATGTGAGTAGCCTTTTCTTCGATGGCTATACAGTTGGAGTATATGGCTGCCGGGAACGAAAGTGTAAGTGATGTAGCGTATTTCCTTGAACCATCGCTACCGTGTAGAAGAAATTCCAAATCTTTGTTGAAGAAGTATCGAAATAGAATCTTAGGCTGATCTGGTTGGCCAATCGTTGGTAGAGGTTTAGACCAATCGGTGTAGTATGGAGCGTTGTCTCTTCTGGTGAAGTCGATGTTTGCTTCAGGGCTGAGCCAATCAATGTTGTTGGACATGGCTCGTGCTATGTTTTCAAGGTGATACTCCACTTCAATAGCACTTTCCGAGCTGTCTTTTAGTAGTTGAAAAGCTTCATTCTTGATTCTTCTCAACTTTGATTTCGTCATCTTCTTCACCCGAAACTTATCTTGAAGAATTTTAGCATGCTCCAAAGTACGACCTTCTATCGCATCTTGACCATCAGGTGGGTAGGGAGTGCAATCAACCAGTTTAGAGAACCAATCATATTCAGTTTCATCTTCGTCTAGCCATGATACGATGTCAGCCTTAGGCGCCTTCTTCTTCTTTTTCATAGGCTTAGATGAGGATTGTGGTTTCTTAGCTGTGTCGGGAGAGGTGGGTTGTTGTTGGGGCTCACGGACTTCCTCATCGTCACCACCCGTATACTCAAAGTGATCACCGGTTTTCTGAGTCTGGGGTGGTAACTCAGAATCCTGAGGTTTGTCAGTAGAAGAGCAAGGAGGAGATCATGGTTGAGCTGGAGTCCTTTGGGGTGGAGGTTGCA
Source organism: Chrysanthemum makinoi (assembly GCA_910596185.1). Classification (NCBI taxonomy): domain Eukaryota; kingdom Viridiplantae; phylum Streptophyta; class Magnoliopsida; order Asterales; family Asteraceae; genus Chrysanthemum; species Chrysanthemum makinoi. Next base: position 65,533,419 of record OU343225.1, on the reverse strand, counting down.
TGGAGGATGATTCACCAGACTTCTTTGGGTGTTTAGGCTCGTCATTCTTATCCTTATCCTTATCTTCATCTTCTCTTAGATGTTTAGGCCTTTGAGCTTCTTATCTGCATGCTGATTTGAGTTGATATTCCAGCAGTGCTTCAAACAATTTACCTTCGTAAGAGGCAAATGTTGCAGATCGTTTAGACATTTGAGCTACCAACCGGTTAACCAATTCAGCATCTGAGAAGATTATGGGATTAGTTGGAATGATGTTTACATGCATTAGTGTTGATCTCATAGTTTGCTTGGCCAAATGCAATAGATTCGGATAGAGTTGTTTGGTAAACATCTCCTTTGTAACTCCAGGAATGATGTCAAGAAGGAACTTGTTAGTGTAACCTTTGATCATCTCATTCATTTCCCCTTGAAGATCACGTTGCATGAACTTCTGGACGTATTCCCTTTCTGCTTGCATCTTGTCATTCTCATCATGAAGATATTGTACCTGGTCAGCGAGAAAATTCAGCTTTCTGTAAAGCACGTCTTTCTTTCTGACCTGCTTGATAGCTTTAACGATTCGAGTCTTAGCTTGAGAGATCCAAGAGGCCGTTGGCTTCTTCACTGATTTGGATGTGGATCTGGTTGATCTTTTGGATGGTGGTGGTGAAGAGTGAGAAGACGAATCTGATGATGAAGAGACATGAGGAGACTCTGGGTCCTTCGGTGGTTCAAAAGTTTCCTCCTTAGAACGTGCGAGACTGTCTAGAAGAAAATGATCATAGGCGGTTTCTTCTTCATTTCCAGACTTAGCCTTATCATCAGCCTTTTGCTGTGACCACTTGGTGAAGTACACCCAATATACCAAACTTGATCATGAAGTAGAATTCCCCAGATATGTTACTTAAGCTTGTACTAATCCTCGTGAAAAAGAAACGGTGTACCCAATGTACAAAACCTCTTGACATATCCTCAACTGCGTGAGACACCGAAGTGATAGTTACGTTGTGGGTAAACCGAGAAAGAATCACAAAAGTAACTAAATAGCCAAGTCTTTATCACACTCTATAAATGCCCAAACAAGTCGTCTTCGCGGAAGGGTAGAAAGAAAGAAGACAAAATAAGTAAACGTGCCCAGAAATCCTTACTTCAATTCCAAATAAGAAATACCGTATAAACAACCCAGTAGTCAACCTTGTTCAAATAGCAATTCAATCCGTAACGAAATAATATCCATGAAAATGTATACACCAAAGTACTAAGCCCTATAGCAATAAGTCTCATCATTTCATCAATTCACATCAAATATCTTCGTCAAATCTCATCGTAAGATCTCATATCATCATCAAATCTATAACTCTCAGCCCATAAATTATCATGAATCATAAATTCAAATTCACGAGCATGAAACAATATCCAACGAGGGTCCGGACCAAAAATATATCCAATATCACATATCACCACATGAAAGCTACCATATTCAATTTAGCACGAAACGACCTGGTCCACGATAGCAAAATTAAGCCCAACTTCCACATTTCTTGAGCCCATTCCATTCGTTTAAACCTATGATACCCGACCCGAAATCCATTAAGCATTTAAGCCTTAGAAAGCCCATGTCATAATTAATAATTGGTCCAACAAAAACAACATATGCATCCCACAAATATGTTCCAGCTCACGAACAGTCATAAGAGCCCAAGTACAAAACAATTAAACATGTCACTTTGATAACACATAAAGCCCAAGACCATGTTTCACAATGCAGCCCATGAGTCAATTTGATAAAACCGATCCAGCAGAAAACAAGCAACTCGGCCCATCAATTATAAATCCCACCCGATCCAATTATCCACAACCTAAAAATTCGGGTAGTATATAATTGACCTAATCACATACCAACCCTAAAAACACTCATTATACTCAAACCCTAATAACTTATTCTTCCGCCTACATCAGTTTTTCTCTCCAAATCTCATCTCTCCAAAACAAAACCAAACAAATCACTTCTGGAAAGTTTAACTTCGAATACAAGTGATAATCAAACGTGAAATTATCACACCATAAATACCATCGATATCAAACCCAAATGATTATATCCTTGAAACGGATCCCCTTTTTTTCTTTGAAGTTCATAATTACCTCGCCACAGGGTTGGCTCGAGGGTGTTATGTGACGGCCACAGGGATGGTCATAATCATGGTACGCGACATCAAGGTAGGTTTGTATTTGTTGTGATTTAAATTTTAACGAACTAAAGAAACAAGGGTATAACATGATTGTTATAAACCGTATCTTTATGAGTTCGAAAATGAAGTAGAAGCTTCAGAAATGAATCGGTGATGAACTTTTCATGATAAAGACCTTTACGGTTTGATTTATCTTTGAATAATCATGAAATAATCTGAGATTTATTTGAATTTCTTTTTCATTTTAGTCCGAGTCATGATGAGATCCATGATGATGTTCAGTTGTAGTTAGATTGGATCTGAAAAAGGTCAATGATTTATAGTTCAACCACACAAAAATGGAAAAAATTAAGATCAAATAATGTTTTTCATTTTCAGTTTGAGTTACGATTGTCTTAGAATAAGAAGAATGATGTGATATGTGATTGAGTCGGAGTAGGTAAATGGGTATAAAATTATTGGAATAAGGAGGTTGTAACACCCCCAATTTCGTGATACGCAGCGGAATTCAAACTGGGTGTTACTTCATGGCACAACAGTCATAACAATAGAAAACGATCTCTAAAGGAGTCGTTTAAAAAAGGATTTATCATTCGATTTATATAAATATCAGAGTTTACAAAAAATGAGGTCCCAGTTGGTTCCATTGTTTACAAAATATATTAAATAGGTTTTCGAATGATAATAAAATTTTATAGCCTTCTTCAGTATCGTTGCTCTTTCGTGCCAGCTTCCGACATTATGGACCTCAAATACATGCTTAAAACTGTCAACACAAAAGTTGAGTGAAATTCATAGAGTTTTGGAAATCAGTTGAACACATAATATTTGTAGTGTCAGTTATAAATTCACACCAATGGTTTGAAAACCAAAAGAGATATTATTGCACTAAGCTCATGATACCGAAAACGTTAACAGCTGTCATAAAATAGTAACCGATGCCCTAATAGGTAATTTGCCAATAAACCTATAGATGTTCAAATAGAGTGCGTTTATTTACCGGACCTGGTAACACAAACGGGATTTGTCATTCCCGATAGATCTATCCACATTATTTGCGTTCACTCGCAAGTGATTAATGGTTCATGATAATAGGGACTTAAGATTGGCAATAGTGGTACTTAGTGCAACTAATATTTTCAAGTATAATTTGAAAGCAATGTGTTCGATTTAAAATAAAGCATGTATTTCCCCAAGGATTTGTAAAACAATAAGTAATAGAAAGTGGGGCTATGATATCAAATGTATAATGAGAATGATGGATATGCCGTGAGACCTTCTATGAGCAACCTAGAATTGGATGTTGCGACTTAGGTTTGGAATAATGTTCAGGAAAACATAAACCATCCTATATATATATATATATATATATATATATATATATATATATATATATATATATATATATATATTCCTATGTTGATCATGATGTAGTCATTTATCATATGATGTTTATAGAAAGATCTTTAATATGTGAAAACGTATTTAGTTTATAGATATCGTACTACCGTTCGGGCCATCATAATTCAGAGGTCATGCAGTAAACGTTCGAGGAGCTAGGAAACTTTAAATAGTAAATCCAGAAACTCGTCGATACGTTTTACTCAAATGAAACCCCTCACATGAAGCTCCCTACTATTGTAGCACTTAGTAAATACAACATATTTTTTTAGTGAAGATGGTTATATAAATAAGTTTATCATGTTTTTGCAAGTTCTAGTTGTTTCATAACTATGATTACCTTAGTTAACGGTCTTGGGTAAATAAGCCTTGAAGCTTTTGCTATGGCCTTGCCGTGACTTTGGTCTTGACTACCATGGTCTTGAGACTCAGCTTTGACATTAGCCGTAGCCGTGGTCTTGGCTTATGGCCATTAGGCCTCTTGGTTTGTTTTTAGTTGTGACAAAAGTATAGTTATGAGACTAAATATAGGGCAGTGTCTGTTTATGAAAATTAATGGCCTGTTTATGCGTTTTCAAGGTCCGAGCTTCCTTTTTTATTGAAGGAAAACGGCGTTCCGGAAAACTTTTGTGTTTTAACTTTTTGATGAATCGGACCAGAAGTACTACTTTTAAAATGGCAGAACCAAAACAGTTACAAAATGGCAGTTTTGGCGTTTATGTTTCGCTAACTTCTTTTGCCTTTAACTTTTGACTCGTGTGTCCGTTTCGGGTGATTCAAATTGCTACGTTTTTGTTTTAATATTATCTACAAGAATATGAAAAGTATCACATCTATATGTGGTCGATTTTGTGGAAACTTTGTACAAAAGTTTATCATTTATACACTTACTAACCCAAGTTTAACATATAGGTTCTTATAACTTGTTTTAAAGATTTTTGTACATCATGATCCAACATAGTAACTATATATATAGCATGAAGTAGTTAAGATTATGAATAATAAAGATGAGATGATAGTGGTGATAAGTTGCTTACAACTTTTGGCTTTCAATAAGAAAGGAGTAACTAGTAAGGATCAGACTTTGACTGATCGCTTAAGACTTTGGATTGAGCTAGCTTTCCACATCTTGGCACCCTTGCAAACTTGAAGAGTTGGTGATGAAGTACTAAGTGACTTGAGTGGATTTAAACTCAAGAAGATCACTTAAACTTGCTAGAGATTTGATGTAGAAGCTTGATCTTTGGAACTTCCTTGCATAAACTTGGAGTTTATAGATCAAATGATGGAAGATATGAATGATTTGTGATATGAACGACCCAAAACAGATTGTGAGGGTTCTTAGGATGCATATCACTTGCTATTCATAGGAGAGTAAGTTTGGTTAACCATATATTGGGTTAAATATTAACCATGGTTAAGTTAGGACACTTGTAATGATCTAAAGGAAGCATGGTTAGGATTTTGCCACCAAAATGATGACTCCCCCCCTTAGGTCGGCCAAGTGAAGATAAGATGACTTAGGTGGTTAGTTTTGGTATTATCTTGGTTACGGAGTGAGTTTTGGTTCCGTTAAATGCCAACCGAAGCCATAAAACGTAAAACCGGGTATCGTAAAAATACGAAACTTGGAGGAATGATGAGACTCATCATTATACTCCATCTAAAAATATAAAATGGGTGATAAGTCTCATTGGGTGCAAAAACACTGCTTAAAGCTGGAAATACGGGTCAAAAACGCGTAATTTGCAGTTTATCAGGGAAACGACCGTGAATCTATTTAGAGTAGACTAAAATTAGTCTAAAAGTGATATGAGATGTTAAAATGTGGTTTTCGTCATACGCAAAATAACTTAACAGTTATTTGTGAAGTTTAAAAGTTACGCGATTTAAGCAAAAATGTAGAACGTACAAGGTTAATTCCTTTATGGTCAAAGGAGGAGGGAAATATGTTTGACTTTTCCAAAAAATGTAAAAGTTTCAAAAACATATTAGAAACACAGTGCAGGAATCGTTAAGTCTGGATGTAAGTGGAATTGTTTAAAAAGTAAGTTTAGTTTTGTTCTGCGCTGGGCTTATTTGGTAATATTAAAAATAATAAATCTTAAAAATTCTCAAATTAATCATGAGTGATCTAAAAATTCATCTGATGCGAGGAAAATTGTCAGAGTTGATTTTCGTTATGCGCGTGATGTTTAAATGGTGGACCGTCAAAAACGAAACTTTAAAACGATGTTTACTTAATAACTTTTGCGAAAATGATCTAACGATGGTCGAACTCTCAGGTTATTACTAAAATAATTTATCTTACGAGAATGTGGATTAAAAATTTTACGGGATGAATAGTGAAAGTGAATAGTAAATGTGAATAGTAAAAGTGAATAGTAAATTCTCAAAAATAAAAAGTAACCTAAAAATGCGGGTGGTTACAGTCTCATCCCCTTAATGGTAATTCCATCCCGGAATTCAGTGTGTGTTACTAATGTTGAAGTGTCTAGGAAAATATGGTTATATGCGCCGAATTCTAATCTTTGCGCTCTTAAGTTTCTGGTCATAGAATTTGTTATGTACCATTCTAAGTTTTTGGTCGTGGCGTTGGTAATCTAAAGGGTTTTGTTGAAATCTTATAGAGTTCAATATACCTAAAGTTTGGTTTTTTCCGATTCTCAAAACGAATCATATCTTATTGTATCGAGGCTATCAATAAAACCTTAATTTCTAACATGGAGTTTTTGGTGATAGTGTACGGCATCTAGCCTAATTTATATTTGTATGGTTTCCTTAGTTGTTTCGTGGGTGATCTCTGAACACCTTAGTCCATCAAATGGTTAACTAACACTTTCATCTATATAGTGCCTCAAAATGGAATAGTTTTGTTGTTGTTAGGGTAACTGTTGTTAATCAAAGGTGTAAGGTATTGTTGATGTAAAATGGTTTGTAATGATGTTATAGGAAAGTCTTGCTAGTGGCAAGTGGTTATCCAAACCATTTCCAAAGTTGATCTAGTCTTAGGTGGTTTTGAGATGAAGGCTATATCGTATAGTGTTTATGTCTACTAGTGTTTCAAAGAAACGTGATACTGTGAAGTTTTACACACTGAATTTCAATGGGGTTCAGATAATGATGTGATATGTTGACGATTAAAAGAGTGTAGCGTACACTTACCATTATTCTTAGGTAGAGATGTCAAGTTTGCTTTAAAATCATAAGTGAATTTTAAAGGATTATGACGGAATGATATCCTTGAAATCTAATCAGGCTAGCACTTCTAAGAAATGACGAGAAGATTTGATAACTATCCCAAGATAGTATTTCGGATTATCTCATGTATGAAAACTTTCAAGAAGGAAATTAGGTAGTATACATAAGTGTTAAGATCTCGCTGAGTGGTAAAACACTATCGCGTCTCTAGATCTTTTTAATGAATTCTGGTGGTTTATCGAGTTTAAGTAGGAAATTAACCTGAATATAACACTTGTATAACTGTTCTCAGTGTTTGAAAAATTTAGGTCGAACATAGTTAATCAGACTATGTTCCATTATCCCAAGGTTAAATATAGGTGATTAGGCTATATTTAGCCAAGGTTCGATAAATTTTTCAAATACCTAAATTAGGTATACTTGTGATATGTCCATAGCTTTTGAGAAATTGTCCACTAAGCAAAGGCGATATCAAACCATCCAGTTGCAAGTCCTGGCCATAAAAGACTTGTAACCTATGTTTTCACATTCCATTGCATAGAAGATAGTATGGGTAGATACGTGTGGAAAGGAAATCTTAAGTAATTCTAAAATAGTCTATACTTGGCTAGCATCACGGACCTTTAACAATGAAGGTTTCAGAAGAAAATTTTTGATGAATGTATAGAAAGTTGTTGAACTTCAGCTTTTGTAGATGATGAGTCACTTCATCTTTTAGAAATCCCATTTCTTGTATTTCCATTAGGGAAATTGATAGACTATGACGGGTTTCATGTAAAAAAATATCATATATTGTTTATAAGATAATTTTTAGAGACTATTGTATAACTTACAATATCTGAGGAGTAGTTGAGACCATTGTGCAACTCACAATGTCTAGGAAATAATAGAGACCATTGTGCAACTCACAATGTCTAGGAAATGATAGAGAGATCATTGTGTAACCCACAATGTCTTGAGAAATAAATGAGACCACTGTAGGATTTATAGTGTCTGAGAATGTAATAGAGATCACTGTAGGATTTACAGTGTCTTGAAAAATGAATGAGACCATTGTATCTCACAATGTCTAGGAAGTAGGAAAGACCATTGTAATCAGTTACAATGTCTTGGATAAAGTTTCGTAATCCTAAAATGCGCTAGTAGATGCATAATTGGGAGATTAGGAAAAATATGATTGTGCCGTAATGTATTAGAATAGGCATACGCAGATATGTTTAGTCTATTGTTTATGATTGAATTTATGTCGAGTGTATATATCAATATGCTAGTATGTTTGTATAGCTTAAAATGTTTAAAAGTCACATAATCGTCTGGAGGATGGAAGGCACGAAGAACGGAAGACTATAAAATGTTTTTGTTTGTAAAATTAGTTATAGTTTAAGTCTCGATTAGACCCGTTTCTCTATAACTGTGGCTCTGATACCAATCTGTAACACCCCCAATTTCGTGATACGCAGCGGAATTCAAACTGGGTGTTAATTCATGGCACAACAGTCATAACAATAGAAAATGATCTCTAAAGGAGTCGTTTAAAAAGGATTTATCATTCGATTTATATAAATATCAAAGTTTACAAAAAATGAGGTCCCAGTTGGTTCCATTGTTTACAAAATATATTGAATACATTTTCGAATGATAATAAAATTTTATAGCCTTCTTCAGTATCCTTGCTCTTCCGTGCCAGCTTCCGACATTATGGACCTGAAATACATGCTTAAAACTGTCAACACAAAGGTTGAGTGAAATTCATAGAGTTTTGGAAATCAGTTGAACACATAATGTTTGTAGTGTGAGTTATAAATTCACACCAATGGTTTGAAAACCAAAAGAGATATTATTGCACTAAGCTCATGATACCGAAAACGTTAACAGCTGTCATAAAACAGTAACCGATGCCCTAATAGGTAATTTGCCAATAAACCTATAGATTTTCAAATAGAGTGCGTTTGTTTACCGGACCTGGTAACACAAACGGGATTTGTCATTCCCGATAGATCTATCCACATTATTCGCGTTCACTCGCAAGTGATTAATGGTTCATGATAATAGGGACTTAAGACTGGCAATAGTGGTACTTAGTGCAACTAATATTTTCAAGTATAATTTGAAAGCAATGTGTTCGATTTAAAATAAAGCATGTATTTCCCCTAAGGATTTGTAAAACAATAAGTAATAGAAAGTGGGGCTATGAACTCACCTCAGAGTAAATGATATCAAATGTATAATGAGAATGACGGATATGCCGTGAGAACTTCTACGAGCAACCTAGAATAGGATGTTGCGACTTAGGTTTGGAATAATGTTCAGGAAAACATTAACCATCATATATATATATATAAATATATATATATATATATATATATATATATATATATATATATATATATCCTATGTTGATCATGATGTAGTCATTTATCATATGATGTTTATAGAAAGATCTTTAATATGTGAAAACGTATTTAGTTTATAGATATCGTACTACCGTTCGGGCCATCATAATTCAGAGGTCATGCAGTAAACGTTCGAAGAGCTAGGACACTTTAAATCGTAAATCCAGCAACTCGTCGATACGTTTTACTCAAATGAAACCCCTCACATGAAGCTCCCTACTATTGTAGCACTTAGTAAATACAACATATTTTTTTAGTGAAGATGGTTATATAAATAAGTTTATCATGTTTTTGCAAGTTCTAGTTCTTTCATAACTATGATTACCTTAGTTAACGGTCTTGGGTAAATAAGCCTTGAGGCTTTAGCTATGGCCTTGCCGTGACTTTGGTCTTGACTACCATGGTCTTGAGACTCAGCTTTGACATTAGCCGTAGCTGTGGTCTTGGCTTATGGCCATTAGGTCTCTTGGTTTGTTTTTAGTTGTGACAAAAGTATAGTTATGAGACTAAATATAGGGCAGTTTCTGTTTATGAAAATTAATGGCCTGTTTATGCGTTTTCAAGGTTCGAGCTTCGTTTTTAATTAAAGGAAAACGGCGTTCCGGACAACTTTCGTGTTTTAAATTTTTGATGAATCGGACCAGAAGTACTACTTTTAAAATAGCAGAACCAAAACAGTTACAAAATGGCAGTTTTGGTGTTTATGTTTCGCTAACTTCTTTTGCCTATAACTTTTGACTCGTGTGTCCGTTTCGGGTGATTCAAATTGCTATGTTTTTGTTTTAATATTATTTACAAGAATATGAAAAGTATCAGATCTATATGTGGTCGATTTTGTGGAAACTTTGTACAAAAGTTTATCATTAATACACTTACTAACCCAAGTTTAACATATGGGTTCTTATAACTTGTTTTAAAGATTTTTGTACATCATGATCCAACATAGTAACTATATATATAGCATGAAGTAGTTAATATTATGAATAATAAAGATGAGATGATGGTAGTGATAAGTTGCTAACAACTTTTGGCTTTCAATAAGAAAGGAGTAACTAGTAAGGATCGGACTTTGATTGATCGCTTAAGACTTTGGATTGAGCTAGCTTTCCACACCTTGGCACCCTTGAAAACTTGAAGAGTTGGTGATGAAGTACTAAGTGACTTGATTGGATTTAAACTCAAGAAGATCACTTAAACTTGCTAGAGATTTGATGTAGAAGCTTGAGCTTTGGAACTTCCTTGCATAAACTTGGAGTTTATAGATCAAATGATGGAAGATATGTATGATTTGTGATATGAACGACCCAAAACAGATTGTGAGGGTTCTTAGGATGCATGTCACTTGCTATTTATAGGAGAGTAAGTTTGGTTAACCATATATTGGGTTAAATATTAACCATGGTTAAGGTAGGACACTTGTAATGATCTAAAGGAAGCATGGTTAGGATTTTGCCACCAAAATGATGACTCCCCCCCCCTTAGGTCGGCCAAGTGAAGATAAGATGACTTAGGTGGTTAGTTTTGGTATTATCTTGGTTACGGAGTGAGTTTTGGTTCCGTTAAATGCCAACCGAAGCCATAAAACGTAAAACCGGGTATCGTAAAAATACGAAACTTGGAGGAATGATGAGACACATCATTATAATCCATCTAAAAATATAAAATGGGTGATAAGTCTCATTGGGTGCAAAAACACTACTTAAAGCTGGAAATACGGGTCAAAAACGCGTAATTCGCAGTTTATCGGAAAAGAACGAAATTTCAGGGAAACGACCGTGAATCTATTTAGAGTAGACTAAAATTAGTCTAAAAGTGATATGAGATATTAAAATGTGGTTTTCGTCATACGTGAAATAACTTAACAGTTATTTGTGAAGTTTAAAAGTTACGCGATTTAAGCAAAAATGTAGAACGTACAAGGTTAATTCCTTTATGGTCAAAGGAGGAGGGAAATATGTTTGACTTTTCCAAAAAATGTAAAAGTTTCAAAAACATATTAGAAACACAGTGCAGGAATCGTTAAATCTAGATGTAAGTGGAATTGTTTAAAAAGTAAGTTTAGTTTTGTTCTGCGCTGGGCTTATTTGGTAATATTAAAAATAATAAATCTTAAAAATTCTCAAATTAATCATGAGTGATCTAAAAATTTATCTGATGCGAGGAAAATTGTCAGAGTTGATTTTCGTTATGCGCGTGATGTTTAAACGGTGGACCGTCTAAAACGAAACTTTAAAACGATGTTTACTTAATAACTTTTGCGAAAATGATCTAACGATGGTCGAACTCTCAGGTTATTACTAAAATAATTTGTCTTACGAGAATGTGGATTAAAAATTTTATGGGATGAATAGTGAAAGTGAATAGTAAATGTGAATAGTAAAAGTGAATAGTAAATTCTCAAAAATGAAAAGTAACCTAAAAATGCGGGTGGTTAACGAGGTCATGATGGATCATGTTTGATGCGTGGCTAAGTTAACATCATTGTGCAACAGTCGAGTCTTTATTGGTATTAGATATTGTTGTTGAGGTCTTATGGTCATGGTCATATCTCTTTTTCATCTCCTTTCTGTCAAGTCGCTAAGTCAAGTCAAGTCGCTAACGTTTTCCTTACAAACCACAACTTCCTACATCTTTATGCTTAACAAGTCGCTACTAATGCTTTAGAGTTAAGTCGCTAAACTCCTTTGAGTAAAGTCGCTGCATTTTTTGCAAAACAAACCGCTACTTGTTAAATAACAAGTCGCTACATCATTTTCAAGTAGCTACATCTTTTGCAAAACACAACTTGCTACTTTATTTTCATCCCAACTCGCTACTTGTAAAGACAAGTAGCTTAGAAGTACTTTGACAAGTCGCTATTGACTTTACAACTTGCAGGTTTGCTATGAGTAAAAACTCAGTAGTCTTTTTATCAAACAACTCGCTAGCCAAAAAGGACAACTCGTTTACAAGAAAACATGGACAAGTTGCTAACTTCATTAGTTAACAACAATATAGACAACTCGTTTTTAGTACACTGAATCTGGACACAAAAAAGGCAAGTCGCCTATAAGAAAAACAACAAGATTTGACATTTAAATTTTTTCCGGTGATGTTTCCGACCAAGTATTCCGACCAGCTTCTTATAAACCCAGAAAATACATTAAAATATGCTTGTTTGCCCAGTTTGACCAAGAACAGACCTACCAGTTGACCACAAATAAATCACAGAAATTTGTGCCAAAGTCAATAAAAGAATGATAAACCACAAATCTGTTTGGACACAAATATTGAAATAAAACAAATGTTGAAATCAATTTGTACCAGTTTTGACCAATAATCCGACCATTAAAACAGTACACAAAAACCAGTTAACAACATGAAGCAAAAACCACACACAACAACCATGGTACGGACCACACAAATCAAAGATAACACAATAACCATGGCTCTGATACTATTTGTAGGATCGTAAATATTTATTGTGTTTGATGATTTGGGTGGTCTTGGATGATGGAAATACATGTTAGCCATTTAGAGAGAGAAAGTAAAGAGATGGGTGTTCTTGGTAGAGACTTGGTTTACAAATGAAATGTTAGATTATGAAAGAAGCACCACCCCTTCCAAGGATGGAAGGGGTATTTATAGTTACAAAGCTAACGTCCTCCTGACAGACTGTGGATCAGCCATACGGTGGGTAAAGACCCGTCCTTCCTCCACGGTGTTACACTAAACTATTCTACGCTACAAACTAACTAATAAACTACTAAATAACGTAAATAACTACAAGTATACGAGCTAACATATGCTAGACTATAATTGGGGTGACCTACACTTTAACATGGAATTTCCAATTCCTAACAGAGTGAACCAGCGAATTTGAGATTCACTGATTGATGAAAAGAGATTTGAAAAACGATCGTGCACTTCTCAAAATAAAGTGTTTTTGCAGTACAATGAAGGTTTTTAAGGAAAATCAATTATCAATCATAAACACCTTTTAATTTTGAAATATTAATACACATTCGATGTACTAGAGAAAGGAACATTTAAGCACAACGATCGGTTTTTCAAAGGTATCCGTCAATCCATAACCTGAATCAGGATTGATTCAAAAATTTGAATCGCCCCATTGTTTCTGTTCAGTTGTCACATGGTTGATCTATAGGATAGATCTCACATGCCACCTACCAAGAGCTTGTTTGATGTTGGCTCTAGAAGGCTTTCCATCTTCATTGTGAATATGTTTGCATATCACTCAGAGGTTCTGGCAATATCACAAGGATAATGCGTAGGACTCTAAAAGTATATTCTCTCTTTCCACATTGTGTGAAACAGAGAGTCTTCATTGATTGTGTTCTTAATGAGATTTATTGATGATCTCGTGGCGCTAGACTCAATTGTGCACATTTGGTTCCTATGTCGGAGACTAGGGAGAGGGTCTCCTTCTTCAATATCAACTATCTCAAAGGGAAAGTCGATAGGTAATGTCGGTTCCCCGTGAGAATGGAACAAGTCCTTTTAAGAGGAACTTGAGTGGTTTGGGAAGTTGAAGTGCAGTGCGTCACTGGGTCCATGACGTCTTGTCTTCAATACCGATGTTACCTTAGTAACCACCAGTAGCATATGAATTGAACCCGGTTTATGCCCTAAGGTTGAATTATTGTAGGGCTATTTCTTTTCACCCTTTTCACATTCAATTCTTTTTCATTCTTCAACCCCTTCAGTGCTTATCGAGACTTCATAACTAGAACCTTGTTGGGTTTATTCCAGTACTAGCTCAGTCTCAGTCCGCACTCTTCCCATTTCTCACTTTTCTCCTTTTTTCATCATACCTAAGGACTCTACACTATCTAGTGGATTGTCCGTGGGTAGATCCCTCCGGTTCTTGCGAATCATGGGAAAAAATACCTAACCTTATCATCCTTATATCACCATACATAAAATAAATTTGGTCGATCTATTTGGTATTGTTCATCTGCCATTGGAACCAATTGAAAACCATTTGAAAATCAATCCAGATACTTGTGATATATTATCAAAGCATTTTGTACCTGAATTGTTTTTGATATTTTTAGAAAAAGAGCTCCCCCTCAACATGTGCCTCATGTATTTGAAATCGTTTTAGCACACAAAGGCAAGAGGAAGAATTAACTTCTTTGATTACTATTTTCAAAAATATATCAACATCACTTCCCTGATAAAATCAAGTAGATAAAGCATATTGGGGAAGGATGAGGTTTTCAAAAGTTTGCTCCCCCTCAATATGTGCATAGATATTTGAAAATGTTTTGCACATATTATGGAAAAGGCTGCACATTGACATAAATTGATCACGTTTCAAATCTTAGTGGTTTCAGATAGATGCTCCCCCTCAACATGTGCATGGAAAATTTGAAATCGTTTGGCACATGTGGGAAGGAGAGCTTGTACATCGTTATAAAACCATTTACCGAATTATCAGTTTTAATCCAATTTAAATCACAAATTCTCCCCCAATCACAATTATCAAATCATTTGAGATTTGTGATCTCTGTAGATTTGAATTGATTTTGAAAGCTTTTTAAGGAGAATTGTGACTTGATTATAAAAACGTTTTAACTAATAAGGATCGGATTTTGAGACTTTAAACTCCATTGATTAAACATGCATGATTGTCTTTTGAAAACATAATATTAGCAAAGGTTTTGAATCAACTGTATAAAACACTATTCCTTTTGATTTTTCAACAATAAACCTTGCTCATTTACGTGCCAATTGTTTGAAAAATAACCTTTTTAATTAGAATAAAATCATTCTCCCCCTCAATCAATGACACAAGTTGTTGATTGAGAGATAGAGAATTTGACAGATGATAAGCACAAATGATTTACAAGGGAAATAGAGTACGAGGTATTTTTAAAGCAATTTAGTTTTCATAAGATGGCAAATATTTTTCAAAAGAATCATTAGACAGAAAAATATTTGGAAGGATAAACATTTGTCTTTTTGATGACAAACATTTGTTTTAAGAATCAGAGCATAGGATTTAAAAAATAAGATAAAGCATGGCTCTGTTCTTTACTTTTAAAACGGGTTACTGCCTGAAATGACAATAAACCACCATTTTTCTCCGCCTCATTTTTTATTTTTTTTTATTTACTTTTTTTTTAAAAACTATGTACATTCGAAGAACGTCTAAAGACCCGTGACGTTCTTTGAATGTCAACACAAAGTCCGTAGATGATATCGAATAAGGAAAAACATGAAAAAATAACAAAATTTTTGGAAATTTTCAAGATTTTCTAATTTTTATGGATTTTGAGAATTTTATACTTTTATATTTTCTTTTGTGGGTTTTTCAAGTTTTGTATTTTGCTTTTTGAATAAATATATACAAGAGATAGATGAATAAAGACCTTTACTCCTCGTCTTCCTCTTGAAGGCGCTTGAGTGTTTCCGGTTGTAGACTCTTTAGACCAAGACGTGGAAGGATAAACTCAAAACATTCTCTAGGAAGAGCTTTGGTGAAGAAGTCTGCTAATTGGTATTCAGTCCTCACAAAATAGAGTTCCACAACACCTTTTTTCACTTGTTCTCGGATGAAATGATGTCAAATGTCGATATGCTTTGCTCTTGAGTGTTGTACGTTGTTGCATGAAAGAGCAATAGCACTTTTATTATCACAGTACAGAGGGATTTTGTTGAATTCAAAGCCATAGTCAGTTACTTGAGATCTCATCCATAGGATTTGAGCACAACAGGATGACATGGCTATGTATTCAGCCTCGTAGAGGAGATAGAAGTACTCATTTGTTTCTTTGAAGACCAGCTCACAAGCTTATCACCAAAAACTGAGCATCTGACGTACTTCGACGAGTATCTTGAAACCTGCATGATCTGCATCTGCATATGCTGTTAGTGACATACCGGTGTCCTTCAGGTACCAAAGTCCCATGTTGATGGTTCCTTGGAGGTACCGAAAGACCCGTTTAACCGCTTCAAGGTGCTTTTTGGTAGGCTTAGCCTGGTATCTAGCACACATGCATATAGCGAACAGAATATCAGGTCTACTGGCTGTGAGGTACATCAGGGATCCAATCATACTACGATATTTTGTTTGGTCTACCATGATCCCTGAGTGGTCCTCATCCAGTTTAGTACGCTCAATCATGGGAGTGTCAACAGGGTCACTAGAATCAAATCCAAATTTCTTTAAAATCTCATTTGCATATTTAGATTGATTTATAAAAATGCCTCCGGGACTTTGTGAAATTTATAATCCCAAGAAAAATGACATTTGTCCCATCATTGACATTTTAAATTTAGAACCCATTTCATTTGAAAAACGGTCACACTCATTAGGGTCATTCGAGGCAAAGATGATATCATCAACATAAATTTGAACGTGAATTAAATGTTTGCCTAACTTCCTGGTGTACAACGTCGGATCAACTGCTCCTTTGCTGAATCCGGTAGATAGAAGAAACTTTGATAGCGTATCATACCATGCCCTTGGATCTTGCTTTAAACCGTAAAGAGCCTTCTTCAAACGATAAACGTGAGTAGGATGCTCTGGATTCACAAAGACTTTAGGTTGGCTGACGTAGATGACTTCTTTAAGATCTCCGTTAAGAAACGCCGTCTTTACATCCATCTGATAGACTACCATGTTCTTACTTGCAGCATTAGCCAAGAAGATTTTGATTGCCTCGATACGAGAAACTGGAGTAAATGATTCTTCAAAGTCAATA
Organism: Chrysanthemum makinoi; assembly: GCA_910596185.1. Lineage (NCBI taxonomy): Eukaryota > Viridiplantae > Streptophyta > Magnoliopsida > Asterales > Asteraceae > Chrysanthemum > Chrysanthemum makinoi. The sequence goes on along the minus strand of OU343225.1, from coordinate 65,516,544 downwards.
CCCTCCTCTTGACGGTATCCTTTAGCAACCAATCGAGCCTTGTTCTTTAAGACATCACCATGCTCATCAAGTTTCACTTTGAAGATTCATTTTAGAGCAATGATCATAGCACAATCTGGAGCAGGTACTAATTCCCACACATCAAGTCGATCAAACTCATGAATTTCTTCTTGCATGGCATTGAACCAGCTGTCTTCATTCATGGCAGTTTTAACATCTTTTGGTTTGACCTTAGAGAGTACGGAGTTGAAGAAGCACCATAAGGCATCGGTTGCAAGTTGTTTCTGTGTGGATACTGGACGAGATTGATTTCCAATGATGTTGCCCAATGGATGATCATGTGTCCATTTTCTGAGGTGTTCATGTGGCTGTTGTTGAGGAACTGAAGTAGCCGAGTCGATTTATCCTGATGAAGATGGTTCTGATGATGATTCAGGAGCAAATGTATTTTCAAATGGAGCATCTTCAGGAGTAGCAAAGGGATTTTCTCCATCACTGGTACCTGAAACATTTCCATGATGTACACTCGATGATTAATGATTTGTTGATGAGACAGAGTGATCAGCAGCAGGCGCTTCTTGACTTAGCGTCATAGAAACTGAAGGGTCAACTTCATTGACAGGGATAGAAGCAGCCTCTGATGATGGAATTGACAAATCATTTGTGGTTGGCTCATAGTGTTCATCAAACATTGGATCGAACAGTTTCTTCAAGTCATCTTCTGAAGGAGGTACATACGGAGTTGCTGGCGAGGAGTCGAAAACAAGAATAGAACTGATGGGACTACATGATGATGCGGGTCCAGAACTGGGTTGTCCTGGAGCCATAGGACCGGTCAGCTCATCGAATGTAACGTGAATTGTTTCCATGATATTTCGGGTTCTTTTGTTGTAGATTCGGTATCCCTTTTTGTTTGGTGCATATCCTACAAATACTCCAATGTCCGCTTTAGCTTTAAGTTTGCCTGAGTCTTTACAATCATTAGTTGGATAGCACAGTGCCCCAAACATACGAAGGAATGAGAGATTGGGTTTTCTACTGTAGACAAGTTCATACGGAGTTTTTCCATGAGCAGTGTGAATTAGGGATTTATTTTGAGTGTAGCATGCAGTGGCAATGGCTTCAGACCATAGAAACATTGGAACCTTTGAGTAAATCAGCATTGTTCTTGCAGCTTCCACAAGAGTTTGATTTCATCTTTCAACTACACCGTTCTGTTGAGGAGTTCGTAGAACACTTCTTTGATGATTGATTCCAACACTTTCATAAAACTAACTAAGTTGTTTATTAACAAACTCAGTTCCATTGTCTGTTCGGATGATTCTAACAGTTTTGTTAAGTCGAACCTGCAGCTATTTGATAAGTTTGATGATGATATCTGGAGTTTCATCCTTTGTCCTTAAGAACTTAACCCAGGTGAATCGAGAGTAATCATCAACCACAACTAACACATATTTCTTCCCAAAGATATTCTGTACTCTCATGGGTCCACATAAATCCATTTGAATTATATGAAGAACTTCAGTAACTGAGTTTGTAGGCTTGGGTTTGTGGGCATATTTCTTGCTTTTTACCAATTGGCATGCTGAGCAAAGATGATCTTTTTCATACTTTAGTCTAGGCAAACCTATAACTAAGTCCTTTCTGGAGAGATCATTGATGGTTCCGAAGTTCAAGTGATTGAGATGACGATGCCATAATCATGACTTTGTTTTTGAAGCATTTGACAACAAGCAAATTGGAGAAGACTTCATCATATCTTCGATAGAGATGGTGTATAGATTTGAACCACGTGTTCCTCTTAAAAGTTCTTTACCATCAAGTTCTCTAACGAAGCAAGTATATTTTCTGAAGGCCACTTCTAGATCAGAATCATAAAATTGACCGACAGAATATAAGTTATGACCAAGACCTTCTACGTAGTATACCCCGGAGATAACACTATCACTGACAACATAATCTCCATAACCCATAATTGCACCGAAATTATCATTCCCGAATCTAACAGTCCCGATGAATTTACTCACAAAGTTCATGAGCCGCGACCGGTGTCCAGTCATATGCTTGGAACAACCTGAGTCCAGGTACCACAGAACGATTTTAACGATCTGCAGTTTAACACAGACAAGAATGGATAACTGGATAATTGGGAACCCCATGCAATAATGGGTTCCACTTGGTTAGTAACAGTGATTGGAACACCTACATCAGAAATAAAAACATCCATATCAGAAATAGAAGCAATGGAATCATTAGGAGTAGATGCAGTGCTGGTGTCCGTATTTGTCCTATTCAAAGTATGTTCACTTCTTAAATGAATAGTTCTACCAGTGGGCATCCATTTTCTAGTGGGCATTGTCTTAGCAGATTGAGGACAGAACTGATTATCCTTATGACCAAAAGGTATCCATTGATAACCTATCTTACTAAATGTTCTTCCTGTGGGTTTCCACTATTTTCTAACTTTCTTTCGTCTTTGCCTTTTAGTCTTATTAGCATGATTTTTAGCATTAACAATTTTAACTGGGCATTTGACAGCATTAGACAAAACATTCACACCACATTCATGATTAACAACAGAATTCAAGCAGACATCATTACATGGTTTGCAGATAGTATCAGAATTCGAATTAATTATAGTACGCCTATGGCTAATACTAGAATCAACACGATTCGTTTTATTCAACTCAAACTTAAAGTTCCTAGGTTGGTCTTCTACTCTCTTCCAATGCACATTCTTAGCTTGCGAGGTCCTATCTTGCTTGGTATTGCCTCGAGGCTTTGACCCGCTTGCTTTAATGTCACTGATTACTCCTGTAAAGGGAATTATGGGAACATTAGTTGGTTGATCTACTTTTTGCATTCCTTAACAAGATGTGCAAGGATCTGAACTACTAGAAGGCACATTAGTGTTCACTTTCTTAAAACTATGCATGGAATGGTTTGTATGCTTGGCACTAGGCATAGAACAAGGCATCATAGCTTTACCTTTTGCACCTAAGGATTTAGGACATGTTGCAATTAAACATTCTAGCAGCTCCTGAGATCGTTTGGCCTGGATGCAAGCAAACCTAATTTCTCTATCAAGAGACTTATTTATGAAATCCTCTTGCACAATCTCACGAAGACATTCTAGACTATCCTTAAGGTGAGCACAGTAGTTATGAAACACAAGTTCATTATTACTAAGATGAGGAGGAATGTATTTAACAGTGACAGTATATTTGCAGTCAGAGGATGACTTTGAAGCGACATTCTCATTAAAAACAAGTGGCAGTTTCCCTTTTTCCTGACCCCTCAGATTCTCAATATCCTTTTGTAAAGAAGTTATTTTTTCGTTGTTTTTGTCACGAGTGACTTTCATTGAATCATATAACTCTTTAAAGTGACGTTTAACTTTTTCATTTTCTTCTAGAAAGCTCTCGTTTTCCTTTTGTAAAGCGTTTACTAAGTTTTGAAGATGAAAAGTTTGAGAATACAGAGAATCTAAAGGAGGAGGCATTTGGGAGCCAGTCACATTGTTCTTTTCACCCTTTAATTGAGAAATCTGGGCTTTCAACTTTCTGATCGTGCAACAATGAGCTTGAATCTTTTCGTCACGTTTATTTATCTGAAAAACTGCATCAAATCTGGAACATCTGAGGATGTCTTGATATTTGAGGTTTTAACATTTTCTTTAAGATGTTGATATTTTAGTTGCAAATCAAAATGTTCAACTTCTAGTTTAGAAAGATGTTTTACCAAATTATCGTGATCATCTCGATCAATTTTCTCACTGAGTTCTGAGTTTTTGTTTTCAAGCTCAATGACACGATCATGGGAAACTTTCAATGCAATAGATAATTCATGAAATCGAGAAGCAGTAATGGAGTGATTCGTAGCAGTGTAAAACACATCTTGAGTAATACATTCAGAAATAAGATTCTCATTTAATGTATGCAAGTTCTTCCTCTCAATCTCATTGTATTTTAATTCATGCTCATAGTCACTAACCTCAACTATCATTGCATCAAATTCCTTTTCCATTTCTTTAATATCTGAATCCATCCCCTTTTTAAGACTCTCAAATTGATCTTTTTGTGGTTTAAAGAAAGGCATGACCTCAGTTAAATAGCATTCTTTAGTTTGCTCAAAACCCCTTTCCCCTTCAGTAATCCCAGTGGGTGAGATCCTTTTCTTACAAGTTTTCGCAAAATCAACAAATAATTGAAAGATGACATATTGACTGATTAAGGTCTTGCTTTTAGTGGCAATAGTTCTAGGGACTAGATGCATTGGTGTATTAGGGGGATACACAGTAGTTGAAGGCATTTTCCTAAGAGGGGGGTTTGTTACAACAAGATTCTCTGCTTTTTGTTTATCTAGATCCTTTTTCCAGAATACTTGTTCGGGTGTTAACAATGTTTGAGGCTTAAACATATTCATGGAAATCCAATTTTCCTTTTTGTAGTTATGGGGTCTGATATTTATGTTTTTCTTTTTACATGCAGGATTGTTGAGTTTCTTATCCATTTTCTCCCTAGTGACCTCATCTGATTTCTTATCTTTATCAGTGCACTGAGCACAACTGGGTATCTACCTAGGTTTAAGGATTTCATTGCCATCATAAATTACCTTATGAGCAGTTTTAGCCTTTTTAATGACCTCAGGATTTGGTTCCTTAACCAGAGGAATGCTATGCTTATCGATTAAGACTCTATGCTTAGTGATCAAGTGAGCAGTCTGAATGGTATTCCCTTGTACGTACAACTTATTTTCAAGCTTGTTTTTCAAAGTTTTTAGATTGGAAAAATCATTCAAAAGTTTTGATTCCTTAGCATTGAATTCTTGCTTAAGCATTTTAACATTTTCTTGAAGTTCTTGTTTTTGCTTTGCAGTTTTAGAAAGCTTTTCTTGTAAGGAGTTTAACTCTTGTTTTAATACTTCTTCTCTAAAATTACTTTTTTCGAATAATTGTACGCATTTGGTCATCCATTTCCTGCTCACGTGTGGTTAACTCAAACTTAGCACACTGTTCATAAATAGCAACTTGTTCTTTATAGGCATTCAGTTCAGAGATAAAAGAATCATCAGGGGTACATGCAGTGTATTCATCAAAAGCACATTATTCATTGCCTGCAGAAGATGCATTACTTGGTACAACCTCACTTTCACTCTGCTTCACATATTGGTCATATGGGACAATATTGGTATTTCCCTCATCATCAATATTTGATTCATAAGTTTCAAGATATTGTACTTTATTATGCATCTTTTGCTCATCAACTTCATCATATAGTTTTAATACCTCTGAGATGATTGATTCTTTGGATGGACCAGCTTGTTGTGATGATGAGACCTTAGGAGAGACCATTGGAGAAATGCTAGCCATGAAATTTTTTTGTGCAGTAGGTTTATCATCGACGTTAGAGTGGTATGCATCACAGTCAACGACTTCAAAGGCATTCTGATGATTGCGACCTATCTCCTGAATTGGCTGCTCATCCACAAGCAACATCTTGTCTCTGAAGTATTCTGCATTCTGTGGATGTTTTGGAGATGTGTAGTTCCTAGCAATATGTCCCTCACCACCACAGTTGTAGCATTTGACTGGCTTTGCTTGACCTTGATTTACATTTCTTACTTGATTTTGATTAGCCACAAATCCTCTACCAACTCCACCTCTTCCTTGTTCATACTGCCTCTGTTGAACTGGTTGCATCATAACCTTCCCATCTCTGATGATAGCATGGATGTAAAGACTGGATGCAGTTCTGATTTCATTGTTAGTGTGAAGACTGTTAGTATGAGGAGTAAGGGTCAAATTCTGTTTAACCATAAGAGCCAGTTGATTGATGAAATGTCCCATGATAGCATCAGCATCTGGTTGCTTGAACCTCGGATCAGGAATGAGTTTGTGATTACCCTCTCCCATGGGTATTACTTGAGAAGCTTTGGTGGTAATTCCAACATTGGTGTAGAAGGCAGTTGAGTCATTTGATGAGCCTGTTTCTCCCTAATTGGTTTTGAACTGATCAAGAATCCTTTTTTTAAACATTGCATGTCTCTCATTCTGAAGAAGAAAAGCATACAGTTGCTCATAGTTGGTGTTCTTCAAACCTTTAGTTAGCTTCACAGAAGTGACAAACTTGTGCCATTCGGGATTCATGTTGTTCACAAATTTTAAGTTCAGCTGAATGTTTGGCATGGTCATTTTGATGTTCCTCATGTCATTCACAAGCTTATGGAATCTCACGTAGTACTCATAGACACTCTCATCTTGTTTCATCTTGAAGTGCTCAAATTCATCATACAGTTGTGATTCTCTGTCTTCAATAGTTAATTCAGAACCTGAGAGAAGCATCTTGACATTATCCCATACAGCCTTTGCTTCAGTGTTGTGATTGATAAGCTTGAAGATGTCTTTTGGAAGACCTTGAAGTATAATGTTAGAAGCCCTGATATCTGCATCGAATCTATTTTTCTCCTTATCATTGAGCTCATCATACGTCTTTGGTCTGTCTATTCCATAGATCATTGTTCCATCTGCAGCTGTATCAATTAAGTCTCTAGTAGTCTCAATCTGATAAGGTCCTTCATCGATTGACTTGAGAATGTTGACTCCGTTTTCTTTTCCCAAATAGTACAATCGGATTCGTTGAGCCCATGAGTCATAATCAGTTCTGTCAAGCATAGGTGGACGTGTATTTGATCCTGCTGCTTGAACGTCTTCAGCTACGGAAGAAGCAATAGTAGGAACGATGTTTGCCATGATAACAAGTTCTACGGGATTTTACTATTCTTTGATTAAACCGGGAAATTGATTCTTTCACGGGATTTTACTAAACCAAAAGAACAACCGTAAGAATGTATCACGAAGAGGTAACAAGTCTCAATAGACAAGTAGCAAAACACTCAACTTGCTTAGTTATCAACTCGCTAAACAACCAACTCGCTTAAAGAAACAAGTCGCATAAGGAATCAACTCGCTAAATAGCCAAGTCCCATATAGAGACAACTCACTTAATAGCAAGTCGCAAACAGACACAACTCGCTTAACCACCAAGTCGCTGAAACTAACTCGCTAGCTATGCAACTCGCTTAATAGCCAAGTCGCTTTAGAACTCAAGTCGCTTAAAGAAACAACTCGCTTAGAACCCAAGTCGCTTAAAGAAACAACTCGCTTAGAACCCAAGTTGCATAAAAGGTCAACTCGCTAAATTGCCAAGTCGCATATATCAACTCACATCCAGTAACAAAGCAACTCTCTTCGAAGAAACTCAAGTCTGAGACTCAACTCGCTTAGTATAAAGTTCACAAATAACCACTTTATCAATCAAAAACAACCAAACCACAATGATTTAAGCCTTCCAATTCAAAACATAAACACATATGATGATCCTAAACACAAAAGTACAAGCAAAATTCAAACTTTAGCACTAGAATTTGTCCAAATGATCCAAACTCTCTTAAACACTTAATACCCCAAAAACCTTATGAAATCCACCAAAACAAAGAGCATGAAAGATGAGTGATCAAACCATGGCTCTTGATACCAATTGTAGGATATAGGATTTCACAAACACAGTAAACCATAATCACAATGGGGCATTCAAGTAGTTTAGAGAGAGAAAGTTCCAGAGAGAGAAAGGGAAGAGAGTTTGGAACTATGTGAAACAAAGAAAAATAGTATTGAAGCTCCAACCCTCTACCTTGGGAGGTAGAGGGTATTTATAGTTTCTTACAAACAAACGCCACCTACGGGCTGTGGATCAGGCATACAGTGGGTAAAGACCCGTCCGTTCTCCACGGTGTTACATAACAAACTACTTAATAATATAACTTGCCTACGACTATGAGCTTTCTAACGAATACATATACTTGAGGTGACCGACTCTTTAACGACTGAATTTTCTAATTCCTAACATATTGAACCCTTTGAATATTTTGAACCTTTTGACATGTTTTGAGCTCTTTGACTGTTTTGAACTTTTGAACTCGACTTAAACACTTGAACTTAATTACGAACTTTTGAATGGAACCCTTGAACTTAAATACGAACTTATGACTTGTTTGAACTTATTGAACCGTACGTGCTATGAACTTGACCTAAAGTCTCCCATGTTCGGAGCATCACTCTAAAGTCTCCCATATTCGGAGCATCACTATAAAGTCTCCCATGTTCGGAGCATCACTGCAAAGTCTGCCTTGTTCGGAGCAACCTTAAGCCTCCCCGGTCTGGAGCAGAATGTCTCCCTATGGGAACGGAGCATTTTCAGTGTTAGTCTCCTATTAGTAGGTAGTATGGATAGCGCTATTAGAGGTCAGCCAACCTCTCGTCCACTATGTTACGGGACGCATATTATTTATTCTAGGGGCTTTGCCTGGCATACATTATTATATACGTGGTGCTATACTATGAACTATTATGACAGTGTATACTTGACTATTAGACATACTACTTTTGGCAGTGGGTTGTGAACACACAGGTTGCAAGTTTTGTATGGGCGGAGGTTGGAACTGAGTGGATTTACAATGCCTTTGCTTTGAGAACTCATTTAACCACGTGTGCTTGAACATAAACTAGTCATATTTTGGCAGTGGGTTGGGAACACACAGGTTGCAAGTTTTGTATGGGCGGGACTTGGAACTGAGAGGATTTACAATGCCTTTGCTTTGTGGACTATTCTAAATGACCAAAAACTTTGCCTTTGCTGCATGAAAATTCATTAAAGGCTTTACAATTCAACCAAACTCTATGAACTCACTCAACCATTGTGTTGACACTTTTTAGCATGTTTTATCTCAGGTATCTAAGGCATTCATTTCAGGGCATGCATGTGGACTTATCATAGAGTCGCGGTGTCGACGCGTCTCACATATATTTTATGCACTTACCTATCGTTTGATTGTAACAAACTCATTTTGGTATATTGGAAATCTTTTGGGACCTATGTTTTGTAAACTCTGATTATTTTACTTAATCAAACGATATTTTCAAAACTACACTTTAGGTCGTTCGATATAACTGTAACTTTGATGCTATGACAGTCAACCTCATGAATTACATTCCGCTGCAAAACAGGTAATTTGGGGGTATGACAGTCTACTAAGGAAACTAAAGCTCGATTATGAAGAACATTATCTCTAAAGAAAGTCCGTAGACAAAAAACCAATCAACGATGAGATCTCCTGCAAAGGTGTTCCCTCAAGCGACACCGATGGCAAAATAGCTAGGAGCCATTGGAGTTAAAAGATAAAAACCCTTGGCAAAGTTTTTTGGGCATCTTGTAACCCATCTGATGATGAATGTAACGAGGGAAGTAGCATAGAGAGAGTTGGGGAAGATAAGTTCTTGTGGACCTCAACCAATGACTATAAAAGGACAAAATTACCTTGGCAAGAAAATTTGGGATTTGACGATTGGGTCAAAATCAAATATGGAAAGGTAGATGCTTTGACTAAGGAGAAGATTTTGAAAGGATGTATGAGTAAAGAAGACCCGAGAGAAGAAATTCCAAATGACATAAGTGAAGTGACGAATGAAGATATCAAAGACTCGACGGGCAATGAGAAAGAGGAATGAAAATGTAAAACCCTAAAATCGTAAATGCGTTAAAAGACTATTATACCCCTCGAATAACAATCCGTAAAATAAAGCCAACTCGATAATTTCGCTAAGTACTCATGATAAACTGATTTTCATGGAGCATTGAAATAAAAATTAGATTTATAGCACAAGTAAAGATATAGCACATTAAAATGTTGCATGGACTAAATGAAAAACATGTTAAGTAGATAAAATAAAAGGTGTTACAATGTTATTACGGTAACTAAATAAAAAAAGGGATTTTGTCTTCTTTTGATCCCCTAGTCGGCCAAGAAAACGCACCACACACCAAAATCTTACCCCATATAATCTCATTCATATCATACTTGATTTCCCACATTTTTCTCCCAAAATAACACACCTAAAACCCTAATTCCTCTAGACATAAAGTCACGGCAAAAAGGTTTCCTTCAACCTTCATTTTGTTGGTCTGTAACTCCCAGAACAGGGTTAGATAATCAATGTCAGCAGAAACAAGGTCAAGTTCAGCAAAAACAAATACAACTAGGTGGTTACTGGATATCACTTGGAATCGTGTGATCACTTTCCAAAGTAAACTATTCAACCCTAATGTTTAGGTTACACGAAATCTACTTGGGATAAGACCAAATGTAGTTATAGAATTAGGCACAATTTAAAAACCCTTGCGCTTATAAGTGTTAATCGTTTTCTGTTTGTAAATCATGCATAATCAGATTTCCTATTTACAGGAGGTTACTCTGAGCTAGTCAAATGGAATTATGAGAATTAATCAGCCCATTAATCGCCTCATAATTATCCCCATTATAGCCGTTAGTGGTTACACGACCAATTAAACCTGGTCATTATGAATTTGTAACTGCCACTTAAATAGGTCAAAGCCCGTTACAAGCAGTACTTTCATCAGTACTTTCATATCACTAGCAGTGGAAACACTGCTTCAGTGGAAACCATAAACAGTACTTTCCACTAGCAGTACTTTCTACTAGCACTACCAATACAAACCACTATTAGAGTCAGGGTGTTCAGGGACCTTATGGGTGTACACTCCGTACCTCCTAACCCATTACAAGGTGTGAACTAATCCAACAAGTGCAATAAATTTTCCAACAATCCTCCCCAAATTTAGTTCACCATCTTTGCATGAAAACAAACATTAAACAAAACATGTGCATAAAACGAAAATATCCTGAGGATTGAATTTCCATCTTAGTACATTACACGTTCAAATATTCGAGAATCAGGGCGTTCTAAGAATTGAACCCTTCAACCCATTTGAATACATGAAGATAAAATACACACAAGTTTTCAAACACTTATCAGCCCCTGATACTATACAAGCCATGTGTCTATATCCAAATTCATAAATGTTGTAAAAGCTAAAGTCCAAAAGCTTCCTAAAGCGGCAAAACTTCAACATTTACATAGGTGGTTCCTCTTTATTCATGCTCCCGCCAAGAACTTTTTCAAAGAAAATTAACCATTAAGAAGTAAAGACTTCATCCTCATTTCAGCAGGTTCTGAGCGCAACCTTGGGATGTAAATAAAACATGTGCTCCAATCCACTGAATGTTCAGCTTTCCAAATTGAACTCAGCTCCCAAGTTTCCTTAGGAGGGAGTTGGGTGTCCTAGCATTCAGTGACTAAGTTGGACTTAAACCCATCCCTTTAGCGGACTTTATAACCAAGTCTCTAGCTAATCCCTTCACAAGTGATCAACTAAGTTCTGTTGAGATCTAACAAACTCTATAGATACCACCCCATTCATGATAAGCTCACGAATCATGCTATGTCTGACACCTAAGTGTCTAGACTTACCATTGTACATTTGGCTATAATCCTTAGCCAATGTAGCTGCACTATCACAACAGATAGAAATAGGTGCTATAGGTTTAGGCCACAATGGAATCTCAAGAAGCAAGTTTTTTAACCATTCAGCTTCTTTACCAGCAGCTGCTAAAGCCACAAATTCTGATTCCATTGTTGAACTGGTGATGCCAGTTTGTTTCTTGTATGCCCAAGAAATTGCACCTCCATAAAGTAGGAATACCCAGCCACTGGTAGACGAATTGTCTTTAGTGTTACTGATCCAACTTTCATCAGTGTATCCTTCCAACACTGATGGGTAACCAGTATATGAGAGACTATAATCCATAGTTCTTCAAATACTCCAGTACCCTTTGAACTGCTTTCCAGTGATGAGCACTAGGATTACTAGTATACCTGCTCAATTTTCCCACTACAAAACCAATATCAGGTCTTGTACAAGTCATGGCATACATCAAGCAGCCAATTACCCTAGAATACTAAAGTTGAGATACAGCTTTGCCATTATTAGGCATCAAGTATCCATAGGTGTACTCACAGGAGTACAATCAAAGTAATTGAATTTCCTCAACACCTTCTCAATATAATGAGACTGAGAGATAGAAATTCTTTTACTTTCATGTTTAATCCGTATACCAAGGATAACATCAGCCTCCCCCATGTTCATCATGGAGAACCTTGATGACAAAAATTCCTTTGTCAAGTCAACTGATTTTGGTCATGCAAAGATCAACATGTTATCAACATATAAACAAATGATGACTCCTTTACCAGATTCATCAAATTTGCTATATACACATTTGTCGGCTTGGTTAAGAACATAACCACTAGACAAAACCACTTCATCAAATTTTTGATGCCATTGCTTAGGTACCTGCTTTAGTCCATAAAGAGACTTAATCAGTTTACACACCTTGTTTTCATTGCCGGGCAAGATGAAGCCCTGAGGTTGGTTCATATAAACCTCCTCTTCCAATTCACCATTCAAGAAAGTCTTCACATCCATCGATGAATAATCGATTGTGAATAGATGTCAAAGCAATCAGCAGCCTTATGGTACTGATACGAGCCACATGGGCATAAGTATCAAAATAGTCTATCCCTGACTTTTGTTTAAAGCCCTGAATGACTAGTCTAGCCTTGAACTTTTCAATAGTTCCATCTACCTTCATTTTCTTTTTGAAAATCCATTTGCAACAAAAAGGTTTGCAACCAGGTGGTAGATCAACCAACACCCAAGTGTTGTTGCCCATGATGGAATCCATCTCATCATTGATTGCTTCTTTCCAGAAAGCAATATCCTGGGACTTCATTGTTGCTTCAAATGTTTTGGGATCATCCTCAACAATGAAGCAATAGGAGTATTGGTCTGAGACCTCATCCCTTGTTTCTTAAACTAAGTATAGTTGAAACTCAGGTCCAAATGACTTTGGAGTCCTGACCCTTTTGCTCTTTCTAAGCACAGGTTTAGGTTGTTGAACCACAACCTCATCAGGGACCACTGATGGTTCTTCATCAGGGACATCTGATACACAAGTGTTATGAGTTCCATTAGGAATCCTCATACTTGGTCTAGGGACTGATGAGAATCTATTCTCATCAAAGTTTGCATCCCTTGATTTAATTATTGAGTTAACTGAAACATATTCATTAGGTTCAATAACATATAACCTAAAAGCCTTGGAATGCTCAGCATATCCAACAAAGATGCAGTCAATGCCTCTTTCACCCAAAATTTTCAACTTTGGATCGGGAGTCTTACAAACCCTACAACCCCAAACCTTGAGATAGTTCAAGTTGGGTTTCCTTTTAGTCTAGAGTTCATAAGGGTAACCTTGTTCCTTTTGTTGGGAACCCTATTTAATAAATAGCAAGTCTGTCAACATAGCTTCACCCCAGAACCCTTGACTCAGTCCTGAATAGGACAACATGGAATTAACCATCTCCTTTAGCACCCTGTTTTTCCTTTCACAAATACCATTTTGCTGAGGAGTATAAGGGGCAGTCGTTTCATGGATTATTCCATCAAACTAAAAGTACTGAATATCCATGTACTCACCTCCCCTATCAGTCCTTAATCTTTTTATCAAAGACCCAAGTTGTAATTCAACTTTAGTTTTAAACATTTTGAATTTATCTAAAGCTTCATCCTTAGTATGTAAAAGATAGACATAACAAAACCTAGAAGCATCATCAATAAATGTCACAAAGTACTTCTTATTCCCCCAAAGAAGGAGTGGCATGCAAATCACACAGGTCACTGTATTAGCTCCAAGAGCTTAGTCTCACGATAAACACCCTGAAAAGGTTTCTTGGTTATCTTGGTCAACATGCAAGTTTTACACTTTTCATTGTCCATGTCAAATGCTGGGATTAACCCATCCTTAGACATATCTTGCATTCTCTTATAGTAGACATGGCCAAGTCTAGCATGCCAAAGGGTAGAGTCAGTCTGGTCAGTGGTTGTCACAAAGGCTGAATTTACACTATCAGTGGAAATATATACACTATCAGTGGAAATATTAAGCCTGAACATTTGATTACATAAATAACCAAAACCAATAAAAACACCATTCTTAGAAAGAACAAATTTTGTCAGATTCAATAACTTGTTTATATCCATGATTATTCAAAACACTACTTGAAACCAAGTTCTTCCTTATATCAGGAACATGAATAACATTAAACAAAGTTACAATCTTTCCAGAACTAAACTTAAGATCTACACAACCATGACCATGCACCAAGGTTGTTGACTCATTTCCCATGTGAAGAATAGAACCATCATTCAGTGACTCATAAGTCTTGAACCAGCTTCTATCTTTGCACACATCAACTGTTGCACCAGATTCAACCCACCACGCAACATCATCATCCTGCACATAATTAGATTCAGATACATATGTAACATAATAAATATAAAAAGACTTATTAAACATATTCTGACCTTTCAGTGAGTTGGCTGAACCACCACTCCCTGAACCATTAGTGCCTGATCCATTGGCTTTACCACCAACTTTAACACCCTTGCAGTCCCTTTTAATGTGACATGTTTTGCCACATTTCCAACAAGTAGGTGGTGCCTTCTTGTTAGGATCTGCCCTTGTGTTATCATGACATTTTTGCTTTGCCTTTGTTGTCATTGTACTGGTGGAGTTGTTATGCTCCACCATATTGACAATGATGCACCAGCAGCATTCCTACTCTTTGGCTTGTCATTATCCTGCACCTTAAGAGATTCCTCAATGCGTAGATGACTGCCCAACTCAACCAGAGTTAACTCCTCTTTCTTATGTTTCAAGGTATGCTTGAAATCTTTGCAAGAAGGAGGGAGTTTGTCAATGACACAAGAGACTGAAATAGACTCATCCATGTGCATATTATGTTATGTAAACCTTCCAAGTATACCAAGAAGTTCATTGTATTGTTCCATAACTGGTCTTGAATTTGTCATTTTGTTATTTGTGAAATTACTAACAAGAAACTTCTTACTAGATGCATCCTCAGCCATATATTTGTCATCCAAGGAATCCCACAGTTCTTTGGAAGATTTAATGTTCTGATAAATATCATATAGAGAATCAGACATACCATTTAGAATTAGACCTCTGCATATGTAGTCATCATTCTCCCATTTGCTCCTCCTCCTAATATGCTCCACAGTGGCATCATCACCATCATCAGGAATAGGAGTGGTTAACATATACACCACACTTATGCTTGACAGCAAGAAATGCATCTTCTTCTGCCATCTCCTAAAGTCCACCCCTTCAAACTTATCAAGCTTGGCAAAGTTTGAAGCCATGTGTTTCATTGTAGTAGTTTCCATTGATTATCACAAAATAGTTTACTTTGATTGTTGGTGTGTAACTCTCAGAACAAGGTTAGATAATCAATGTCAGCAGAAACAAGGTCAAGTTCAGCAGAAACAAATACCACTAGGTGGTTACCGGATATCACTTGGAATCATGTGATCACTTTCCAAAGTAAACTATTCAACCCTAATGCCTGGGTTACACGAATATCTACTTGGGATAAGACCAAATGTAGTTATAGAATTAGGCACAATTCAAAAACCCTTGCACTTATAAGTGTTAATCGTTTTCTGTATGTAAATCATGCATAATCAGATTTCCTATTTATAGGAGGTTACTCTGAGCTAGTCAAATGGAATTATGAGAATTAATCGGCCCATTAATCACCTCATAATTATCCCCATTATAGCCGTTAGTGGTTACACGACCAATTAAACGTGGTCATTATGCAGTTGTAACTGCCACTTGAATAGGTCAAAGCCCGTTACAAGCAAAGACTTTCGCCAAGTACTTTCATAGCACTTCAGTGGAAACACTGCTTCAGTGGAAACACTGCTTCAGTGGAAACCACAAACAGTACTTTCCACTAGCAGCACTTTCTACTAGCACTACCAATACAAACCGCTATTAGAGTCAGGGTGTTCAGGGACCTTATGGGTGTACACTCCGTACCTCCTAACCCATTACAAGGTGTGAACTAATCCCACAAGTGCACTAAATTTTCCAACACATTTTTAGTCGACAAAAAGAAGGGTTAAAGAAAGGCTCGTAGGCTTCGTATAGGGCTGAATTCGTCTGATTGGTTCGAGGTTTGGACTGGTTTTGTTGAAGGGTTTCCTGCAGCTACTGTCGTGGGTTAGAGAGAGAGTCAAGGGGTGCTTTAGCTTGCTTGTTTCGTACATGTTTTCTTCTCTTCTTGGTATCACGCTACAAAGGTATCATCTTCATCGCGTCGTCTCCGTTTGTTTTCTAAATTCTGGTCGCGGCTTAGGCCTTTCATGCGCATGTTTTTTTTACAAGTTTAAACACTATATAATTTATGACATGTTAATCTTTGTCACTTGAATAATAACTCATCACATAAACTAATGATATGAATATATATATATATATATATATATGTCGAATATAAGAGGTGCATGGTGTGGTCTTTGAATCTGTTTTTGAACCTTATAAAGTACATGTTTTCTTGTTAATATCGAGCTTGAATGGGTTAAAACATGGTGGTTATACTTGGTAGTATGAGTGTCGATTTTAAACAAGGTCTAGAGTTTTTTTTGTCACACTTATGGGCCGCATAAACCTGCTATTGCACCCTTAATCTGTGGTCGAGTAAATTTGCATTTGTGATCTAAAATAGTCGTATAATGATTCTTTAAAGGCATGTTTCTACCTGAATAAATGAGTATCAAGTCGTAATCTCAGTAGGTTAGTATGAAGGGTCCATTTCTGTCCAGAATCTGGTCCGCGACCTTGGTCATATATGGTATTGTTTTGGTCTCATTAAAAAACCTGCTTATGGCTTGTTATGGATCTGTGAGTGTGTGTCGTGGGGGTGGAGCATGAGGGGTTGTAGAACGTGTGTTTGAATGATCAGTTAAACCCATAAAAAGGTATATGGTGTGGTGCCATATGAGTCTAAATCATATCCTTAAAGTAGGTGTGTGAATTGTATATACAAGTTACTAGTGTATGAGTTCATAAAGGGTGTGTTGGGAATAATCCGTTACCACGGATAGTAGTGGTTTACACTGCTTGGTTTAACACTAGCAGTGGAAACGTATTCCCACTGCAAGTTCTTTATTACCACTGTTATCAGTTTATGATAAGGTTAAACGCGTCTAGATAAGTATAGAATAGATTGTGTGTATATTCTATTATGTTAACTTTATACTTATCTTGTAAAGGACTCCTTGTTGTATAAAAGGAGATCCTAGGTTATTGTCTTAGAAACGTATTACATTACAAGATTACCTACGAAAGCTTCAAGGTGTAACCCTAGTGATACTAAGATCACTCGTATTATTTATTTAATAATATTGGAGCTTGAGTTTTGTGTTAACTTGTGTTCCTTCTCATTACATCATATAATTCGTCTTCTAAGTATTACTTAAGTAAATTCCGCTTGCTTGATAATATTATACAAAATATCATTGACACAAGGAGAGTGTCCTAGATCCATCAAGTGGTATCAAAGCGAAGGTTCTGATATTTTGTTTTAGAAGATCCAAGGAATTAGCTTAACTCACTCACTCAATTCAATGGAGATGGAAAACAATCAATCAAACTCGTCTTCTACACCCAGACTTCCTAAGCTTAAGCTTAATGAGTTTGAGATGTGGAGAATACTGATTGAGCAATACTTCCTCATACAGGACTATGCTCTATGGGAGATTATTCAACTTGGTGATTCCTTCAAATCTGTGACCACTACTTCAAAAGTTGGTGACACAGATGTTGTGAAAGTTTCTGTGCCTGAATCAAATTCTGAAAAAGCTCAAAGGAAGAATGATCTTAAAGCTAGAAGTCTGTTGCTGATGACTCTTCCTAGAGACCAGATTATTGCATTCAGCAAGTTCAAGACTGCTAAAGAACTGTTTGAAGAGATTTGCTCGGTGTTTGGTGGTAATGATGCTACAAAGAAGACTCAAAAGACATTGTTAAAGCAAAGTTATGAAAACTTCTCCGCTTCAAGCAATGACTCACTTGATAGCATTTTCACCAAACTTCGGAAGATTGTTACACAAACTAACTATGTTTGGCATTGAGGTAGAAAAGGAAGACCTCAATTTGAAGTTTCTAAGAAGTTTGCCTTTAGAGTTTCAAACCAATGTTACTGTGTGGGAAAACAAAACAGACATAGAAACAATGAAGCTCAATGATCTTTACAACAACTTCAAACTTATTGAACTAAGGTTGAAGAAGGCAGGGAAACTTGGTACAAGCTCTAGTAGCTTGGCATTGTTGTCAAATTCTGTTGATAGTGATGATTCTGAAGATGAAAGTGATGATGATACTGCCACTGTAGGTTCTAAAGTTTCCACTGGCAATGTAAATATTGCCACTGCAGGATCCAAGAAGAAGGTTGCTAGTATTGGAGATCCTACCTTTTATGCTTTTATCTCCACACAAGTTGATGGCTCTCTCTTAACTCATGAGGACATAGAGCAAATTGATGAAGATGACTTGGAGGAGATGGATATAAAATGGCAGATAGCCCTTCTTAGCATGAGGGCTAAGAAATTCTACAAGAAGACTGGCAAGCCTATCCACATTAATGGTGATGATACTGCAGGCTTTGATAAGAAGAAAGTGGAGTGCTTTAACTGTCACAAGTTGGGACATTTTGCTAGAGAATGTAGAAGACCAAAGGCCAAGGACAACAGGTCTACTTGGTACAAGCAAAAGAAGGGACCAACTGTGGAAGAACCAAAGGCAATGTTGGCTATTGATGGTGTGAGCTATGATTGGATTTTCATGGCTGATGATCTTGAAAAAGAACACACTGATGCTGCTCTTGTTTTTGCTGAAGTTGCTCTTATGGCTTTCTCTGACTCTGAGGTACAAAACTCTGAATGTTGCTCTAAAACATGTAGGGCTGCTAGAGAAGTTGAAAGACTTAATAATTTATATTCTAATGAAAGAGAAGAGTTATACACTGCTAATTACACTGTGGCTAATCTTAGGAGAGCCATGGCTGTTTTATAAAAACAAATAGAGCACTATCAGGCAAATGAGTCAAATTATAATGATGATATGATTCTTCTTAGGAGAGAGGTAGAACATAAAACTGCTGTGAATGAAGCATACCAAAAGGAGCTTGAAAAACTTGAAAAGAAAATTGAAAATGTCAATTTAACTATAGACACAAGTTATCATCAGTCTGAGTCAATTGATAAAATTTGGAATGCTCTAATATATAATAAAGCTATGTCTGGTATGGGTTATAATACTGCGCCTCCACCACTAAGAGGTGTTCATTCACCTCCAGGTATAGATTTAGCTCATACAAGCATAGAGGATTTTAAAGATCTTGAAAGAGAATATGGTCCATTAAAAGACAAAGTTGTGAAGAGTGATGAAGAGAGTAAGCTAGATAATGATGTTTTTAAGAGTGCTAGTGACTCATCTGTTGTAGATGAGAGTGTTAAAAAGAATGTAGAGACTACTATCCCAAAAGTTGCTAATACTGTTACAGAGGAACCTAGGAAACCAGTTAATAAACCTAGACCAACTGTAAGATATGCTGAGATGTATAGGAACAAGCCTACAGCTCCTAGGGGTAACCAGAGGAGTTGGAATCATGTTAAATCTCAACAACTAGGTAGTGATTTTGTGATGAACAATAAAACATGCTATATTTGTGGTAGTTTTGATCATTTACATGCTTATTGTGACTATCATGTTGGGAGAAGGGTAGTCTATGGGAATAAAAGGGTGGAGTCTAACAGATATCAACATAATGTACACCCTAGTTCTAATTGCAAAATGGTCCCAAGAGTAGTTCAACTTAGAAGTGGTCTCAAAACATTTGCCACTGCAAAAACTGTTAACACTGCTCACCCTAAGTCACCTGTTAAAAGTGCAAATACTAAAACAAGCTTTGTAAAATCTGCACAAACAGGAAAAAGGACCTTTCAAGCTAAAAAGGTTAACAATAACCAACAGTGGGTACCTAAAAAGAAACCAGCAATTTCCACTACTCATTCAAAAGTTACCACTGCAAGGGTTTTGAACAAGAAAAGGGGGGACATGGGAAATGCTGTGAAGGCCTCACCACGTTGGGAATGGAAACCTAAAGGAAACACCTCTACAACCAATCCCAATGGTGTATCAATGACCTTTGATAGATTTAACTATATTGATACACAAGGCAGATCCAAGTCAATCATGGCTTGGATCCCCAAAAGAAACTAACTCTTTACTCTTATGTGCAGGAACATCCAAGGACTAAATGATTTGATCTTGTTTTTACATATTATGGGTGTTCAATGCACATGACTGGCAACAAGTCTTTTCTTTTGATTTTGTGCATACTAATAGACTGTCTGTCAGTTTTTGTTAATGAAGTTAGTGGATTGAGATGTGTGATGCAGGAACACTAAAGATAAAGGAAAACATGGATTATTATTATTATTACAAAACTGCACTGAAAGTGCAGTAAAACTACATCCATGAGGAACAGATTACAAACATCACTGCATCAACTGACTACAACTATCAACAACCAACCCTAAACACATGTTTCCTAACCCATCCTCTTCCTACCCATCATTCATCCTTTATGGCTTCTTGGGAAAGCCCCAGCTTGGCATCACCTTAGGAGCTCCACGCATGTTGATCCAGTCATACACCCTAGGGCTTGCTAAACCCATCACCACTATACCAGTAGGTGGTGAGGATGATGAAGGAACTGTTGTTGGTGGTACTGGTAGCAATGATAGTGAATGTGATGATTGCAGTTCTTCAGAAGGTGCTACTGCTGCAAGAGGAGGAATACTCAAGACTCTTCCAGAGGTCTCATCATCTGAAACATATGGAGACACATAGGAGCTGATTTCTGAGCTATCTTCTTTGATTATTGCATCCTGAGGCTCTGCTTGTAGTGATGAAGGTCCAGCAGAAAAAGGATTTGAAAGAGCAAGTGACTGCTTTCTCTTCTTGGATACAACCTTCTCATACTCCTCTTTTTAAACTCTCCCAGGGTTTTTCAAAACAAAATCATCCCAGGAACTATCAGATAAACTGCTAGAAGAGAGATTGATTGGGCTTGATTGACTCATGTTGTTGTTTTGAGAGTGAAAGTTTTGGAGTATGTGATTTGAGTGGTTTGTGTTAAATGATCTGTTTAATATATATTAAGTTGGATTCAAGAAGTTAATGAGGGGAAGGTGCAGGTAGTTGAGGAGTAAATTGGAGCATGTATTCTTGGAAAATGTATCAATGCTTACGTGTTGACTTTATTGAGTATAGCCACTGCTATGCTTAATTCTTTCAATATATTAGCCATTGCCAACACAACAGTGATTCCAGTATTTATGATTAGTGATTTGCAGTTTGAAGAATTCCTTGTTTACAATTACATTGTTACTCTTTGATGAATCGTTGCTCTAGGTTATTTAGACCCTATCTAAGTTATCCACTGATGATTCAGATGACATTTGGTTACAGTGGGAACTCTATTGCAACCAGTGGTAACATGCTTTCAGTGGAAAAAGGAAAAACAGAGGAACTTCATTACTAGCAAATAATTCATTACAATCAAGAGTACTCCTAGTAAACTAAACAAAAAAGACTGAAACCTAGCTTATTCTTCATCTGACTTCAGCTATTCCATTGGTCTCTTGCCCTTGCCCACATACTCATGTTTATTCTTCTAGGCTCTCTTTCTCTTGTTCTCATATGTGGATTGCATTCTTGGACATGGAAGCCCAAGAATCTGTGGAGGAGGTTTTGGTAGCATTGCAAGCCTTGTTGGATTGGATATCTGCTTCATATTGGAGATAGCTGTTTCCAGTGCTATTGAAAGAGCTTTTGGA
Source organism: Chrysanthemum makinoi (assembly GCA_910596185.1). Classification (NCBI taxonomy): domain Eukaryota; kingdom Viridiplantae; phylum Streptophyta; class Magnoliopsida; order Asterales; family Asteraceae; genus Chrysanthemum; species Chrysanthemum makinoi. The sequence goes on along the minus strand of OU343225.1, from coordinate 65,494,795 downwards.
AATTCTTTAGCAAGAGAATAGGTTTCATCATTTGCATCATCATCATCTGATGCATCGGAGTAGAACTCAAGAGATTTTGCAGGCTTAGCTTAGGCCGCTTTCGCTAGCGTTTCTTTGGTATATATTTTGGATGAAGACCCAGCCCCTGGTGGAAAGTATCCAAACCATCCTGATACTTCCGAAGATGATTCTGATTCGATTACATACTCTTCTTCTGAGTCATGCTTATGCTTATGTGATTACATACTCTTCTTCTGAAGATGCTCATGCTTATGTGATTTGGGTTATTGTGTTTGAATGAAAGTTGATTAAGTTTACCTTAAGCCAAGTCTCCTTATATAGACAAAGTCGGTTGAAGGGTTATTTAATGAAGATATTTACCTTTTTCTTATTTTGGTAGGTAAAGGAGTAAATATAGATATTATTGAGTTGACTTTGGAAGATATTTTGCTTGGGAAATAGTTTGGTTAAAGGTAACTTTGGTAAATACCAAGTTGGTTATTCTCATCTTGTATGAGTTTGTATATCAAGTTTTGATGAGGAGTTGGAGTTAAAAGGTGTATATCTGAGATACACAATAAATGGTTATTGATTCACCATGTCTAGTACACATAAGAATCAACTAGTCCAGAGCAAACGGCTACTGGTAAAGACTTGACAAATCCGTTTATGGTTGATAGTTTACCAAAAACTATATGGTTATCAACTCACCATATTCTTTATGATTAAGAGTTGGCTAGTCCATAGCAAACGGCTCATGGTAAAGACATATCAAATCCGTTGATAGCTGGTAGTTTGCTAAAAACTATGATGGGAGCAGTCTAGTTTACTAATGATTTTATTTTCCCACTGCTCTTTGAAATTTTTGTGAAAAATTACCATTGCTAGTTCACAGTTTCCACTGACTGTGTTATTTTACCACTGTTGTTCTAGCCGTTGCAACTGATTATGTCAGTAATTAATTTTTTACTAGCCGTTGAAAGTAACCACTGATAGTCATATATATAGGGTTAATACTTTAAGTAAATTATCTTGTTTCTATATTATAACTACTTTCTAAAGAAAATTTTACTTGCGCATCAATTCTAAACCCTAACCCTATATATCTTTCTTTCTCAATTGGCTAGTCATTCTTTCAATTCTTACTGACAAAATAATATTTTTCATCAAAAGTTTCTATGGCATCTTTGAACTTTGTAGATGAGCACAACCTAGTGGCCTACCTACAAAAGTCTAACGAGAAGAGTGACCCTGTTTTTCATCAGATTGTGGATTTTCTTCATACCACTCACATAAGGTATGCTTTGCTTTTCAAACCCACAATCTATATCTCTCAAATCAAACAGTTTTGGACTTCTGCTCAGTCCATAACACTTGAAATTGGAGATGCACATGAAATAGTGGATGCTCTCAGAGCCACTGTAGATGGGGTAACCATTGATGTTACTGAGGCATCCTTGAGGAGAGTACTTTACTTGGATGATCTCAATGGTCTCATCAAATTACCTATGTCTGAAATTCATGATACTTTATCATCCATGGGGTATGATACCACTGACAAAAAGGCTACTTTCAAAAAGAGTGGTTTTTGTCCCCATTGGAGATTTTTGATTTATACTTTGTTACATTGCCTTAGTCCTAAGAAAACACCTTATGAGCAATTTAGTTCAACCATGGCTTATCCTTTGGTTTGTCTTGTTACTGATAGGATTTTCAATTGGTCAAATTATATTTTTACAAGTATGAAAGGCAATGTACAAAGTAAAACCAAAATTTTAATCTATCCAAGGTTTGTGCAAGCTGTGCTTAATGAATTTCAACTGTAACTTCATACTACTATTTATCAAATCAGTTGCCTAAAGACTAAAGTTTTTAAAAATTTGAATAAAGATGGCAATATGATTTTTACACCTCTCCTACCCCAAATGCTTGCTAAAATTTCCACTGAACAACACACACCCATAATTAATGTTCCTAACATTGATTATACCCCACCAGTTTCAAGAACCTATGAGAGAAGGCCTAAACAGTCAACTCCTCTCATGACAACACATCAAGTTTCTGAACCTTTTGGTCTAGGAACAAGCAGTGGTGGTTCTAGACTTCCACCTAGTCCTACTATGGAGGAATCTGGACCTTTGCCCCATGAATCACCTCTCCTAACAGGTAACACAGTTGGAAGTGCTGAGGGCAGTGGCAACCAAATGGAATTGATGGTTTTGTGTACCAAGTTAGCAAAGCAGGTTGAGTTTCAACAAAAGACTTGGCATCTGTTAAGAAGAACCATGCCAAATATGTTCAATTATTAAAGACAGAGATCTGGACCTTAAAGGAAGAGATGCAGAGGTTTGAAAAGCAGGAAAACTGCAAAGATGGTGATTTCATCTTCATCCTCACCTTCTAATGGTGATTCGGTGATCAAGATTTGGGAAATTTCTCCAAACAGGGAGGAAACAGGTTTACACGAGGGGAGGAAAATTGATTTTAAAGATGAAGGAGATTCAAGTAAAGGAGCAAAAGAAGCTGAAACTCATGGAGAGCAACTTGAAGATCAAGACATTTTCCAAACTGCAACTGATGTTACCACTGATTTTGTTTCCACTGCAGAGCCAAATATTGCCACTGCAAGTGAAGAATTTGATAAATTGAAGACAAACAAGGGTAAAGCAGTTATGCAAAATGTACAGCAACTTGAAGGTAAAATTTCAAAGAAAAGAAAAGGTCAGATTGATCTTGATAGAGAATTTGTTGAGAAGATATCAGAATATCAAATTGTTGAGAAAGTTACTGAAAAGAAAAGATTGCAGGAACAAGAAGTTGCAAGCTTTTTGGAAGCTAAAAGATTGGACAGAATGGAAGATACTGATTCAATTTCCACTGTTCAACCTACAATTATGAAAGAAAAGGCTCCAGAGTTTAGCTATGTTCCTACTGAAGAAGATATTCAGTTTCTGGTAGCTAATAATCCAGAAATCAAGAAAAAAGCAATTGACCTAGTTGCTGATGCATCCTTAACTAAGGAACAAAAGAAATGTCCGTTGAAGGTTTTATCATAATGAAGAACAATCAAGCACTTGATAATGTAATTACTCAGTCAAGAAGAATCAAAAGAAACAAAGACAACCAACCAAGGCACAAATACTTGCATATATGAAGACTTATTGTTGTCATGTTGGTAACCGGAAAAAGCATCAATTTAAAGGAATGTCGATGATCAAGTTGAAAGGGCTTACTACAGAAGCGTGACACAAGATAAATCTTTTATTCCAATGGGTTCTGAAGAAGAAGAAAGAATATTTCCTAGATTGAAGAGAAAGGCCAAAGTCAGTGATTCTCAAACTATTAAGAAGACTAAGGTTGATGAAGATCATACAAAGTCTACTGAGAAGGAGATTCCTATTGAGAAGTTCACTAAAGATCAAATGACTGAAATGATTGTGATTGAAGACGAGATTTTATCGAACCACTGCAAATTCGACATCCTATTATTGATTGGGAAGTTTACACTGCTAGCAATCTTGCTTCAACATGGAAGATTACAAGGCTGGGAGGAGAAACTCCATCTTTCATAACATTTGAAGATCTTATTAAAGCTTTTGACAGAGATGACCTTAATACACTATGGAAATTAGTTTAAGAAATGTTTAATGGTAAAAATCTCAAGGATACAAAGGAGATGCAGTTATGGGTAAATCTTAGAAGGCTTTTTGAACCAAATGCTGATGATGACTACTGGAAAACCTTATTCACATGTCTTGGTACAAAATGGTTTTATTATGATTCATGTGAAGTTCACCATGTCTCTACAGCTAATGGAGAAGACTTTTTCATGCTTGCTGGGAAAGAATATCCACTTAGAGCTGGAGCTCTTACAGTAATGTTAAGCTTACACATAAGAGTCAATGAAGATAATGAGAAGGTCAGAGCATTATTACAAAGTATTCAAGATCAATGTTCAAGTGCTATACAAAAGCTAAGAGAAAAGAAGTGAAGTGTTTGATTAAATTCCCCAAATCCTTAAAGTTAATGCATATTGAAGAAACTTATTGATTTGCAGAGAAATCATAAGTTTAGGGAGGAGAATAACCGTTACCACGGATAGTAGTGGTTTACAGCTGCTGTTTAACACTAGCGAGGGAAACGTATTCCCACTGCAAGTTCTTTATTACCACTGTTATCAGTTTATGATAAGGTTAAACGCGTCTAGATAAGTATAGAATAGATTGTGTGTATATTCTATTATGTTAACTTTATACTTATCTTGTAAAGGACTCCTTGTTGTATAAAAGGAGATCCTAGGTTATTGTCTTAGAAATGTATTACGTTACAAGATTACCTACGAAAGCTTCAAGGTGTAACCCTAGTGATACTAAGATCACTCATATTTTTTCATTAATAATATTGGAGCTTGAGTTTTGTGTTAACTTGTGTTCATTCTCATTACATCATATAATTCGTCTTCTAAGTATTACTTAAGTAAATTCCGCTTGCTTGATAATATTATACAAAATATCATTGACACAAGGAGAGTGTCCTAGATCCATCAGGGTGTAGGCTCATGTTTTATGTGAATTCATGTGTGAGTGTGCATGCATGGATGTGGAGTATTAAACTTGTATTATAAAGAGAACTAAAGTTATGAAAAGTATATGTGGTGAATCGGGTTAAAAAGAGTTAGACGTTAGGTTTTGTTAGTCTCATTAATTTATAGTGGGTCTCGGTTTCGAAAGGGAGATTCATGTGTATACCGAGAGTAAGTGTGTCGAGGGGCGTGTCTAGACCAGATTGATGGAGTATGTTTCAGATGGTTTTTGAATAAAAGATGCATACATGCGTGTGATTGAATACAGAAACATATGTTTTAACTTAGTTCTTGTTGTCTCATGGGTGGGGCTGTTGAGTCTTATTTGTGTGCATGTTCATGAGTGTGTCTAATAAAAAAAGGCTAAATGCATAATAATGTCTTAAGTTGTACAATTTGAATTATGGCATGATGGCAAGTGGTTCGAATATTTAGAGAAGTAGGGATCATGGGTGAACTGTAATGATAATATAAAATGGAGTAGTATTAACAAGCTTAGGGTCGTATGGTATTACTAATGTATATGAGTATGGTCCATAGATGAGTCGTATTGCATGGTTGCTGGGTCTCGTAAGTGTATGTTTTGTTGGAAAATTTAGTGCACTTGTGGATTAGTTCACACCTTGTAATGGGTTAGGAGTTACGGAGTGTACACCCATAAGGTCCATGAACACTCTGACTCTAATAGTGGTTTGTATTGGTAGTTCTAGTAGAAAGTACTGCTGGTGAAAGTACTGCTTGAGGAGAGTCTTGCTTGTGGAAAGTACTGCTGTGGTTTCCTCTGATAATAGTGTTTCCACCGATAGTGGTTTCCAATAAGTGGTGTATCCACGCTAGTGCTATGAAATCGATAAGCGGTGTTTCCACTGCAAGTGAAAGTACCGCTAGTGGAAAGTATCGCTTATGGAAAGTATCTTGCTAAATGGCAGTTACAACTTCTTTATGACCACGTTTAATTGGTCATGTAACCTAATAACTACTAGAATAGGGATAATTATGAGGCTATTAATGGGCCGATTAATACTCATAATTCCATTGGACTAGCTCAGAGTAACCTCCTATATATAGGAGATCTGATTATGCATGAGAAACACACAGAAAACACTAAACACTTATTAGCGCAAGGGTTATAGAATTGTGCCTAATTCCATAACTGCATTTGGTCTTATCTCAAGTAGATATTCGTGTAACCCAGGCATTAGGATCGAATAGTTTACTTTGGAAAGTGATCACACGATTCCAAGTGATATCCGGTAACCACCTAGTGGTATTTGTTTCTGCTGAATTGTTGCTAGTTTCTGCTGAAATTGATTATCTAACCCTGTTCTGGGAAGACACCACCAACAATCAAAGTAAACTATTTTGTGATAATCAATGGCAACTGCTGCAATGAAACACATGGCTTCAAACTTTGCTAAGTTGGATAAGTTTGAAGGGGTGGACTTTAGGAGGTGGCAGAAGAAGATGCACTTCTTGCTATCACGCATGAGTGTGGTTTATGTGCTGACTACACCTATTCCTGATGATGGGGATGATGCTACTATGGAGTAGATCAGAAGGAGGAGCAAATGGGAGAATGATGACTACATATGCAGAGGTCTTATTCTAAATGGTATGTCTGATTCTCTGTTTGATATTTATCAGAACTTTGAATCTTCCAAAGAACGGTGGGATTCCTTGGATGCCAAATATATGGCTGAGGATGCATCAAGTAAGAAGTTCCTTGTTAGTAATTTCACAAATTACAAAATGACTGATTCAAGACCAGTCATGGAACAATACAATGAACTTCTTGGAATACTTGGAAGGTTTACACAACACAATATGCACATGTATGAGGTTATTTCAGTCTCTTGTGTTATTGATAAACTTCCTCCTTCTTGGAAAGATTTCAAGCATACCTTGAAACATAGAAAGAGGAACTAACTCGTTGAGTTGGGTCATCATCTGCGATTGAGGAATCTCTCAAGGTGTGAGGAATGACAATCCAAAGAGTAGCAATGTCTTTGGACCATCTGTTGTCAATATGGTAGAGCATAACAACTCTACCAGGTACAATGACAACAAAGGCAAACGCAAATATCATGACAACACAAGGGCAGATCCTAACAAGAAGGCTACACCTACTTATTGGAAATGTGGCAAAACTTGTCACATTAAACGGGACTGCAAAGGTGTTAAAGTTGGTGGTAAAGCCAATGGATCATGCACTAATGGTTCAGGGAGTGGTGGTTCTTCCAACTCACTGAAAGGTCAGAATATTGTTAAAAGTCTTTTCAGATTTATTATGTTACATATGTATCTCAATCATGGATGATGATGATTTTGCGGTGGTTGACTCTGTGCAACAGTTCATGGGTGCAAAGATAGAAGCTGGTTCAAGACTTATGAGTCACTAAATGATGGTTCTATTCTTCACATGGGAAATGAGTCAATAGCCTTGGTGCATGGTCGTGGTTGTGTAGATCTTAAGTTTAGTTCTGGAAAGATTGTAACTTTGTTTAATGTTATTTATGTTCACGATCGGAAGAACTTGGTTTCAAGTAGTGTTTTGAATAATCATGAATATAAACAAGTTATTGAATCTGATAAATTTGTTCTTTCTAAATGTGGTGTTTTTATTGGTTTTGGTTATTTATGTAATCAAATGTTTAGGCTTAATATTACCACTGCAGTGTTATTTCAGACTTTTGTGACCACATATGATCGGTGATTCTACCCTTTGGCATGCTAGACTTGGTCATGTTCACTATAAAAGGATGCAAGATATGTCTAGGAATGGTTTAATCCCTGCTTTTGACATGGACACTGAAAAGTGTAAAACTTGCATGTTGACCAAGATAACCAAGAAACCCTTTAGGGTGTTAGTCCGAGACTAAGATCTTGGAGCTTATTCACGGTGACTGTGTGATTTGCATTCCACTCCTTCTTTGGGGAATAAGAAGTACTTTGTGACATTTATTGATGATGCTTCTAGATTTTGTTATGTATATCTGTTACATACCAAGGATGAAGCATTAGATAAATTCAAAGTGTTTAAAAGTGAAGTTGAATTACAACTTGGGTCCCTGATAAAAAGATTAAGGACTGATAGGGGAGGTGAGTACATGGATACTCAGTACTTTAGTCGTTGGAATAATCCATGAAACGACCCCTTATACTCCTCAAAGAAATGGTATTTCTGAAAGGAAAACAGTGGTGTGAAGGATATGGTTAATTCCATGTTGTCCTATTCGGGACTGAGTCAAGGGTTCTGGGGTGAAGCTATGTTAACAGCTTGCTATTTGTTAAATAGGGTTCCCAACAAAAGGAACAAGGTTACCCTTATGAACTCTGGACTAAAAGGAAACCCAACTTGAATTATCTCAAGGTTTGGGGTTGTAGGGTCATTGTAAGACTCCCGATCCAAAGCTAAAGACTTTTGGTGAAAGAGGCATTGATGCATCTTTGTTGGATATCGAGCATTCCAAGGCTTTTAGGTTATATGTTATTCAACCTAATGAACATGTTTCAGTTAACATAATAATTGAATCAAGGGATGCAGATTTTGATGAGAATAGATTCTGATCAGTCCCTAGGCCACGTCAGAGAATTCCTAATGGAACTCATGACACTGGTGTATCAGAGGTACCTGATAATGAACCATCTGTGGTCCCTGATGAGGTTGTGGTACAACAACCTGAACCCTGTGTCGGGGAAGAGTAAAAGGGTTTGGACTCCAAAGTCATTTGGACCTGAGTTTCAACTATACATAGTTGAAGGAACAAGGGATGAGGTTTCAGACCAATACTCCTATTGCTTCATTATTGAGGATGATCCCAAGACATTTGAAGAAGCAATGAAGTCCCAGGATATTGCTTCTGGAAAGAAGCAATCAATGATGAGATGGATTCCATCATGGGCAACAACACTTGGTTGTTGGTTGATCTACCACCGTGTTGCCCCTCGGGTTGCAAATGGATTATCAAAAGGAAAATGAAGGTAGATGGAACTATTGAAAAGTTCAAGGCTAGACTAGTCATTCAGAGCTTTAAACAAAAGTCAGGAATAGACTACTTTGATACTTATGCCCCGTGGCTCGTGACGCATTCATAAGATCTGGCCGATTGCTATGGCATCTATTCACAACTGTTATTCATCGATGGATGTAAAAATAGCTTTATTGAATGGTGAATTGGAAGAGGAGGTTTATATGAACCAACCCTGGGGCTTCATCATGCCTGGTAATGAAAACAAGGTGTGCAACTGATTAAGTCTCTTTATGGACTTGGGCAGCACTAAGCAATGTCATCAAAAATTTGATGAAGTGGTTTTGTCTAGTGGTTATGTTCTTAACCAAGCTGACAAATGTGTATATAGCAAATTTGATGAATCTAGTAAAGGAGTCATCATTTGTCTATATGTTGATGACATGTTGATCTTTGGCACTGACCAAAATCAGGTTAACTTGACAAAGGAATTTTTGTCATCAAGGTTCTCCATGAAGGACATGGGGGAGGCTGATGTTATCCTTGGTATAAGGATTCAACATGAAAGTAAAAGAATTTCTATATCTCAGTCTCATTATATTGAGAAGGTGCTGAGGAAATTCAATTACTTTGACTATACTCCAGTGAGTACACCTATGGATACTTGTGAGAAGCTGATGCCTAATCATGGCAAGTTGTATCTCAACATGATTATTCTAGGGTAATTGGCTGCTGATGTATGCCAATGACTTGTACAAGGCCCTATATTGGTTTTGCAAGAGGAAAATTGAGCAGGTACACTAGTAATCCTAGTGCTCATCACTGGCAAGCAGTTCAGAGGGTAATGAAGTATTTGAAGAGAACTATGGATTATAGTCTCTCATAATCGTTACCCATCGGTGTTGGAAGGTTACATCGATGCAAGTTGGATCGTAACAGAAGACAATCGCCTACCTGGTCGGGTATTCCTACTTGGTGGAGGTGCAATTTCTTGGGCATCCAGGAAGCAAACTTGCATCACCAGTTCAATAATGGAATCTGAATTTGTGGCTCTAGCAGCTGCAAGAAAAGAAGCTGAATGGTTGAAAAACTTTCTTCTTGAGATTCCATTATGGCCTAAACCTATAACACCTATTTCTATCTGGGTGTGATAGTGCACTACATTGGCTAAGGCTTATAGCCAGATGTACAATGGTAAGTCTAGACACTTAGGTGTCAGACATAGCATGATTCGTGAGCTTATCATGAATGGGGTGGTATCTATAGAGTTTGTGAGATCTCACAGAACTTAGTGATCACTTGACGAAGGTCCGCTAGAGACTTGGTTATAAAGTCTGCTAAAGGGATGGGTTTAAGTCCAACTTAGTCATTGAATGCTAGGACACCCAACTCCCTCCTAAGGAAACTTGGGAGTTGAGTTCAATGTGGAAAGTGAACATTCGTGTGGACTGGAGCACATGTTTTATTTACATCCCAAGGTTGTGCTCAAAACCTGCTGAAAGGAGGATGAAGTCTTTACTTCTTAATGGTTAATTTTATTTGAAAAATATCAGAGCCAGGTTATGTAGATATGCACCAGTCATGATTTCTTCAATTAAGTGTGGTTGCTGTGAGCATGCGGCTTTGGATTGACTCTCACTCTGACAACAGAACCGGCCCAAATGTAATGCAAATAATAGTTAGCAATAAAACATACGAAAGTGTCTTTGATCACTTTCATTGAATTGAGGTACACGGCCCACGGTTCCCCATTGATCAAGATAAGTACCTTGCTCGTGATCGTATACTTCAAGAATCTCTCTTGACAGGTTTCTCAGAACGCCTAGCCGTTCTCAAAACTGAACGTCTCAAAGAAGACAACACGGAGGAGTGAACTAAAATTGAGATTCAGCGATTGATGAGAAATTGATTTGAAAACAATTGCGTATTGCTTAGAAGAAAGAGTTTTGCAATACTACGAAGGTTTTATGAGAAAGATCAATTTTCAATTTAAAATACTTTTTGTATTTGAAAGAGAATACACATTCGATGTGCTAGGGAAAAGAAGAGATTTGCACATCGAACGGTTTTTCCAAAAGCATTTTTTCAATCAGAGATACTTTTTGTGTTTGAAAACATGAGTACACATTCGACGTGCTAGAGAAAAGAAGGTTTGCACATCGAACGGGTTTTCCAAAAGTATTCGTCAATTCATTTCTCGGACCAAGGTTTATTCAAGAATGAATCGCCCCATTGTTTCTATCCACTTGTCACAAGCTTGATCTTTAGAAAAGATCTCACATGTCACCCACCAAGAGCTTGTTTGATGTTGGCTCTAGAAGGATTTCCATCTTCATCATGAATAATTTTACATATCACTCAGATGTTCTAGCAATACCACAAGGATAATGCATAGGACTCTCAATATATACTTACTTTCCGCATTGTGTGAAAATAGCAAGTCTTCATTAATTTTTTGCCCTAATGAGATATTGTGGATGATCTCTTGGCTCTAGACTCAATTAGTGCACTTTTGGTTCCTATGCCGAAGACTAGGGAGAGGGTCTCCTTCTTCAATATCAACAATCTCTAAGAGAAAGTTGATAGATTATGTAGGTTCCCCGGTGAATGAAACAAGCCCTTTAAGAGGAACTTGAGTAGCTTGGGAAGTTTAGTGCATAAGGTCCATGACGCCTTGTCTTCAATAATACTGTTACCTTAGTAAACACCAAGAGCATATGTATTGAACCCGTTATTGCCTAAGGTTGAATTAATGGAAGGCTATTTCTTTTCACCCTTTTCATATACATTTCTTTTTCATTCTTCAACCCCTTCAATGCTTACCGAGACTTCATAACTAGAACCTTGTTGGGTTTATTCGAGTACTAGCTCTGTCTCAGTCCGTACTCTTCCCATTTCTCACTTTTCTCCTTTTTTTCATCATACCTAAGGACTCTACACTATCTAGTGGATTGTCCCTGGGTAGATCCCTCCGGTTATGGCGGATCGTGGGAACTAATACCTAACCTCACCATCCTTATAGCTCCATGCGTAAAGTAAAATGGTCGGTCTTTTGGTACAGTTCATTCTTCCTTAAAAACCAATTGAAAAATCATTTGGAAAATCAAATCGCGTACATGATATCTGACATTTTGTGCACTTAATAGTTTGATTATTTTTAGAAATGCTCCTCAACATGTGCATAAGATTTTGAAATTGTTCAGCACATGGAGGCAAGAGTTCTTTGAAATAATTTCTTGATCACAATTTCCATAGAAAAGCCATTTGATTTTCTTTGTTAAATTCTCCCCCTCAATATGTGCATAGGATATTTGAAATCATTTTATCACATAGAGGAAGAGTTCTTTAAGTACTTAAAAGTTGCCAATAAGCCATTAAGCTCCCCTCACTATATTGCCTTGATATCTGAAAAGGTTGCCACATATTAGAGAGAACTTGCACTTTGAATCAAAACGATCACCTTTTATCAAATTTCATATTAAATCACAAATTCTCCCCGATCAAAAATATCAAACCCTTTGAGATTTTGGATCCCAAGTAATTTAATAAGGTTTAGAAAACATGGGAGAATATGTGCCTGATTTAAAACTCATCTTGTTTTTGGATAAATGCTCCCCTCAACATGTGCATTATGTATATTGAAATCGTTTGGCACATGGAGCCGGGAGTGCCTTTGAAGGACTAAAACAATTCCATTTAACAATTTGAGATTTAAATAACGATCTCTCCCCCGATCAGAAATTTCAAACCATTTGAGATTTGTGATCCCAAAATTTAAATCATTTAAAAATTTTGGGGAAAGACGTGGCAAGATTTAATTTTGAGAAATGACAGATAAGGACCATTTTAAGACATTAAAGATTGTTAGTCTCAGGTATGATAGTTTTAAGAGATCTTTAAGTAAAATAAAACAATTTCACAATCAAACAAAACGAGAAAAATTTCATTTTGTTAAGATCTTTGAGTTTTAAAGAAAATCATACCATGACATAACATTAAATCTTTAGATCACCACATTTTAATGTACAAGCGGACTTGATAGATGAAATATCGTTTGAAAATATTTAATTTGAAATCACTTAAGAATTTGAATAAAGTCCGGTTGATTTCAAAACTTGAATCGATTTATTTTCAAAACAATATTTTTCCATTTTCAAAACAATATTATCAAATATTTTGACAAAATGGTATTATTCTCTTTATCTGCACAAAGATTGTGTTAAGTGGTTAAAGAACTTGCATTTGTTGTAGGCTTGGAAGAAAACCATCTGCGATGCGGTGAAATTCTTCGTTGCATTTTAATGCCAACTGAGGTCAAATTAAGCTCCGTTTCTTCATTTGTCAACCCAAGATATAGTTACCCTTTCCTTTCGGCATCTAATCATCTTCAATTGTGGGATCCGTATCGGAGAACATTCTTATATACCACGTTATGCATCGTTAGTGAACACAGATAGACATATATGGTGATGCGACAACACCAACACATCGACTAATAAAGTCAATTTCAACATATCAATGGATCATAAAAGGTATGAGAATAATGTGTTCATCAATCTATAATCATCTAATCCTAACAATCATATCCTAGAAACCTAGTCCTTCCAACATAGGCTATTATATTTTTTAATAAGCATATGGATAATTAAGAAAGTCCTTTAGATGATATAAATTTGAAAACATTCTCCCCCTCAATCAATGACTCATTTTTGAAAAGTTTAAAAGCTCTGAAGTCATTGATTGAGTTTTCAATTTTATGAAAACTCACGAATCGATTGATTTTAAAGCAACTTATTTACCACCATTTGGTTAAAAACAAATATTTTTAGAAGAATTTTAGAAGGAAAAACATTTGAGTAAGCAACAGTCCTTGACATACTTTCCTCATTTTGTTTTAGGATAAGTGCGAAATTTTGAAAATAGGTTTAGTGTAGCACTTTCCTTTCTTGAAGAGCGGGTTGCTATCTGAAATAATAGCAAGCCATAGTTTAAGCACAGGTTACAGTCTGAAATAAATGCAAGCCATTGTTTAAGCACGGGTTACAGTCTGAAGTAACTGTAAGCCATAGTTTTGAGACATGTTTTGGAAAAGAATATTTACACCTCCTGCTCGAACTTCATCTATGGTCTTGTGCCATTATTGAATGACATTTCTAAGACCCGGATGTTATCGATACCCGAAAACATGTCTTGAGAAAACATATTTTTGGTATTTTTCAAATTTTCTGATTTTTATGGGTTTTTGAAGGTTTTATATTTTTGTATTTTGTTTTTGATAAATATTTACAGATAGAGTAGATGATATAATTTAAGAATATGATGATACGAGCACCAAGATAAGGATATCGAGTAGCCCCGTTGTAGAAGATAGAAATCATCATCTCTTAAACGTCCGCCACCAAAGCTTCCGAGGCTCTTGAAAAGAAGAAATAGAGCCTTTAAGAATGTGAGACTTTGGCGCTTCCCCGAACCGAAAATCCTTTAGAGTAGATTCAAAGCTTTCTTTCAAGCTTCCCTTAGCTGTGTGTAAAGAAGCACACCATTATCATCGATCTTTTGCTCCTTTTAAGAATAATGTGATTTGGATTCGAGGTTATATCATCCAAAAGAACAGCGACGTATCATCCCACACGTAAATAACTCTTCTAAGATTCCTTCTCCACAGAAGTATAAAGCGATCCATTCCAAAAGGTGTCAAGAGAACACTTCCCCCAAGTAGATGAATTGATGCAATCAGTCTCTTAGACTAGAGCTCACGAACCCGAATACACATATACCCAAAGACATAGAAACTTATAACATTAAAGTAGCAGATTAAGTACAATAGTCAAAGAATAACTCCGATGTATACTTTTCTCTCCCCTGATGATAGTATATGAAGCTCAAGAACCCGAAGTACCCGAATGCCCAAAGAGAGAATAATCGATAACATTGAAGAAGCGGGCCGAATCACTGATTATCTCTGCGGAGGACTATCTCTGCATTTCAACTCCTAAGTAATTATATCTCGAATCACGATTAAGCACTCAAGTGAAACAAAGCCCCAATGTACACACAATTCTCTCTCCCATGATTGCGATAACATCAAAATCATCACACACTTGTGTACCTCTTTCATCTTCAGAAACTAACTCTTCCATCTCTTCCCCACATAGTTGGAATAAGAACACTAAACGCCATGAGTCAAACCTTGAGTTTCTCTCAGCGGTAATGACAATAGTCTTCCCGGGATATCTTCAATCACTTAGAAGAATTAAGTTCATCAAGTTTACCGCTTAGATCGTTCTCCTTCCCCTTGCTAGTTTTGATATTTCAGAATCATCAAAACATTATAAGCCCAAATACTTGAAATCTATTGAGAAGAACACTTTTAATCTTTGTGAGAATCAACTTGCTGAAGTGAGCAAGTCTAATTGGGGATTAAATCACATTTCACTCTCCCAATTAGTGCTCTCCCTAAACAATCTGCTTTGATAAAGCCCGATTAAGAAGAAGTCTTTAGATTGTTAAATGCAACTCGTCTTTAGTCTTCTAACACGCAGCGGAAAGTGTAAACGGTAGACTCGACCTTCTTCAAGATTGTCCATTTGGGGAATAGAATGTCAACATCTTCAACTTACCAAATGCATTCCCGTTAACATAAAAATAACAAATCCCCTTAACTCAAATCCCTCCCAATCAAATAAGAACAGAAAGATGTTCATTAAGGAAAGCCCCTTGAAGCACTTTATCATTAATAAAATCAACCCGTGTGAAGATGTCAACCAACGGCTCTTAGAAGAAACTCCATGTAGAAATGACCCGATAAGAAGAAGCTCGGTTCTAACAAGAGTTTGGAGCCGTTTGACCATTTATTCTCTAATATCAATCAACCATGCAGAATTATCATGCTTCTTCTCCCCCTCAAGAATTGCATGCGGAGATGCCATTCTTGATTACACAAGTGAAAATCATCCAAATGTAGTCTATTCACACTTCTCCCCCGAAAAATTAGCACATGATGTCGCCATCTTCATTATATTGAGCAAGTGGAATAAGAAAACAATCAACATTACTTCGGTTCACTGATAACTCAACGCGCATGGAAAAAGCATGAAGCATGTTGATGAGAATGGTCATAATAAGAAGATTTATCTTTTTGAGATAATGCGAAAGCATTACATTTCTTTTGAGAACGAGGTTTGAGCTGAAGTATTCAAACGTCATAAGAAGATTTCTCTTCGTAAGATAATCGCTTGAAACATACACATTTCTTTTCTTTAGAGTAGAGGCATGAAGTTGTGTTCATACGTCATTATGATGAATCACGAGGCCCGAATGAACAGATGTCATAATCTCTCTCTTTTCATCTCTTTTGGCAAAACATGTAATCAACCCCATTATCATTCAGTAGGCTCTTTGTCGTGACAGCTGATGGAGAAAACCCAATATGATGAATTTGACCCAGAAGTAAAACAACCCGAACTCGTGACTTAAACTTGCACATATGTAACAAAGAGCAGTGCCGAGACTTCATCCTACATTGAATCTTTAAGTAATCTTTACTCTTCAACCAACCAACAATCAAGTAATAGACGTACATCACCTCTTGAAAATCCACAATTGAATGTGACACTGAGCACTACGACGTAACTCCTTAAAGTGATAGTTATTTTTGTGTTGATAAGAGCCCAATTCCCTCACGTGGTAAAAGAAAAGGAAAAGACTCCAAAAAATAACTAGATTTCCAAGTCTTCGTTTTTGGAAAAAGCTCGAACAAGGATCTCGAAGAATCTTCATCCAACCATCCCCGATACCTTCAGATACTAAGTACACTCACCCGTGATATTTCACTTCAACCTCAAATAAATAATAGTGAATTAACCCCGTTGTCACATCTTCTGGTTCATAGCACAAATCTAGCCTTCTTTGACATTTGAAGTGAACTATGATAATGGTTTCCATCCCGACCATGGATAAAAGCACATAACCGCATAAAATCATATAATAACCAAACTGTCATGACGAAAATCCAAACACACATCCAATTCATGAAGTACACCCTTTTATCCCTTCTTCAAAGAAGAAACCATAGCACCAGCATCAGATAAGATCCCGAAATACACTTCCCTTTCTCCAGGATGGTTCCATCGTCATGGGATTTTATAATTCTATGATTTAAACCGAGAAATAGTTTCTTTCGCGGGATTTTACAAAACCAAGAATAAACCGTAAGATAGATCCGGAAACGCACTTTACAATTACCAGGATGTTTCCATTGTCACGGGATTTTACAAGTCTATGATTTAAACCGAGAAATAGATTCTTTCCTGGGATTTTACAAAATCAAGACAAAACCGTAAACAATGTCAGCTTGAATGTGTTATGACAACTTTGGTTTCGGTTAATATCTATTTTGGGGGAACATGCAGCGGTTTATCAACGATTTATTTTCCAACATCAACACATTGGTAAACACATCTTCCACATATTCTGACGGCTATTGCTGTGACCACTTGGTGAAGTACACCCAATATACCAAACTTGATCATGAAGTAGAATTCCCCAGATATGTTACTTAAGCTTGTACTAATCCTCGTGAAAAAGAAACGGTGTACCCAATGTACAAAACCTCTTGACATATCCTCAACTATGTGAGACACCGAAGTGATAGTTACGTTGTGGGTTAACCGAGAAAGAATCACAAAAGTAACTAAATAGCCAAGTCTTTATCACACTCTATAAATGCCCAAACAAGTCATCTTCGCGGAAGGGTAGAAAGAAAGAAGACAAAATAAGTAAACGTGCCCGAAAAACCTTACTTCAATTCCAAATAAGAAATACCGTATAAACAACCCAGTAGTCAACCTTGTTCAAATAGCAATTCAATCCGTAACGAAATAATAACCATGAAAATGTATACACCAAAGTACTAAGCCCTATAGCAACAAGTCTCATCATTTCATCAATTCACATCAAATATCTTTGACAAATCTCATCGTAAGATCTCATATCATCATCAAATCTATAACTCTCAGCCCATAAATTATCATGAATCATAAATTCAAATTCACGAGCATGAAACAATATCCAACGAGGGTCCGGACCAAAAATATATCCAATATCACATATCACCACATGAAAGCTACCATATTCAATTTAGCACGAAACGACCTGGTCCATGATAGCAAAATTAAGCCCAACTTCCACATTTCTTGAGCCCATTCCATTCGTTTAAACCTATGAGACCCGACCCGAAATCCATTAAGCATTTAAGCCTTAGAAAGCCCATGTCATAATTAATAATTGGTCCAACAAAAACAACATATGCATCCCACAAATATGTTCCAGCTCACGAACAGTCATAAGAGCCCAAGTACAAAACAATTAAACATGTCACTTTGATAACACATAAAGCCCAAGACCATGTTTCACAATGCAGCCCATGAGTCAATTTGATAAAACCGATCCAGCAGAAAACAAGCAACTCGGCCCATCAACTATAAATCCCACCCGATCCAATTATCCACAACCTAAAAATTCGGGTAGTATATAATTGACCTAATCACATACCAACCCTAAAAACACTCATTATACTCAAACCCTAATCACTTATTCCTCCGCCCACATCAGTTTTTATCTCCAAATCTCATCTCTCCAAAACAAAACCTAACAAATCACTTCTGGAAAGTTTAACTTTGAATACAAGTGATAATCAAACGTGAAATTATCACACCATAAATACCATCGATATCAAACCCAAATGATTATATCCTTGAAACGGATCCCCTTTTTTTCTTTGAAGTTCATAATTACCTCGCCACAGGGTTGGCTCGAGGGTGTTATGTGACGGTCACAGGGATGGTCATAATCATGGTACGTGACATCAAGGTAGGTTTGTATTTTTGTGATTTAAATTTTAACGAACTAAAGAAAAAAGGGTATAACATGATTTTTATAAACCTTATCTTTATGAGTTCGAAAATGAAGTAGAAGCTTCAGAAATGAATCGGTGATGAAATTTTCATGATAAAGACCTTTACGGTTTGATTTATCTTTGAATAATCATGAAATAATCTGAGATTTATTTGAATTTCTTTTTCATTTTAGTCCGAGTCATGATGAGATCCATGATGATGTTCGGTGGTTAGATTGGATCGAAAAGGTCATTGATTTATAGTTCAACCACACGAAAACGGAACAAACTAAGATCAAATAATGTTTTTCATTTTCAGTTTGAGTTACGATTGTCTTAGAATAAGAAGAATGTTGTGATATGTGATTGATTCGGAGTAGGTAAATGGGTATAAAATTATTGGAACAAGGAGGTTGTAACACCCTCAATTTCGTGATACGCAGCGGAATTCAAACTGGGTGTTACTTCATGGCACAAAAATCATAACAATAGAAAATCTCTCTAAAGGAGTCGTTTAAAAAAAATTTATCATTCGATTTATATAAATATCAGAGTTTACAAAAAATGAGGTCCCAGTTGGTTCCATTGTTTACAAAATATATTAAATAGGTTTTCGAATGATAATAAAATTTTATAGCCTTCTTCAGTATCCTTGCCTTCCCAGCACATTATGGACCTGAAATACATGCTTAAAACTGTCAACACAAAGGTTGAGTGAAATTCTTAGAGTTTTGGAAATCAGTTGAACACATAATGTTTGTAGTGTGAGTTATAAATTCACACCAATGGTTTGAAAACCAAAAGAGATATTATTGCACTAAGCTCATGATACCGAAAATGTTAACAGCTGTCATAAAATAGTAACCGATGCCCTAATAGGTAATTTGCCAATAAACCTATAGATGTTCAAATAGAGTGCGTTTGTTTATCGGACCTGGTAACACAAACGGGATTTGTCATTCCCGATAGATCTATCCACATTATTCGCGTTCACTCGCAAGTGATTAATGGTTCATGATAATAGGGACTTAAGATTGGCAATAGTGGTACTTAGTGCAACTAATATTTTCAAGTATAATTTGAAAGCAATGTGTTCGATTTAAAATAAAGCATGTATTTCCCCCAAGGATTTGTAAAACAATAAGTAATAGAAAGTGGGGCTATGAACTCACCTCAGAGTAAATGATATCAAATGTATAATGAGAATGATGGATATGCCGTGAGAACTTCTATGAGCTACCTAGAATAGGATGTTGCGACTTAGGTTTGGAATAATGTTCAGGAAAACATTAACCATCCTATATATATATATATATATATATATATATATATATATATATATATATATATATTATATGTTGATCATGAGTATGTATCATTTATCATATGATATATATATTCTATAGAAAGATCTTTAGTATGTGAAAACGTATTTAGTTTATAGATATCGTACTACCGTTCGGGCCATCATAATTCAGAGGTCATGCAGTAAACGTTCGAGGAGCTAGGACACTTTAAATCGTAAATCCAGCAACTCGTCGATACGTTTTACTCAAATGAAACCCCTCACATGAAGCTCCCTACTATTGTAGCACTTAGTAAATACAACATATTTTTTTAGTGAAGATGGTTATATAAATAAGTTTATCATGTTTTTGCAAGTTCTAGTTGTTTCATAACTATGATTACCTTAGTTAACGGTCTTGGGTAAATAAGCCTTGAGGCTTTAGCTATGGCCTTGCCGTGACTTTGGTCTTGAATACCATGGTCTTGAGACTCAGCTTTGACATTAGCCGTAGTCGTGGTCTTGGCTTATGGCCATTAGGCCTCTTGGTTTATTTTTAGTTGTGACAAAAGTATAGTTATGAGACTAAATATAGGGCAGTTTCTGTTTATGAAAATTAATGGCCTGTTTATGCGTTTTCAAGGTCCGAGCTTCTTTTTTTATTGAAGGAAAACGACGTTCCGGAAAACTTTCGTGTTTTAACTTTTTGATGAATTGGACCAAAAGTACTACTTTTAAAATGGCAGAACCAAAACAGTTACAAAATGGCAGTTTTGGCGTTTATGTTTCGCTAACTTCTTTTGCCTATAACTTTTGACTCGTGTGTCCGTTTCGGGTGATTCAAATTGCTACCTTTTTGTTTTAATATTATCTACAAGAATATGAAAAGTATCAGATCTATATGTGGTCGATTTTGTGGAAACTTTGTACAAAAGTTTATCATTTATACACTTACTAACCCAAGTTTAACATATAGGTTCTTATAACTTGTTTTAAAGAATTTTGTACATCATGATGCAACATAGTAACTATATATATAGCATGAAGTAGTTAAGATTATGAATAATAAAGATGAGATGATGGTGGTGATAAGTTGCTTACAACTTTTGGCTTTCAATAAGAAAGGAGTAACTAGTAAGGATCGGACTTTGATTGATCGCTTAAGACTTTGGATTGAGCTAGCTTTCCACACCTTGGCACCCTTGCAAACTTGAAGAGTTGGTGATGAAGTACTAAGTGACTTGAGTGGATTTAAACTCAAGAAGATCACTTAAACTTGCTAGAGATTTGATGTAGAAGCTGGATCTTTAGAACTTCCTTGCATAAACTTGGAGTTTATAGATCAAATGATGGAAGATATGTATGATTTGTGATATGAACGACCCAAAACAGATTGTGAGTGTTCTTAGGATGCATATCACTTTCTATTTATAGGAGAGTAAGTTTGGTTAAGCATATATTGGGTTAAATATTAACCATGGTTAAGTTAGGACACTTGTAATGATCTAAAGGAAGCATGGTTAGGATTTTGCCACCAAAATGATGACTCCCCACCCCTTTAGGTCGGCCAAGTGAAGATAAGATGACTTAGGTGGTTAGTTTTTGTATTATCTTGGTTACGGAGTGAGTTTTGGTTCCGTTAAGTGCCAACCGAAGCCATAAAACGTAAAACCGGGTATCGTAAAAATACGAAACTTGGAGGAATGATGAGACTCATCATTATACTCCAGCTAAAAATATAAAATGGGTGATAAGTCTCATTGGGTGCAAAAACACTGCTTAAAGCTGGAAATACGGGTAAAAAACGCGTAATTCGCAGTTTATCGAAAAAGAACGAAATTTCAGGGAAACAACCGTGAATCTATTTAGAGTAGACTAAAATTAGTCTAAAAGTGATATGAGATGTTAAAATGTGGTTTTCGTCATACGCGAAATAACTTAACTGTTATTTGTGAAGTTTAAAAGTTTCGCGATTTAAGCAAAAATGTAGAACGTACAAGGTTAATTCCTTTATGGTCAAAGGATGAGGGAAATATGTTTGACTTTTCAAAAAAATGTAAAAGTTTCAAAAACATATTAGAAACACAGTGCAGGAATCGTTAAGTCTGGATGTAAGTGGAATTGTTTAAAAAGTAAGTTTAGTTTTGTTCTGCGCTGGGCTTATTTGGTAATATTAAAAATAATAAATCTTAAAAATTCTCAAATTAATCATGAGTGATCTAAAAATTTATCTGATGCGAGGAAAATTGTCAGAGTTGATTTTCGTTATGCGCGTGATGTTTAAACGGTGGACCGTCTAAAACGAAACTTTAAAACGATGTTTACTTAATAACTTTTGCGAAAATGATCTAACGATGGTCGAACTCTCAGGTTATTACTAAAATAATTTATCTTACGAGAATGTGGATTAAAAATTTTATGGGATGAATAGTGAAAGTGAATAGTAAATGTGAATAGTAAAAGTGAATAGTAAATTCTCAAAAATGAAAAGTAACCTAAAAATGCGGGTGGTTACAGAGGTCATGATGGATCATGTTTGATGCGTGGCTGAGTTAACATCATTGTGCAACAGTCGAGTCTTTATTGGTATTAGATATTGTTGTCGAGGTCTTGTGGTCATGGTCATATATCTTTTTCATCTCCTTTCTGTCAAGTCGCTAAGTCAAGTCAAGTCGCTAACGTTTTCCTTACAAACCACAACTTGCTACATCTTTATGCTTAACAAGTCGCTACTAATGCTTTAGAGTTAAGTCGCTAAACTCCTTTGAGTAAAGTCGCTACATTTTTTGCAAAACAAACCGCTACTTGTTAAATAACAAGTCGCTACATCATTTTCAAGTAGCTACATCTTTTGCAAAACACAACTTGCTACTTTATTTTCATCCCAACTCGCTACTTGTAAAGACAAGTAGCTTAGAAGTACTTTGACAAGTCGCTATTGACTTTACAACTTGCAGGTTTGCTATGAGTAAAAACTCAATAGTCTTTTTATCAAACAACTCGCTAGCCAAAAAGGACAACTCGTTTACAAGAAAACATGGACAAGTTGCTAACTTCATTAGTTAACAACAATATAGACAACTCGCTTTTAGTACACTGAATCTGGACACAAAAAAGGCAAGTCGCCTATAAGAAAAACAACAAGATTTGACATTTAAATTTTTTCCGGTGATGTTTCCGACCAAGTATTCCTACCAGCTTCTTATAAACCCAGAAAATACATTAAAATATGCTTATTTGCCCAGTTTGACCAAGAACAGACCTACCAGTTGACCACAAATAAATCACAGAAATTTGTGCCAAAGTCAATAAAAGAATGATAAACCACAAATCTGTTTGGACACAAATATTGACATAAAACAAATGTTGAAATCAATTTGTACCAGTTTTGACCAATAATCCGACCATTAAAACAGTACACAAAAACCAGTTAACAACATGAAGCAAAAACCACACACAACAACCATGGTACGGACCACACAAATCAAAGATAATACAATAACCATGGCTCTGATACTATTTGTAAGATCATAAATATTTATTGTGTTTGATGATTCGGGTGGTCTTGGAAATGTTAGATTATGAAAGAAGCACCACCCCTTCCAAGGATGGAAGGGGTATTTATAGTTACAAAGCTAACGTCCTCATGACAGACTGTGGATCAGGCATACAGTGGGTAAAGACCCGTCCTTCCTCCACGGTGTTACACTAAACTATTCTACGCTACAAACTAACTAATAAACTACTAAATAACGTAAATAACTACAAGTCTACGAGCTAACATATGCTAGACTATAATTGGGGTGACCGACACTTTAACATGGAATTTCCAATTCCTAACAGAGTGAACCAGCGAATTTGAGATTCACTGATTGATGAAAAGAGATTTGAAAAACGATCTTGCACTGCTCAAAATAAAGTGTTTTTGCAGTACAACGAAGGTTTTTAAGGAAAATCAATTATCAATCATAAACACCTTTTAATTTTGAAATATTAATACACATTCGATGTACTAGAGAAAGGAGCATTTAAGTACAACGACCGGTTTTTCAAAGGTATCCGTCAATCCATAACCTGAATCAGGATTGATTCAAAATTTTGAATCGCCCTATTGTTTCTGTTCAGTTGTCACATGGTTGATCTATAGGACAGATCTTACATGCCACCTACCAAGATCTTTTTTGATGTTGGCTCTAAAAGGCTTTCCATCTTCATTGTGAATATGTTTGCATATCACTCAGAGGTTTTGGCAATATCACAAGGATAATGCATAGGACTCTAAAAGTATATTCTCTCTTTCTACATTGTGTGAAACAGAGAGTCTTCATTGATTGTGTTCTTAATGAGATTTATAGATGATCTCGTGGCTCTAGACTCAATTGTGCACATTTGGTTCCTATGTTGGAGACTAGGGAGAGGGTCTCCTTCTTCAATATCAACTATCTCAAAGAGAAAGTCGATAGGTAATGTCGGTTCCCCGTGAGAACGAAACAAGTCCTTTTAAGAGGAACTTGAGTAGCTTGGGAAGTTGTAGTGCAGTGCATCACTGGGTCCATGATGTCTTGTCTTCAATACCAGTGTTACCTTAGTAAACACCAGTAGCATATGTATTGAACCCGGTATCTGCCCTATGGTTGAATTATTGGAGGGCTATTTCTTTTCACCCTTTTCACATTCAATTCTTTTTCATTCTTCAACCCCTTCAGTGCTTACCGAGACTTCATTACTAGAACCTTGTTGGGTTTATTCCAGTTCTAGCTCTATCTCAGTCCACACTCTTCCCATATCTCACTTTTCTCCTTTTTTCATCATACCTAAGGACTCTACACTATCTAGTGGATTGTCCCTAGGTAGATCCCTCCGGCTCTGGCGGGATCGTGGGAACAAATATCTAACCTAACCGTCCTTATATCATCATACATAAAATTAATTGGTCGGTCTTTTGGTATTGTTCATTAGCCATTGGAACCAATTGAAAACCATTTGAAAATCAATCCAAGTACTTGTGATATATTATCAAAGCATTTTGTACCTGAATCGTTTTTGATATTTTTAGAAAACGGCTCCCCCTCGACATGTGCATCATAATTTTAAATTGTTTTGGCACATGGAGGCAAGAGGACTTGAAAATCTCAGATTAAAAGAACGAAAGATTCGATTCTTTAATCAACAATTTCTAAAAGATATCAACATCACTTTCCCGATCAAAATTAGTAGTATTCATACTTTGTAAGAATGTTTTAGGAAAGGATGTGGTTTTCAAAAAAATTGCTCCCCCTCAATATGTGCATCGAGATTTGAAAGAGTTTTTGCACATATTAGGGAAAGCCTGCTATAGAATATTGGATTTCACATACACATCATAACACAATCATACATAGGCGTATAGGAGATGAGTTTTAGAGAGAGAAAGTTAGAGGTTTAGGGAACTTTAGTGAGAGAAAGAAAATTCTTATTATGAGCTCCAACTCTCTACCTTGCAAGGTAGAGAGTATTTATAGTCTTACATAAAACGCCACACAACGGGCTGTGGATCAGGCATACAGTGGGTAAAGACCCGTCCGTCCTCCACAGTGTTACTTAACTAAATACTACTTAGCTTAAAATAACTACGACTACAAGCTTTCTAACGATTACATATACTTGAGGTGACCGACTCTTTAATACCCGGAATTTCTAATTCCTAACAATCTCCCCCTAAGGGAGGTCACCTTAATCATGTACTAAAATTACATTGAATACAAACAGATATTACACAAAAAATTGTTCTTGCATTCTTGATGTAGTACTTTGCTTCGAAGCTTATAGTCATTGATTCTTCTCATTGCATGTTTGGTTAATCCAAGTGGAGGTCTTTTACTGATCCACGAGATAATAATTTTGAGCCAGCTTTTGAGATCATCAGCTATCAAAAATCTCTGAGACATCCATTGTGGTGTTGGTATTATGTGATGTTGTGACTTTCGGACTGACATGCTCACATTCTGGATCATGATATCTTCTCATCAGAGTAACGGAAGCTTTCGTTGATTCATGATATTGGCAGCAGCGTAGCAGAAGCATGGAGTGAAAATATCAGAGTCATTGATGCACTTATCATGAATTCTTGAGAGATGAATGTATTGTGTGAGCATGCGGCTATGGATTGACCGCTTCATTCTGATCAGCTGAAAACGTCGGGCGTACCTGCATACAACAGTTAGCAATAAAGCGTACAAAAGTGTCTTTGACCACTTTAGTTGAATTGAGGTACACGGCCCACGGTTCCCCATTGATCAGTACATGTACTGCCTGTGATCAGGTATAATTCCGAAGAATTTCCTTGACAGGGTTTCGCAGCTGCTCTAGCTGTTCTCAAACCGGAACGTCTCAAAGAAGACAACACGGAGTGAGTGAACCAGCGAATTTAAGTCCACTGATTGATGAAAAGAGATTTGAAAAACAATCGTGTATTGCTCAATAGAAATTGTTTTTGCAATACAACGAAGGTTTTATTGAAAATCAATTATCAATAAAAAAACACCTTTTGGTTTGAAAAATTAGTACACGGTCGATGTGCTAAAGAAAAGAGTTATTAAGCACAAAGACCGGTTTTTCAAAGGTATCCGTCAATCCATAACCTGAACCAGGATTGATTCAAGAGATTGAATCGCCCCATTGTTTCTGTTCAGTTGTCACATGGTTGATCTATATAATAGATCTCACATGCCACCTACCAGGAGTTTGTTTGATGTTGGCTCCAGAAGGCTTTCCATCTTCATTGTGAATATGCAAACACATCACTCAGATGTTCTGGAAATACCACAAGGATAATGCGTAGGACTCAAGATATAATCTCTCTTTCCACATAGTGTGAAACAAAGAGTCTTCATTGAAAGTGTCCTAATGAGATTTATTGATGATCTCGTGGCTCTAGACTCAATTTGTGCATATTTGGATCCTGTGCCGGAGACTAGGGAGAGGGTCTCCTTCTTCAATATCAACAATCTCTAAGAGAAAGTCGATAGATAATGTCGGTTCCTCGTGAGAATGAAACAAGTCCTTTTAAGAGGAACTTGAGTGGTTTGGAAAGTTGAAGTGCAGTGCGTCACTGGGTCCATGACGTCTTGTCTTCAATACCGATGTTACCATCAGTAGCATATGAATTGAACCCGGTTTCTGCCCTAAGGTTGAATAAATGGAGGGCTATTTGTTTTCACCCTTTTCTCATTCAATTCTTTTTAATTCTTCAACCCCTTCAGTTCTTACCGAGACTTCATAGCTAGAACCTTGTTGGGTTTATTCCAGTACTAGCTCAGTCTCAGTCCGCACTCTTCCCATATCTCATTTTTCTCCTTTTATCATCATACCTAAGAACTCTACACTAACTAGTGGATAGTCCCTGGGTAGATCCCTCCGGTTCTGGCGGATCATGGGAACACATACCTAACCTTATCATCCTTATATCACCGTACATAAAGTAAAGTTGGTCGGTCTATTTGGTATTGTTCATCTGCCATTGGAACCAATTGAAAACCATTTGAAAATCAATCCAGATACTTGTGATATATTATCAAAACATTTTGTACCTGAATTGTTTTTGATATTTTTTTGAATAAGTGCTCCCCCTCAACATGTGCATGAATTGTTTGAAATCGTTTTGCACACGGAGGCAAGAGGAAGAAATTACTTCTTTGATTACTATTTTCAAAAAAAATATCAACATCACTTCCCTAATCAAGACAAGTAGATAAAGCATTTTAGGGAAGGATGAGGTTTTCATAAGTTTGCTCCCCCTCAATATGTGCCTCGAGATTTGAAAAGAGTTTTTGCACATACTAGAGGGAACCTGCACAAGTGATCACGTTATACATCATAGGTTTAAGATAGATGCTCCCCCTCAACATGTGCATGGATTTCTTGAAATCGTTTGTCACATGTGGGAAGGAGAGCATGTTCATCCTTATAAAATCATTTTTCCATTTACCGAATTATCAGTTTAAATCCAATTTAAATCACACATTCTCCCCCTTATCACAATTATCAAATCATTTGAGATTTGTGATCTCTTATAGATTTAAATTGATTTTGAAAGATTTTAAGGGGAATTGTGACTTGATTATGAAAGCGTTTTAACTGATAAGGATCGGATTTTTAGACTTTAAAACTCCATTGATAAAACATGCATGTACATCTTTTGAAAACAATTTAATGCCAAATAACTTTTTAGTTTAATTGAAATCATTCTCCCCCTCAATCAATGACATAGGTTGTTGATTGAGAGATAGAGATTTTGACAAATAAGTCCTGATGATTATCAAAAATAGAGACCGAGTTATTTTTCAAAGCAGTTAGTTTTCAGCAGATAAATGTTTATAGAATCAGAGCATGGAATTTGAAAACATAATAAAACATGGCTCTGTTCTTTCTATGAAAAAGCGGGTTACTGCCTGAAATGACAATAAACCAACGTTTCTCTTTCTCCCAAAAATATTTTTTGATTTTTTTGATTTTTTTTTTTTTTTTTTTAAATAATTCAAACAACATCTAAAGTCCCGTGTCACTCTTTGAATGACAGCACAAAGACCGTAGATATTATCGAACCGAGAAAAACATGACAAATTGAATTTTTTTTTTTTTTTTTTTTTTTAAGATTTTTCGAATTTTTTCAGATTTTTATGGATTTTGAAAGTTTTATAATTTTCTATTTTGTTTTTCGAATAAATAATTACAAGAGATAGATGAAGATAGACCTTTACTCCTCGTCTTCCTCCTGAAGACGTTTGAGTGTTTATGGTTGAAAGCTTTTCAAGCCAAGACGTGGAAGAATAAACTCAAAACGTTCTCTTGGAAGAGCTTTGGTGAAGATGTCCGCTAACTGATATTCAGACCTCACAAAATATAGTTCCACCACACCTTTTTCCACTTGTTCCCTGATGAAATGATGTCGAATGTCGATATGCTTTGCTCTTGAGTGTTGAACGTTGTTGCATGAGAGAGCAATAGCACTTTTATTATCACAGTACAGAGGGATTTTGTTGAATTCAAAGCCATAGTCAGATAATTGAGATCTCATCCATAAGATTTGAGCACAACAAGATGACATGGCTATGTATTCAGCCTCTGTAGAGGAAATAGAAGTACTCATTTGCTTCTTTGAAGACCAGCTCACAAGCTTATCACCAAAAACTGAGCACCTCCAGAAGTACTTCGACGAGTATCTTGACATCCTGCATGATCAGCATCTGCATAGGCTGTTAGTGACATGACGGTGTCCTTCGGGTACCAAAGACCCATATTGATGGTTCCTTGGAGATACCGAAAGACCCGTTTAACTACTTCAAGGTGCCTTTTAGTAGGCTTAGCCTGGTATCTAGCACACATGCAAACATCGAACAAGATGTCTGGTCTACTAGCTATGAGGTACACCAGCGATCCAATCATACTATGATATTTTGTTTGGTCAATCATGATCCCTGAGTGGTCCTCATCTAGTTTGGTTCGATCAATCATGGGAGTGTCAACAGGGTCACTTGAATCAAATCCAAATTTCTTTAAGATCCCAGTTGCATATTTAGATTGATTTATGAAAATGCCTCCGGGACTTTGCGAAATTTGTAATCCCAAGAAAAATGACATTTGTCCCATCATTGACATTTGAAATTTTGAACTCATTCCATTTGAAAAACGATCACATTCCATTGGGTCAGTCGAGGCAAAAATAATATCATCAACATGAATTAAATGTTTGTCTGACTTCCTGGTGAACAATGTTGGATCAACTGCTCCTTTGCTAAATCCGGTTTATAGAAGAAACTTTGACAGTGTATCATACCATGCCCTTGGAGCTTGCTTTAAACCGTAAAGGGCCTTCTTCAAACGATAAACGTGAGTAGGATGCTCTTGATTCACAAATCCTTCAGGTTGGCTGACGTAGACGACTTCTTTAAGATCTCCGTTCAGAAATGCTGTCTTTACATCCATCTGATAGACTACCATGTTCTTACTAGCAGCATTAGCCAGAAAGATTCTGATTGCCTCGATTTGAGCAACTGGAGCAAAAGATTCTTCAAAGTCAATACCCTCCTCTTGACGGTATCCTTTAGCAACTAATCGAGCCTTGTTCTTCAACACATCACCATAATCATAGCACCGTCTGGAGCAGGTACTAACTCCCATACATCAAGTCGATCAAACTCATGAATTTCATTTTGCATGGCATTGAACCAGCTATCTTCATTCATGGCGGTTTTAACATCTTTTGGTTCGATCTTAGATAGTACGGAGTTGAAGAAGCACCATAAGGCATCGGTTGCAAGTTGTTTCCGTGTTGATACAGGACGAGAGGGATTTCCAAAGATGTTGTCTAGTGGGTGATCGTGAGTCCATTTTCTAAGGTATTCATGTGGCAGTAGTTGAGGGACTGAAGTAGCAGAGTCGATGTCTCCTGAAGAAGATGGTTCTGATGATGATTCAGGGGCAAATATGTTTTCAAATGGAGCATCATCAGGAGTACGAAAGGGATTAACTTCATCATTGATGCCAGAAACAGTTCCATGATGTACATTTGAAGAATGATGATTTGTTGATGAGACTGAAGGATCAGCAGTAGGCGCTTCTTGACTTAAAGATATTGAGACTGAGGGATTTACTTCATTCACAGGAATATGAGCAGCCTCTGTTGTAGGGATCGATACCTCATTAGTACTTGGATCATAAAGTTCATCAAACATAGGATCAAACAATTTCTTTAAATCATCTTCAGATGGAGGTACATATGGAGTTTCATGAAAGGAGTTTGGAACAAGAGATGAACCAATGGGACTGTTTTGAAGTGCGGGTCCTGAACTGGATTGTCCAGGAGCCATTTGACCGGTCAGCTCATCAAACGTAACGTGAATTGTTTCCATGATATTTCGGGTTCTTTTGTTGTAGATTCGGTATCCCTTTTTGTTTGGTGCATATCCTACAAATACTCCAATGTCTGCTTTAGCTCTCAGTTTGCCTAAGTCTTGACCCTCATTAGTTGGATAACATAAAGCACCAAACACACGATGGAAAGAGAGATTAGGTTTTCTGTTCTGGATAAGTTCATATGGAGTTTTTCCATGAACAGTGTGAATCAGGGAACGATTTTGTGTGTAGCATGCAGTGGCAATAGCTTCAGCCCAGAGAAACATTGGAACCTTTGAGTAAATCAGCATTGTTCTAGCGGCTTCAACAAGAGTTTGATTTCGTCTTTCAACTACACCGTTCTGTTGAGGAGTTCGTGGAACACTTCTTTGATGGCTGATTCCAACGCTTTCATAAAATTCACTAAGTTGTTTGTTGACAAACTCAGCTCCATTGTCTGTTCTGATAATTCTGACGGTTTTGTTAAGTCGAACATGCAGCTGTTTGATGAGTTTGATGATGATTTCAGGAGTTTCATCCTTTGTCCTTAAGAACTTGACCCAGGTGAATCTGGAGTAATCATCAACCACAACTAACAAATATTTCTTCCCATATATATTCTGCACCCTCATTGGTCCACATAAATCCATATGAATCATATGAAGAACTTCTGTGATAGAGTTAGTAGGTTTGGGTTTATGGGCATACTTCTTGCTTTTTCCCAATTGACATGCTGAGCAAAGATGATCCTTTTCATACTTGAGTCTAGGTAAACCTACAACTAAGTCCTTTCTGGAGAGATCATTGATGGTACCGAAGTTCAAGTGATTGAGACGACGATACCATAACCATGACTTTGTTTTAGAGGCCTTTGACAGTAAGCAAATTGGAGAAGACTTCATCATATCTTCGATAGAGATGGTGTATAGATTTGAACAACGTGAACCTCTTAAAAGTTCCTTACCATCAAGTTCTCTAACGAAGCAGGTATGTTTTCTGAAGGCTACTTCTAGATCCGAATCGCAGAATTGACCAACAGAGAACAAGTTGTGACCAAGACCTTCTACATAGTAAACTCTGGAGATAACACTTTTGCCAACAACATAGTCTCCATAACCCATAATAGCACCGAAATGATCATTCCCGAATCTAACAGTCCCGATGAATTTGCTCACGAAGTTCATGAGCCGTGACCGGTCGCCAGTCATATGCTTGGAACAGCCTGAGTCCAGGTACCACAGAACGATTTGAACGATCTGCAGTTGAACACAGACAAGAATGGATAACTGGATAATTGGGATCCCCATGCAAGAATGGGTTCCATTTGGTTAGTAACAATGGTTGGAACACCCACATCAGAAATAGAAGCATTCATATCAGAAATTAAGGCACTGGAATCATTGTGAATAGATGCAGTACTAGTGTCTGTATTAGCCCTGTTCACAGTGTGCTCACTTCTTAAGGGAATAGTTCTACCAGTAGGCATCCATTTTCTAGTGGGCATTGTCTGATTATTCTTATGACCAACAGGTATCCAATAATAGCCTATCTTACTAAATGTTCTTCCTGTGGGTTTCCACTGTTTTCTAACTTTCTTTTGTTTTTGCCTTTTTGCCTTTTTAGCATTAACAACATTAACTGGACAATTAACATCATTAGGCAAAACATTAACACCACATTCATGATTAGAAACAGAATTCAAGCAGACATCAGTACAAGGTTTGCAAATAGTATCAGAATTCGAATTAATTACAGTACGCCTATGGCTAATACTAGAATCAACACGATTCGTTTTATTCGATTCAAGCTTAAAGTTCCTAGATTGTTCTTCTACTCTTTTCCAGTGCACATTCTTAGCTTGCGAGGTCCTATCATTCCTTGTATTGTCTTGAGACTTTGACCTGCTCCCTTTAATGTCACTGATTACTCCTGTAGAGGGAATGGGAACATTAGTTGGTTTTACTATTCTTTGCATCACCTGTTTAGATGTGTTGGGATCTGAACTACATGCAGGCACACTAAGGTTCACTTTCTTGAAACTAGAAGTACTGGGATTTGTACTCCTAGAAGGCACACTTGAGTTCTCTTTCTTAGCATTGACAGATCTGGAATCTGAACTACTTAAAGGCACACTAAGGTTCACATTCAAGACATTGGGCATCGAATGAATATCATACTTGGCATTAGGCATCGAACATGGATTAACTCTCTCACCTAAGGACTTTGGGCATATTGTGATCAAGCATTCTAGGATTTCTTGAGATCGTTTGGCATATAAGCATGCATGTCCAATTGCATTATCATGAGGTTTCTCTAACTTATCCTCTTCAACAATCTCACGCAGACATTCTAGGCAATCCTTAAGGGATGAGAAGTATGTTTGAACAGCAAGTTTGTTGTTCCTGAGATGAGGAGGGACATATTTCACAGACAAAGCATATTTATTACAAGAGTGAACCTTTGATACACCATTCTCCCCATTGGTCATAGGCATTTTCCCTTTTACCTGACTCTTCAGATTCTCAATTTCCTTTTGCAATGAAGCTATATGTTCGTTATTTTTGTTACGAGTGACCTTTATTGATTCAAATAACTCATTGAAATGACTTTTAACCTTTTCATTTTCTTCTAGAAAACTTTCATTTTCCTTTTGTAATGCATTAACTAAGTTTTGAAGATGAAACGTTTGAGAATTCTGAGAATCTAAAGGAGAAGGTATTTGGGAGCCTATCATATTGTTCGTTTGACCCTTTAATTGAGAGATTTGGGCTTTCAACTTTCTGATCGTGTTGCAATGAGCTTGAATCTGTTCATCACGTTTGTTAATTTGAAAAACTGCATCAAACTCTGGAGCATCTGAGGATGTCTTGATATTTGAAGTTTTGACATTTTCTTTAAGATGTTGATATTTTAGTTGTAAATTAAAATGCTCAACTTCTAGTTTAGAAAAATGTTTAACCAAATTGTCGTGATCATCCAGTTCAATTTTCTCGTTTAGTTCAGAATTAGTTTTTTCAAGCTCAATGACACGATCATGGGAGACTTTCAGGGCAACCGATAATTCATGAAATTTGGAAGCATTAATAGAACAATTTGTAGCGGTGAAAAACATATCTTGAGCAATACATTCAGAAATCAGGTTCTCGTTTAGTGTATGCAAGTTCTTCCTCTCAATCTCATTATATTTTAGTGCTCGCTCATAGTCACTAACTTCAACTATCATTGCATCAAATTCCTTTTCCATTCCCTTAATATCAGTTTCTATCCCATTTTTAAGACTCTCAAAGTGATCTTTTAGAAGTTTAAAGAAAGGCATGACCTCAGTTAAATAACATTCTTTCATTTGCTCAAAACCCCTTTCTCCTTCAGTTATACCAGTGGGTGTGATCCTTTTCTTGCAAGTTTTCTCAAAATCAACAAATAGTTGAAATATAACATATTGGATAATTAAGGTCTTGCTTTTAGTGGCAATTGTTCTAGGAACAAGATGCATTGGTGTATTAGGAGGATACACAGTCGCTCTAGGCATTTTCCAAAGGGGAGGGTTTGTTTCAACAATATTTTCAGCTTTCTGCTTATCTAGATCTATTTTCCAAAAAACTTGTTCGGGAGTCAACAATGTCTGAGGCTTAAACTTGTTCAAGGAAATCCAGTTTTCCTTCTTGTAATCATGGGGTGTGATCTTTATTTTCTTCTCTTTACATTTAGGATCATCTAATTTCTTGTTCATCTTTTCCCTAGTGACTTCATCTGATTTCTTATCTTCCTCAGTGCACTCAACGCAACTAGGTTTCTGTCTAGGTTTAAAGATTTCATTGCCATCATAAAGAACCTTATGAGCATTTCTAGCCTTTTTAATAACTTCTGGATTTGGTTCCTCAATAAGGGGAATGCTATGCTTATCGCTTAAGACCCTATGCTTAGTGATCATGTGAGCAGTCTGAATGGTGTTCCCTTGTATGTACAACTTGTTTTCAAGTTTGTTTTTCAAAGAGTTCAGATTAGAAAAATCTTTCAAGAGTTTTGATTCCTTTGCATTAAATTCTTGCTTAAGCATTTTCACATTTTCTTGAAGTTCTTGTTTTTGCTTAGCAGTTTTAGAAAGCTTTTCTTGCAAGGAATTTAACTCTTGTTTTAATACTTCTTCTCGAAAATTACTTTTTCTAATGATTGTACGCACTTGGTCATCCATTTCCTGCTCACGAGTGGTCAACTCAAATTTTGCACGTTGTTCATAAATAGCAACACGTTCTTTATAGGCATTTAGTTCAGAAATTACAGACTCATCAGGGGCACAGCCAGTGTATTCATCAAAAATATAGTCATTGTTGACTGCAGGAGATGCATCACTTGGTACAACTTCACTTTCACTTTGTTTCACATATTGATCATATGGGACAACATTGATATTACCCATATTTTCAATATTTGATTCAATAGTTTCAGTTGATAGTACTTTGTCATGCATCTTTTGCACATCAGTATCATCGTATAGTTTTAGTACCTCTAAGATGAGTTTGTCTTTGGATGGGCTAGCTTGTGGTGAATGTGAGACCTTGGGAGAAACCATTGGAGAAATGCTAGCCATAAAAATTGTGTGTGCAGTAGGTCCATCATCCACATCAGAGTCGTATGCATCACAATCAGCGACATGAATGGCATTCTGATGATTGTGACCTATTTCCTGAATAGGCTGCTCATCCACATCAGCATCATAGGTCTTGGCATTGCCCTCAGCAAGAAACAACAACTCCTCTTCATCCAAAGCAGCACCATTATCCTGAGCTTGTACAAGCAGCATCTTATCTCTGAAGTAATCAGCATTCTGTGAACGTTTTGGAGATGTGCAGTTCCTTGCAATGTGTCCCTCACCACCACAGTTGTAGCATTTGATCGGCTTAGTTTGACCTTGATTACCATTCCTTCCTCGATTCTGATTACCAACATAACCTCTACCAGCTCCACCTCTTCCCTGATCATACTGTCTTTCCTGAACTGGTTGCACCACGATCCTCCCATCTTTAACAGTAGCTTGATTGTGTGGGTTAGATGCTGTTCTGAGGTTGTTGTTGGTTTGTGGGAGAGAATTCATGTTTTGACTAATCAGAAGAGCTAGTTGATTAATGATGTTACCCACGTGTGCATCAGCATCAGCTTGTTTGAACATAGGATCAGGAATGAGTTTGTGATTACCATTACCCATGGGTATGACTTGTGAGGCTTTGGTTGTGATTCCGATGTTTGAGTAGAAGGCAGTTGAGTCATTAGATGAGCTTGTCTCTCCCTGGTTGGTTTTGAACTGATTAAGAATCATCTTTTCAAACATGGCATGTCTCTCATTCTGAAGAAGGAAGGCATAGAGTTGCTCATAATTCGTATTCTTCAATCCTTTAGTGAGCTTCACAGAAGTAACAAACTTGTGCCATTCGGGATTCATGTTGTTCACAAATTTTGAGTTCAGCTGAATGTTAGGCATAGTCATTCTGATGTTCCTCATATCATTCACCAGCTTATGAAATCTCACATAGTACTCATAGACACTCTCATCTGGTTTCATCTTGAAGTGTTCAAATTCGTCATAGAGTTGTGATTCTCTGTCTTCCATAGTTAATTCAGAACCTGAGAGAAGCATTTTGACATTATCCCATACTGCCTTTGCATCGGTGTTGTGATTGATCAGCTTGTAGATGTCTTTAGGAAGACCTTGAAGAACAATGTTAGAAGCCCTGATATCAGCATCGAATCTCTTTTTCTCCTTATCATCAAGCTCATCGTACATCTTTGGTCTGTCCATTCCGTAAATCAGACACTAGAACAAAAAGTGGATTTGGCCACATCGAATATGTGTGACGATATACATATAGTCACACATGTTTTTTCGACCGTGTGTGACTAAAGGTCGCGCGACCATAGGTACCCTATGGTCAGGTGTTTGACTTTTTTTTAGTCTCTATTGCAAAAGAGTAACCAAAACCGTAACATGTGTGACTAATTAGGTACAAATTTTGTTGGATTAATCCATATTAGTGACCATAAACACTGTATAGTCACACAAAGCATGTTTGTTTTGGGTATTTAGTCACATACAATTAAGCATAAAGTGGCAAAAAGTGTTAATAAGTGTGACCATATGTTGTTTAAGGTGAAGAAATATGTCTTTTGTGTGACTATTGATCATCTAATGGCCACTTGAATTTTATGTTTGTGTGGCCTTTTCTAACATTTAGTCACACAAAGCATGTTTGTTTTGGGTATTTAGTCACATACAATTAATCATAAAGTGGCTAAAAGTGTTAATAAGTGTGACCATATGGTGTTTCAAGTGAAGAAAGGTGTCTTTTGTGTGACTATTGATCATCCAATGGCCACATGAATTTTATGTTTGTGTGGCCTTTTCTAACATTTAGTCACACAAATCATGTTTGTTTTGGGTATTTAGTCACATACAATTAACCATAAAGTGGCTAAAAGTGTTAATAAGTGTGACCATATGGTGTTTTAAGTGAAGAAATGTGTGTTTTGTGTGACTATTAATCATCCAATGGCCACTTGAATTTTATGTTTGTGTGGCCTTTTCTAACATTTAGTCACACAAAGCACGTTTCTTTTGGGTATTTAGTCACATCCAATTAATCATAAAGTGGCCAAAAGTGTTAATAAGTGTGGCCATATGGTGTTTTAAGTGAAGAAATGTGTGTTTTGTGTGACTATTGCTCATCCAATGGCCACATGAATTTTATGTTTGTGTGGCCTTTTCTAACATTTAGTCACACAAAGCATGTTTCTTTTCGGTATTTAGTCACATGCAATTAACTATAAAGTGGCTAAAATTGTTAATAAGTGTGACCATATGGTGTTTTAAGTGAAGAAATGTGTGTTTTGTGTGACTATTGATCATCTAATGGCCACTTGAATTTTATATTTGTGTGGCCTTTTCTAACATTTAGTCACACAAAGCATGTTTCTTTTGGGTATTTAGTCACATTCAATTAATCATAAAGTGGCCAAAAGTGTTAATAAGTGTGACCATATGGTGTTTTAAGTGAAGAAATGTGTGTTTTGTGTGACTATTGCTCATCCAATGGCCACATGAATTTTATGTTTGTGTGGCCTTTTCTAACATTTAGTCACACAAAGCATGTTTCTTTTGGGTATTTAGTCACATGCAATTAACCATAAAGTGGCTAAAAGTGTTAATAAGTGTGACCATATGGTGTTTTAAGTGAAGAAATGTGTGTTTTGTGTGACTATTGATCATTCAATGGCCACTTGAATTTTATGTTTGTGTGGCCTTTTCTAACATTTAGTCACACAAAGCATGTTTCTTTTGGGTATTTAGTCACATTCAATTAATCATAAAGTGGCCAAAAGTGTTAATAAGTGTGACTATATGGTGTTTCAAGTGAAGAAATGTGTGTTTTGTGTGACTATTGATCATCCAATGGCCACATGAATTTTATGTTTGTGTGGCCTTTTCTAACATTTAGTCACGCAAAGCACGTTTCTTTTGGGTATTTAGTCACATCCAATTAATCATAAAATGGCCAAAAGTGTTAATAAGTGTGACCATATGGTGTTTTAAGTGAAGAAATGTGTTTTTTGTGTGACTATTGCTCATCCAATGGCCACATGAATTTTATGTTTGTGTGGCCTTTTCTAACATTTAGTCACGTAAAGCATGTTTCTTTTGGGTATTTAGTCACATGCAATTAACCATAAAGTGGCTAAAAGTGTTAATAAGTGTGACCATATGGTGTTTTAAGTGAAGAAATGTGTGTTTTGTGTGATTATTGATCATCCAATGGCCACATGAATTTTATGTTTGTGTGGCCTTTTCTAACATTTAGTCACACAAAGCATGTTTCTTTTGGGTATTTAGTCACATACAAATTAAGCATAAAGTGGCCAAAAGTGTTAATAAGTCTGACCATATGGTGTTTTAAGTGAAGAAATGTGTGTTTTGTGTGACTATTGCTCATCCAATGGCCACATTAATTTTATGTTTGTGTGGCGCTTTCTAACATTTAGCACGCATCGAATTAAGCAAACTGTGACCAAAAAGTGTTAATAATTGTGACTATATGAATCTTTTAGTCACATATAAGAAATCAATATATATCAAAACAAATTCTAATATATAAAAATATATTCAAAATATATTCAAATACAATAAAATTGGAATGTATATAAAATTGTAATGTCGTACATAATAAAATTCTCAATAATTTAATGACTTCTGACTCTTGATCTTCTTAGCTTCCTTTTGCATGATATGACTAGAGACGTAGTGCTTCGTATTTAATTTAGGTGCAGTTCTGTTCTCACCAATCAGTTTTATGGTACTTGGTGGTGTTACCTGTAGGAAACAAAAGCCGGGGTATCAAACACTGAATTAAATATGAAGAATGATATATGTAGGTTTATAAAACACATGCATCTATGTACCTTTTCATCGAAAACCACTTGATCCTTTGGCCATGCATAAAAACCACCTACTGCATCCTTAACTGTTTTGAGACCGTTACTTCCTACATCCGGTATGCACGCTGCATCCACTAAATATTTTTCAATAAATACTCTGTAGCAATCCTTTGGGAGTGGTTTGTTATGAAGCATTTGTTTTCCAACAGTTTTGTACACGGTACCCTCCGCAATAATAGTTGATTTCTTTAAGTGCCACAGTCTGCACTTAATTACCTAAAAAGATAATTTGTTGCATGTATATATGTATCAGTAATTAATTAAACTAAAGAACATATGAAAATGTTTAAATACATACTTGTGGTAGTACTGTTAATGGAGACTCCTGTTCTTGTGATCCAGAAAGTTGACGTGAAGAATCCTTTCGTTTTGATCTAGTCGATTTCTTAGATGCGACAGATTTAACAGTTTCCTATGTGTATAATACACGGTAAATAAATAATGTATGTAGAATTCAAAAATCCCAGGGGGGGTGATTTATTACTTACACTTATTTGAATTTCCTTTTCCACAGTTGCAAGTCCATTAGACTTCTCAATGCTCGCAACTTTCTCACGTCCAGCAACACGTGTTCCGGCATCCTCATCAGCACTGCTATTTAAAAGATTAATGTTCACCGGAGACACCTGAAATATAAATAGTTTAAGAAGACTGAAGCAGTATTTAAAAGGGTAAAAAAAAGATGGAATGTTACTTTCTTATGTCTTACTTCCGTTTCTGTCAATGGAGTTGAAGTTGACTGCAACTGCCCCCTTTGTGCAGCCAATTGTTTCATCAAATCCTGTATTACCGCCTCTTTTTCTTGACGTTGGCGCCTCTCATCATCAAGTTCAGTTTGAAGTAACACCACTCTTTCATCAGATGCTTGTCTGATTCGAGGCAGATCAAAATACCTCTTGTAGGTTACTCCACCTCCCACTCCTCTCGCATATCCTCCCTTTTCCTTACCTAATACAACTGTCATGGCATCAGTGCCATGATCAAGCTTCAAGATTCCTTGTTTGATCTTGTCGTCCGTTTCTTTCTGCACACACAATATGGGAAATAGGTTATTTAATTCTACCAGTATTAACTTGTAACTAAAAGTATTAACTAAAACACTACCTGTATTAACTTATAAATAACAGTTTTAAGTAATACAGTAGCAGTATTAACTAAAAGTATTAACTAAAACACTACCTGTATTAACTTATAACTAACAGTTTTAAGTAATACAGTAGCAGTATTAACTTATAACTAAACAAACATAATAATAAAATTTGCAGTCAAACTTACAAATTTTTCTCCCACTGATCTGATATCATCATCGTGATATTCTCTGTCTTTTTTCACCCTTCCTTTCAACCACAGCGTACCACGCGGTGGTTCTTCATCTGGTTCAATTTCTTTACTCTCGATCTTATAAACATCAAATACATACAAATGTAAGATAAACGAATATAAACGAAACTATGATGCTATTAAATGCAAATGTAAATGTGCAAATGTTTACTGTTACCATTTTTTCTATCACACGGGCATATCCACCTCGTCCCATTGTATGATCATAAACAGACTTGGAACGCGACACTTTAGCTTTTGCTGATCTCACCTTGCAACACAAAATCATACGGCGTTTAGATGTAGTAATGCTGATAGTATACAACTAATACATATGGAAACATATGAAAAGGTGAAAGATATTTGAACTTGAATAAAAATGAATAATTAACACCTTGTATTCCTCGCTGGCTGTGTAGTTTACAAAATTAACCCAATCTTCGGCTTTTATAATTGCACTATACTTTGCCGGGACTTCATTTAGTTTTGAAAGGGTATTTTGGTTGGGCAATATGTAGTTTTGTATCAATTTCATTCTGAAATTCCTTAGAAGTTGACCAAGACGATTCATTATCAGCTTTCTGACCGTCAAGTGAACATCAAAATATCGCTGCAAAGATTAACAAATTGTTGTTAATTAGTTGCCATACTGTAAATGCAGAGATAAACTTATTAACACCTTGTATCTACTACAGCCAAGCCACTACTAGTTAAAAAAAAGTATATGTGTACCGTGATTTCGTCCCACATTTTATCTCTTGCTTCTGAATCAA
This sequence comes from Chrysanthemum makinoi, assembly GCA_910596185.1. Classification (NCBI taxonomy): domain Eukaryota; kingdom Viridiplantae; phylum Streptophyta; class Magnoliopsida; order Asterales; family Asteraceae; genus Chrysanthemum; species Chrysanthemum makinoi. The sequence continues at coordinate 65,453,619 of OU343225.1, read as the reverse complement.
CCTTCCTCCAGGTTAGAATCCTGACACCTATATGCTCACGAACCAAATCACCCAAAAAACTTGAAAACAATGCTCTGTTTTTTCCTGATAACCTATCCAGTGCATCGAAGGTTACACTGACCTTTATTCCGTCTGTTTTTCCATATTCCCTGCGAAACTTAGCTAACCTAGTTATGCCCCTCTTAACAACATTCGCATTTGAATGGTTGTTTCCAACATCCTCACCCTCATCTGAATACGTCTCTAATTCATATTCTAAAGTGTTTTCAATTTCACGATCAGAATAAACCAAATCATCCGGATAATTGATTTGTGTTGACATGATTCGTCAGAAGTAATGTGTTAAAGAAAATTAGTAAACTTAATTGGTAAATAATGGTGTAAAAATTGAAGTTCTGGTTGTTTTGCTTGAAGCCTGATTTATTGGAGTAAAAATAGGGCTAATGATGGGGCAGTTTTTCAATTAAGGAAACCATAATTTCCAAAGTAATTTTAAAAATTTTGGCTAAAATTTGGCTCCAAATTTGATAATTTTAAAATGTGGCTCCAAATCAAACAATTTTTGAAACCAAAAACACCCCTGACAGAAATGGTGCTTACCCACAGTCCCAAACACTCATATTACTTCAAACCAGCTGTGTCAAAAACACATATAACTGCAGATACACTAAAATCACCACATGGCGCATACAAATGAACAATCAAAAGCTAAAAATGGACTTAAAGCAACTAATTAAGCAACTATAACTAATAAGCAGTTCCAGATAAACAATTAAGCACAAAAATAGGCAAATCAAACCAAGAACTGCTGATACATCAAACACCCCTAAGACCTTACTTTAAGGCTATAAATAAGCTATTTATAAGCAATTAGATAAGCTCTAACATCCTCAAGTAGTCAAAAAAAATCATGAAAACATGTAAATGCAATTAACTTAAAGCAGAAACAACAACAAAAACACCCAATATAGTGGTTCAATAAAAAATAATTGTCATGAACAAACGCCTCCAGTTCTAAACTTCATAATCAGTCATAAAAAAATTGACAACAATCTAAAAATTGAACATCCTAATCCTACAATAATACATTATACTAGTGCGAATATGAACTTTAACACCACAACCAATTCCTAAATTCAAAACAACATGAAAAAAAAGATGAAACAAACTAGCGAACACATTACTTATATTAACAAACATAATTAGCATTCGTATGGATAAACCATCAAAAGATCCATACATATTCCATTGTTAATATATCTACATACCATCCCATTAAATCAAGACATTAGACATTAGACATTAGACATAAACAGATGACACTAGAGCAAAGAAAACATCCCATTCCATAGCGAGAAACCCTTCAACCATTCATCGCCTGAATTTGTTCTTCCTTGGTATCGATTTCCTCCTAAGATTGAGTAATGAGATCATTCAACCCCTGCAGCTTAGACCTCGCAGCCTCCCTGTCATCCCTAAGATCCACCAATCTCTAAGGACCTAATGTTTAAAAACGGCAAACTAAGTCCTCCTTCTTTTAAACTATGACTATAAATTAGGGGTGTTGATCCGTTCGGTTATCGGGTTTTGTTTCGTTAAATCGGTTATATTTGTATTTTTGTCAACACGAAAACCGAAACGAACCGAACTATAATTAAACCAAAGCGAACCGAAAACCGATTATGAATTAAGTTCGCTTCTTGGGTTGACCCGAAATTAAGCTTGATTATTGGGTTGACACATATGGTTTTAAACCGAAAATGGATAATTAAGTTCGCTTCTTGAGTTGACACAAAATTATTTAGATTTTAACCCATGGCTTCCATAATTAGCAACCTACAAACATAACGTTTGAGTAAATGGGACGAAAACGTGCAAAACAGCTGGAAACGGCCGAATGTGTGTAAAAAGTTATACAAACGGACTAAAAGACGAAAAAACCAGCTAAAACGTGCAAACACGGACGAAAACCTGTAAACAAAAACGGGAACGTATAAAAACCGATTAAAAGGGACAAAGACGTAAGAAAACGGACCAAAACGTATTAAAACAGAAGAAAACGTGTATAAACGCATCTGTGTAAAAGTGTAAGAAAACCTATGAAAACGGTTGAAAAACTCTTAAAACATACGAAAATGGGTAAAAACGGATGAAAACGGGGTAAATGGGACGAAAACGTGCCAAAACAGCTGGAACGGCCGAAAAAGTGTGTAAAAGTTATACAAACGGACTAAAAGATGAAAAAAACCAAAACGTGTAACGCGGTACACGGACGAAAAAACCTGTAAACAAAAACGGGAACGAATAAAAACCGATTAAAAGGGACAAAGACGTAAGAAAACGGACCAAAACGTATTAAAACAGAAGAAAACGTGTATAAACGTACGAATCTGTGTAAAAGTGTAAGAAAACCTGTGAAAACGGTTGAAAAATTCTAAAAAACATACGAAAATGGGTAAAAACGAATGAAAACGGGGTAAATGGGACGAAAACGTGCAAAACAGCTGCAATCGGCCGAATGTGTGTAAAAAGTTATACAAACGGACTAAAAGATGAAAAAACCAGCTAAAACGTGCAAACACGGACGAAAACCTGTAAACAAAAACGGGAACGTATAAAAACCGATTAAAAGGGACAAAGACGTAAGAAAACGGACCAAAATGTATTAAAACAGAAGAAAACGTGTATAAACGTACGAATCTGTGTAAAAGTGTAAGAAAACCTTTGAAAACGGTTGAAAAAATTCTTAAAAGCATACGAAAATGGGTAAAAACGAATGAAAACGGGGTAAATGGGACGAAAACGTGCAAAACAGCTGGAAACGGCCGAATGTGTGTAAAAAGTTATACAAACGGACTAAAAGATGAAAAAACCAGCTAAAACGTGCAAACACGGACGAAAACCTGTAAACAAAAACGGGAACGTATAAAAACCGATTAAAAGGGACAAAGACGTAAGAAAACGGACCAAAACGTATTAAAACAGAAGAAAACGTGTATAAACGTACGAATCAGTAAAAGTGTAAGAAAAACCTTTGAAAACGGTTGAAAAATTCTTAAAAACATACTGAAAATGGGTAAAAACTAATGAAAACGGGGGTAAATGGGACCGAAAACGTGCAAAATAGTAAAATAGCAATCGGCCGAATGTGTTTAAAAAGTTATACAAACGGACTAAAAGATGAAAAAACCAGCTAAAACGTGCAAACACGGACGAAAACCTGTAAACAAAACGGGACGGAACGTATAAAAACCGAATAAAAGGGACAAAGACGTAAGAAAACGGACCAAAACGTATTAAAACAGAAGAAAACGTGTATAAACGTACGAATCTGTGTAAAAGTGTAAGAAAACCTGTGAAAACGGTTGAAAAATTCTAAAAAACATACGAAAATGGGTAAAAACGAATGAAAACGGGGTAAATGGGACGAAAACGTGCAAAACAGCTGCAATCGGCCGAATGTGTGTAAAAAGTTATACAAACGGACTAAAAGATGAAAAAACCAGCTAAAACGTGCAAACACGGACGAAAACCTGTAAACAAAAACGGGAACGTATAAAAACCGATTAAAAGGGACAAAGACGTAAGAAAACAGACCAAAATGTATTAAAACAGAAGAAAACGTGTATAAACGTACGAATCTGTGTAAAAGTGTAAGAAAACCTTTGAAAACGGTTGAAAAAATTCTTAAAAGCATACGAAAATGGGTAAAAACGAATGAAAACGGGGTAAATGGGACGAAAACGTGCAAAACAGCTGGAAACGGCCGAATGTGTGTAAAAAGTTATACAAACGGACTAAAAGATGAAAAAACCCGCTAAAACGTGCAAACACGGACGAAAACCTGTAAACAAAAACGGGAACGTATAAAAACCGATTAAAAGGGACAAAGACGTAAGAAAACGGACCAAAACGTATTAAAACAGAAGAAAACGTGTATAAACGTACGAATCTGTGTAAAAGTGTAAGAAAACCTTTGAAAACGGTTGAAAAATTCTTAAAAACATACGAAAATGGGTAAAAACGAATGAAAACGGGGTAAATGGGACGAAAACGTGCAAAATAGCTGCAATCGGCCGAATGTGTGTAAAAAGTTATACAAACGGACTAAAAGATGAAAAAACCAGCTAAAACGTGCAAACACGGACGAAAACCTGCAAACAAAAACGGGAATGTATAAAAACCGATTAAAAGGGACAAAGACGTAAGAAAACGGACCAAAACGTATTAAAACAGAAGAAAACGTGTATAAACGTACGAATCTGTGTAAAAGTGTAAGAAAACCTTTGAAAACGGTTGAAAAATTCTTATAAACATACGAAAATGGGTAAAAACGGATGAGAACGGGGTAAATCGGACGAAAACGGATGTAAAACATATGAAAATGTATGAAACGTTTGAAAATGTACGTTAGTATGTAAAACAGACTAAAACTTATTCAAACGGACGGAAACATGAAAAAACTAGCGAAAACGTGTAAACACGGACGAAAAACTGTAAACAAAACCGGAAACGTATAAAAACAGATTAAAGGGGACAAAGACGTACGAAAACGTATTAAAACAGACAAAAACGTGTATAAACGTATGAATGTGTGTATAAACGTGTATACACGGGCGAAAAAAGTTTTCAAAAAAGTAAACAACCCCTAACTCAAATAGTATAGCTAAACATATGTGTGAGCATCCTATTGTGTCAGCAATTTACGTAATATTGTATGCAAGTAGTTACATGTAAGGTATTGCAATTGATGTTATCATGTGTCAGCAATTCTTGTTGCGTAATGTTGTTGTAACCTTGTCGGGTAATGTTTACGTGGGTTTTGTTATGCAAATTTGCATGGTTCGCAAATTAATAACCACCAAATTCATTGTTTGCCAAAGTTGTAGTGTCTATAAAGCAAGATTAGTCTTCTTCAGTTCTACTGTAGATATGACTACATAGTAATGATGACTAACTTTGATTTTTGTCAATGTGCTACATTTTAAAGATGACTAACTTTGATTTTGGTCGATGTATTGCAGTTGACATAAATTTTAAGAATTTGAGCAAATCTGATAACCGCTAAAAACCGATAACCGAAGAAACTGAAATCGAGAAAACCCGAAACCGAAAAACCCGCTTATCACGGTTCATAATGCATTTTTACTTATCTAATTTGATCATTTGCTATTGCGACACAACAACATTACTATTATTCTAATATCTTTAGTGTTATTTAATTTTACTAAAATGACATATTACGTTATAATTTATGTTATTGTTCGCCCGATTCGATTCGATTAATTTTTTTGAATGGTTAACCGTGACCCGAACCGCGGGTAACCGCTCATTTCGGATACCCGCATGTCCGGTTACCCGCCTAGTACGGTTCGGTTTTGGATAGTAGAATTAACTACTCGCCCCGTGATGGATAGTTAAAATCTCTAAACGAATCGAGCCGAACCGCCCCGTGAACACCCCTAGTATATAGGGGCTGGTTTAGATCCAATGAAAAAATGAAGGGTTTAAATTGCAATATTAGATATCTTCCTAAATACTCCTCCTGCATATCACTTTTTTCTTTTCTTTTTTCTTGAACTATTGCATATCACATTTATGCATGGAAGAATATGAAGGGGCTAACACCCAAAATAAATTTTTCGATGCCTCTTAAGTGTTTTTTTGTGATTATTTGTGCAAATTGTGAGGTACATTGTAATTATGTATACTTACCTAACCATAAAATCAACACACAAGTATCAATCATTTTAACTCTAAACACACAACTATCAATAATTTTACCCCTAAACACACAAAATGTCTTCCACACCTAATATCGATGAAATGAAAGCCGCCACTGAATCCGGCAAGCTCAGCGATGCTTTCAGGTTGTTGATATTGCAAGACATAGCAGAGGAGAAAAAGTTGATCGAGCGGATGGGAGAAGAGAGCAGCATTCAGAGGGAAACTGTTGCCAAAAAAGAACAGACAATCGATGAGGCTGGTAGATTGTTTACTCGTTTCAATGTTGTTGCAGCAACTGGTGAGTATGCCCTTCGTGAGATACAGTTGAAGGATCGAAGGAAGATTGATTTGCTGGCTCAGCTTTTGGTGCTATGTCGTCGGAGTCTGTCGGAGAAGGAGGAGTTCTTGGAAGATTTGGATGAAGTTGATGAGTCTGAAGATGGAGCATAGGAAGCTTTGGAAGTTTTTTTGTGTTTTGATGATGTATAGTTGATGGTTGTATGGATGCTTGCTATTAACTGCTACTTTGTTTATATAAGTAATTATATGTAAATGATCAATGATCAATGATCAGTACAATGGTTAATTTTATGTTTTAATGCTTTATTAACTTGAAGAAATAAGTTAGTTTTATTTATTTATTTACTTTTATTAGAAAATGGTCAAGTAGTGTGTGTTTGACTTTCAGTATTTCACACATTTATCTCTTACACTCGGTCTAAACACACAGTTAGATTCTAATTAATAGCAGATTTAGGGTTTTCAATCAAACGCAAAATCAATGAAAATAAATGTTAGTCAATGAAATACTCTTGAGGGCTATTATAAAGGGCTTGATTCTCTTCCTATTGAGCCTAATATCTCAGGTATAAATGTTATAATTTAATGCTAGTTTGTTAGTTTAGGATGTTTATTGATTTATAGATGATAATGTGTTATGTTAGTTTAGGATGTTAGTCAGGGTATTAGTCATTTGCATAGGAAAAGTAGTTGTTTGATGATTTATGGATCATTAGTTGAGGTAATAACGATTACGTGTTAGACATGCAGTATGGGTACGTGAAGAATGAGACACGAAGAATGAGATTAGTAGACGCGAAGAATGAGATTTGCGGGTAGTGGTGCTAAGTTGGTTTTAGGTGTCCCCTTTTGCCTCCTTGCGTGTTTTGTTTTGCCGTAGTATTAGGCCCCGTGCGTGGTTTGCGTTGCTCTGTTGTTGCTCCCTTAGGTTGGCCTGCTTTTTGTGTGCCTGGGCTTTTTGGTTTTATGTCTGTTGCGCTTTGCTATTGGCGTATTTACGGCCTGCTTGTGCATGTTTCTTTTTCCTGTATGCCCTGTTTGCTTGTTTGCTTGCTTTCTTTTTACTACGCTATTGCCTTTTGGTTTTGTCGTATGCTTTCTCTATCCTTTCGCACTACGCTATTGCCTTTTGTTTGTTGTTGTTGTTGTTGTTGTGATCGCATAATAGTCAATAAGGTATGCAGTTTAGTAAATATAAAAAGCATAGTTAAATGTTAATGTATGGGGACTCAGAAGGGTTAACTATGCTTCTTTTTTAGGAAAACACTTTTTTTATGATCTTAAATACACAATCAAACCCTTTCTGAGTTCCCATACTGTTCCTTTTGTTTTTTCAACAATCTAGCAATTTGCCTGGTGCAGGCAATTGCACAAAGGGAGTTGAAACGACAAAAGGACCAGTAGGGGATCTCAGAAAGGGTTTGATTGTGTTTCTTTTTTATGAGGTGTGTTGATTGCGATAATGATATAGTGTGTATTGTTCATGGCAGGCCACACTCCTTCATTATCCCATTCAACACATACACTTTCGTAGAATCGATAATTATTTACACTTGGTACTTTGAGCTTCCCCTCGAAAACCCATTCCTATGTCATTGTCATAGCAACAGGTTTGGTGCAAATCTTTGCAGCCATTTCGTAGACATGGCAATGGGATTTCGAGTGGACGTTCAAAGTACTAAGCTGTCTCCACTTGCTTGCTTATAACATATTGACATTTAACTTTTTTGAGCATTTCCTTTGCATGTATAAACTCTATTTTGTTCATAAGTGTCTTACTTTGATAGAGGCTGTGATGATATATCTTAATAAATCAATCAGATGATGTGATAGAGGTATGTTCAACTTCCTTTTGAATCCGCAACTATATCATATTGTTCCTTAACTTTTTTAACAATCTAGCAAAACTATAATTATGATTTCAAAAAACATAATTAACCCTTCTTGGTTTCCATACAGCCTTCCTTTTGTTTTTCAACAATCTAGCAAATCGCCTCGGTGCAGCCTTTGCTCAAAGGGAGTTGGTTTATTTTGGGCCACATGTGTTTATTTGTGATATGCAAAAGGCTGTGATGACGATTATCTTATTTGATATGCAAATGATGTGATTTACCGTATGTTGGCATGGCAATTTTATTACATTATTTTGCAGCCATGGCGGTTATATCCTGATGTTTCTGTGTTTATCCAACCTTTTTACAGATCTGAGCCTTGCTAATGCATATCACACTGCACACTCAGTTTGGAAGTTTATATGAGTCTGATATACTTGTTATAGACTTTTGCTAGATTGTTAAAAAAAGTTAAGGATCAATATGATATAGTTGCGGATTCAAAGGGAAGTTGAACGTACCAAGGTGGCCACGTTACTTTGTAGATGAGTAGGGAATTTCAGCATAGTTACCCATTCTAAATTCCCAAACAGTGCCTTTTTTTTTCAACAATCTAGCAAATCGCCTGGTGCAGGCCTTTGCTCAAAGGGAGTTGAAACGACAAAAGGTACTGTAGGGGAATTTTGAAGGGTTCACTAAGTTGAAATTCCATACACATCTACAAAGTAACCCGGCCACATTGGTATGTTCAACTTCCGTTTGAATCCGCAACTATATCATATTGTTCCTTAACTTTTTTTAACAATCTAGCAAAACTATAATTATGAGGTGTCAGTGTGTATGAGGCTGTGATGACAAGTATCTTATTAAATCATGCAAATGATGTGATACTGATGTTTTTGAAACTATTGATTTATACAGATCTGAGCCTCACTATTATGTGCAAAAAATGAGTCAATTTTTTTTGACTGTATGGTAGATGGGTTGCCTGTATACAAGATCTTATTCCCTAGTTTCAACATTAAAATTTTAACCATTGCACTTAAAAGTCTTTTCATCACTGGATAGGCTTTTTGTCTTTTCATCTCTGTAAAATTAACTTTTTGTAGAATCGATAATTATTTATTCGGCACACCTTTCGTACTTTGAGCTTCCCCTCGAAAACCCATTCCTATGTCACTGTCATAGCAATAGGTTTGGTGCAAATCTTTGCAGCCATTTCATAGACATGGCAATGGGATTTCGAGTGGACGCTCAAAGTACAAAGCTGTCTCCACTTTCTTGCTTATAACATAGGTGTCTTACTTTGATAGAGGCTGTGTTAAGCTTACCATGACCATCAACGCTTTGATCAATTATGACGGGTAGTTTTAAACTTGAGATTGCCCATATCTTGACCTAGTTTATAGCAATGTATAGACGATTACGTCGCATGTTTGCGACCGTTTTATTTTATATGCATAATATTATCACAACCTTGTACTTTAATGAAGTTGGTAAATTTCTTCAGGTCAATCATGTTTCATTGTGGCTGGCGTCCATTGGCGTCACGTGTATATATAGTTTCTGTTAGAAGCTATATATAATCATTGGTCCCTATCATACACCCGTCCAAATGAATCATGATTGGCTCGAAGATGTTAAGCATCTGTGTATATAGTCGTAGTAGAATGGGCTGGAATTTGACATCGAATAAGAATGGGCTGGAAGAAGTTAATACTGGCAGTGCTAAGTTAATACTGGTAGTGCTAAGTTATTGAATAGTATGTTTCTTATTTAAAAAGTACCTACAATTATATACTTTATTACAACGTATAACTTTTTTTGTTACTTGGATTCCACAGGTTTTTTATCATCACAGTGAACGTGACATTCAAGGACGGGAAACATCGTACAAAAACATTGCAAACGTTGATGCACTGGCAGTGATTCAATAGCTACATTGTATATTCGATTAACCAATATTGTATTCGACATATGTATTTATTTGCGAGAAGTTACGATATCGTGTATGTTAATGTAATATTATTTATTTGTATGTTAAGGTACTTAATTTTTAAGGTGATTCTACCAAATACTTTGTATGTTAATGTAATATTATTTATTTGTATGTTAAGGTACTTAATTTTTAAGGTGATTCTACCAAATACTTTGTATGTATTTAATCAAGGGTTTAGGTCATAAAATAGTTGCGTACTTTTTCAAATGTACCGTTTTGGTACGTAATTGTTGTGTAAAATTTACATATTTGCATACATACCCAAAACATGCTTAAGTTGCATTGTACATCATGCATTAAAAAATTGTATTATGGAGAAATATGAAACTTTTTGAGTTTTAGTGGGTATATATGCAATGCTCCCATAATACAAGCTAAAAAAATAAAACAAAAAATCCTTCCCTTAATTAATAGTAATCATTGCAGTTTTGAGAACCGTGACATATTACGGCTACACTTAATCACATAGTAAAGCAAAATATTCAAGTCTATCTTCTTCAACACAACAACCGCATCATCAGGTAATGTTACACATTGTTTTTTTTTTTTTTTTTTTTTTAACCATGAACTGCAAATGTAAAGTGATTGATATGCACGCATGTTTCTGATATGTTGATGGATACAAATGCATGTTTGGTAATTTTTCAGCAATGTTTAACATATCCTAAAGAATATAGTATCCTTTGATCATAATGTAACAGCCGTTTTATTAGAACTATATGCGATTTGATTCTTTAGAATATTGTGTGACATGTAAATATATGTGGATTGTGGAAAAACGTAGCAGCTATTTGTTAAATAGCTAATTAGACAACTTGTAAACATATGTTTAATCTAGGTTAGTATAGCTTTTATATGATTTGGTAAAGCACTACACCTTATGTAATTAATTATCTGAGCTTAGGTTTAAACATTGGATGAAGCAATGGCGTATGGTATGTTGGGTATATTATGGATTTCTTACTAGATTTTAACAAACGTATGGGGTAAGATGAACAAACGTAAAAAAATACAGATTTTTACTCTAAAAGGACTATATGATTATTGGTTTTTGAAACATAGTTAAATATGTAGTAGTACATCTTCAATCATATTTTGTTTGACACCTTAATGATAAAGATGTATTGATCATCTAAGACTTGTATTAGTTGAATGTTATGCATATGAGATAACCTTATTGACCATTAAGACGATTGTGGTTTTAAAATAGAATGAGCATCCAATTGTTGGTGGAGGCAAACCGCACAAACATTAGGACATTGCAGGTAAGTTGTACTTAAAATGCTTACTTAAGGTTATAAATTTATCGATGTAACCATCAAATTGATATACGTGATTACTTTTTAAATTTAAGATGCTTCCTGCTTTGTTTACTGAAACACTGTACCCCAACAAGCGCTGGATATACCTAATCCACAATAGGGGAACCAAACATAAGGTTTACTGGAAATTGGTTCGTGGTCGCATTACTTTGCAAGGGTCCGAGTGGCAAGCTTTTATTGATCAAAGCCAATACATCAATGTGGCCACATTCCATTTCATTCGTCAGAAGAAGACTGTATTATGTAACAGGGTACAACGATGCAGGCCAAGAATGCCCTGGATACGATCTGGCTCTTCTAGGTTACAGACAACGTAGGTGCCTGGTTACGTTGGATGAATATCCTGCACAACCTCTGGTAAGAAAAAAATGTTAATCAATACATTGTATAAGTTTGTTGAAAATGGGGATTATTTTAATTGTTTGACCCGCTAATGTTTTCTTTAAACTAAACTGTTACGTAGGTCATTCCTTGCAATTTCCGGGACAATACTGACAATAACCAATTTGACGTTCTTGTTGCTGGCGTGCCCGTAGCAGCTATCACTCACCGTCAAATTGAAATACTGGAGGAAAACAGACACGTGCATGAGTTTGGTGGGCACGGATGGAATGTATTGGTTCACGATGAAAACCTGTTTGCTGGCACAAGAGTTGTTTTCACAAATCTCCTAAACAATACTCTTTCCTTGATGCCATTTGCTGAAAATGGATTGATGATGCGTTCTCAACTTGTGCAACGTATGGAGCTGAATCGTACAAGACCGTTCATGAGAAACCCCGTAGATGAAGGTATGTTAATCAAAGTGTAGACATAATCTATGACTTTATTTTAAAAATAAACCTTTCCATATAATAGCTTTTAAATTATTAATTACCATTTTTATTAAATTCCAATTGCAGATGAGCGTATGAAACACATATGTGCATGGAACGAATGTACAGAGCATGAAAGTGAAAGGGATTGTTTTTACGCGCCCATCCTTGCATATGTCACGGACAGGAGTCGTTTGGTAAGTAATGATACAAATCGGACAATTTCAGTCATTATCTGCTTTCGCAAAAACTAATATATGCTTCAACACATGGACATACTTTTGATTAGCATACTACATTGTTCTTTTTATGCAACATACCACATAAGTTTACGAAGCGAAATCACATGTGGAAGTACCATAATGCATTGCTGAGATACCGGGAAGACATGGAGTTTTATGTGAACGTGAATCTGCAACACCATAGCGATAGGCCTAGAAGCAAGAACCACGTTACCATAAACGCCATATGGAGAGATATTGTTGAGGAGTGTCAGTCAGAACGAAACAAAATGGTCAGATTCAATCTTGTTGACTTTGTCATCGACGACCAAGCTTCGGTGTCTTCCCGTAATCCAGTTATAATTCCAGTATTTAGCATGTGCTAAAACGTAATTCCAGGCGTTATCAGTTGTTATTGATAGACACGTTTATAAACAGATTTTAGGATTGTGTAGGATTTGGTTGGCTTCATTTAGGGTGTGTGTTCCCAAGTAGTTGAAGCCATTCATGAGATGGAATGTAAACTACTTGGTATAGCCCCTATCTGGAAGTGTATGGTTCATATTGGTGCATTAAAAGGTGTTCTTTGTGATGGTTTTGTGCTGGTTGTCATCTGTCCATGGTTGTATGATATGGGCAGTTTGTTTTTGTTATCAGACTTATAAGAACAGATATATCAGATGTTGAATAGAGTTTCCTAGTATGCAACTTGATATGGGACTTGTCCATATCAGTGTGTGTTGATTTTTTCATTTTACAAAGTTTCCTTGATTAATACAAGTTCATCTTTGCACCCAAAAAAAATATATATATTTTGTGTTGTGGTATACTTATAAACAGAAAACTTTAGTGGTTAAAGCTTCCAGTACAAAGTTAAGTCTGGTAGGTTAGTTTTAGTGGTTAAGGCTGCCAGTACAAGGTTAAGTCTGGCAGAAATAAGATAAGTCTGTTTAGTATTCGTAGTTAGTTCTGTTTATGAAAAACATAATAGTTTTTTGTGTGACTATTGATAATCCAATGGCCACATCAAATTTCTTTTTGTGTGGCCATTTCTAACATTTAGTCACACAAAGCATGTTTCTTTTGGTTATTTAGTCACATACAATTAAGCATAAAGTGGCAAAAAGTGTTAATAAGTGTGACCATATGGTGTTTAAGGTGAAGAAATATGTCTTTTGTGTGACTATTGATCATCCAATGGCCACTTGGATTTTATGTTTGTGTGGCCTTTTGTAACATTTAGTCACACAAAGCATGTTTGTTTTGGGTATTTAGTCACATACAATTAATCATAAAGTGGCTAAAAGTGTTAATAAGTGTGACCATATGGTGTTTCAAGTGAAGAAAGGTGTCTTTTGTGTGACTATTGATCATCCAATGGCCACATGAATTTTATGTTTGTGTGGCCTTTTCTAACATTTAGTCACACAAAGCATGTTTGTTTTGGGTATTTAGTCACATACAATTAACCATAAAGTGGCTAAAAGTGTTAATAAGTGTGACCATATGGTGTTTAAAGTGAGGAAACGTGTATTTTGATTGACTATTCATCCTCCAATGGCCACATATTAAGTTATGTGACCATATGTACTGGATTTTGGCTACACTTGAATAATATGTGTGACAAAACGTTTAGTGTGACCATATATGGCATTTGGTCACGGTGTTAGTAGCAAACGTGACTTTATAGATTAGCTTTCGGCAAGCTAAAACAAACTAAACTTTAAACACACATATTAACATACGTGAACATATGTACTGGATTTTGGCTACACTTAACGAATGTGTGACAAAACATTTAGTGTGACTATATATGGCTTTTGGTCACAGTGTTCAAGTGTGTGACATATATTTGTCACTGTTTATATGTATATCGTGACTAATGCTTCAACCTTACTTTTCATTTGTCACTTGTTCCAATTTCAGATGTGGCTAAAGAGTTGGCAAAACATATCAGTCACCCTTAAATAATGTGTGACAAAACTTGACTCTATGATTTAGACACACAAAAAATTACTTCATGTGACTAACGCATCAAGGTTACTTGTATTTGTCACGCGTTCCAAATTCATATGTGGCTAAATGATCTGAAACAAAATCACCAGATACCTTTAGCCACACAACGTTCAATTGTGTGGCGATATAGTTCTAATGGTCACACAATCAAAATTTTCATGTGTGACTAATTAGTACATGTTGTCAATTTTCGTACCTTTAGCCACACAAATATGCGAATGTGTGGCTGTTCCATTTCGACCATGCGTGACCAAATCCCGTCTTTGTACTAGTGAGAGTTCCATCTTCAGCAGTATCAAGTACATCTCTAGTCGTCTCAACTCGATACGGTCCTTCATCAATGGATTTGAGAATGTTGACACCATTTTCCTTTCCAAGACAGTACAATCTGATTCGTTGAGCCCAAGAGTCATAGTCAGTTATGTCAAGCATGGGTGGACGAGTGTCTAATCCAGCAGCTTGAACATCCTCTGCAATAGTGGATATGATAGTAGGAACGTTGGTAGACATGTTAACAGTTTATACGGGATTTTATAACTCTATGATTAAACCGGGAAATAGATTCTTTCACGGGATTTTACTAAATCAAGAGAAAACCGTAAAAAAATCACCCAAGTCGCTAGAAGATAATGCACCAAATCGCTAACACCTAATTCGCTATACCACCAAGTCGCTAAAGTCCCAAGTCGCTAAACAAATGCAAGTCGCTAAGTAGTAACTCGCTAAGCCTCAAGTCGCTAGCAAAATTTTGGCAGCAATTCGCTAAACAAGTCGCTAAAGATTCAAGTCGCTAAAGAGCAACTCGCTACAGACCAAGTCGCTAACACCAAGTCGCTACCCGTAGTGGAGAGTCCACTACTTGTACTTTTAGTCGCTAGGCCTAAGTCGCTAGCTCCAAAACTGTAACTCGCTACAAAATTGCAAAGCAAGTCGCTACTAAGAAACAACTCCGTAGGTCAAGTCGCTAGCATGAAAAACAATATAAACATCACTTTTCAATCCAAAAACAACCCAACCAAGATGATTCAAGCTTACCAAATGAAAACCTAAACACTTGTGATGATTCTAAACATAAAAGTACTAACAAAATCCAAGCTTTAACACAAGAAATCAACCAAATGATGCACAAACCACTAAACTTTTTCAAACTCAAAAACCACCTAAAAACCACTAGAAATCCAAAGATGTGTAAGATATGATCTAACCATGGCTCTTGATACCAATTGTAGAATATTGGATTTCACATACACATCATAACACAATCATACATAGGCGTATAGGAGATGAGTTTTAGAGAGAGAAAGTTAGAGGTTTAGGGAACTTTAGTGAGAGAAATAAAATTCTTATTATGAGCTCCAACTCTCTACCTTGCAAGGTAGAGAGTATTTATAGTCTTACATAAAACGCCACACAACGGGCTGTGGATCAGGCATACAGTGGGTAAAGACCTGTCCGTCCTCCACGGTGTTACTTAACTAAATACTACTAAGCTTAAAAAAACTACGACTACGAGCTTTCTAACGATTACATATACTTGAGGTGACCGACTCTTTAATACCTGGAATTTCTAATTCCTAACACATGCACTTTGGAACAAGTTAATCACGTTTCAATCCTTTTAGGTTTAAAATAGATGCTCCCCCTTAACATGTTCATGGAAAATTTGAAATCGTTTGGCACATGAATGGAAGAGAGTTTGCTAAACACTTATAAAACCAATTATCAGATTTTCAGACTTTAAACTCCATTGTTTAAACATGCATGAGTATCTTTTGAAAACATAACATTAGCTAAGGTTTTGAATCAATTGTATAAAACATTGTTCTTTTTGATTTTCCAAAAGTAAACCTTGCTCATTTACGTGCCAATTGTTTGAAAAATAACCTTTTTAATTCGATTGAAATCATTATCCCCCTCAATCCATGACACAAGTTGTTGATTGAGAGATAGAGATTTTGACAGATGATAAGCTTTTTCAAAAATAATAGAGTACAAGGTATTTTCAAAGCAATTTTGTTTTCATTAGATGACAAATATTTTTCAGAAGAATCATTAGACGGAAAAATATTTGGAAAGAAAACATTTGTATTTTTGGTGACAAACATTTGTTTTAAGAATCAGAGCATGAGATTTGAAAAATAAGATAAAGCATGGCTCTGTTCTTTACTTTTAAAACGGGTTACTGCCTGAAATAATAATAAACCACCATTTTCCTCCGCCTCATTTTTCTTTTTTTTTAAAGCAATTTATGTACATTCGAAGAACATCTAAAGACCCGTGATATTCTTTGAATGTCAGTACAAAGTCCATAGATAATATCGAATAAGGAAAAACATGACAAAATAACAATAATTTTTGGAATTTTTCAGGATTTTCTAATTTTTTTATGGATTTTTGAAAATTTATATTTTTATATTTTCTTTTGTGGGTTTTGAAATTTTGTATTTTGCTTTTTGAATAGATATATACAAGAGATGGATAAAGACCTTTACTCCTCGTCTTCCTCTTGAAGACGCTTGAGTGTTTCCAGTTGTAGAATCTTTAGACCAAGACGTGGAAGGATAAACTCAAAACGTTCTCTAGGAAGAGCTTTGGTGAAGATGTCTGCTAATTGGTATTCAGTCCTCACAAAATAGAGTTCCACCACACCTTTTTCCACTTGTTCCCGAATGAAATGATGTCGAATGTCGATGTGCTTAGCTCTTGAATGTTGAACGTTGTTGCAAGACAGAGCAATGGCACTTTTGTTATCACAATACAGAGGAATTTTGTTGAATTCAAAGCCATAGTCAGATAATTAGGATCTCATCCATAGGATTTGAGCACAACAAGATGACATGGCTATGTATTCAGCCTCTGTAGAGGATATAGAAATACTCATTTGTTTCTTTGAAGACTAGCTCATAAGCTTATCACCCAAAAACTGAGCACCTCCAAACGTACTTCGACGAGTATCTTGACACCCTGCATGGTCTGCATCTGCATATGCTGTTACTGACATACCGGTGTCCTTCGGGTACCAAAGTCCCATGTTGATGGTTCCTTGGAGATACAGAAAGACCCGTTTAACCGCTTCAAGGTGCTATTTGGTAGGCTTAGCCTGGTATCTAGCACACATGCATACAGCGAACAGAATATCAGGTCTACTGGCTGTGAGGTACATCATAGATCCAATCATACTTTGATATTTCGTTTGATCTACCATGATCCCTGAGTGGTCCTCATCCAGTTTGGTACGTTCCACCATGGGAGTGTCAACGGTGTCACAAGTGTCAAATCCAAATTTCTTTAAAATTTCATTTGCATATTTAGATTGATTAATGAAAATGCCTCCGGGACTTTGTGAAATTTGTAATCCCAAGAAAAATGACATTTGTCCCATCATTGACATTTGAAATTTGGTGCCCATCTCCTTAGAAAAAGGGTCACATTCATTTGGGTCAGTCGAGGCAAAAATAATATCATCAACATAGATTTGAACGTGAATTAAATGTTTTCCTGACTTTCTGGTGAACAATGTCGGATCAACTGCTCCTTTGCTGAATCCAGTAGATAGAAGAAAGTTTGATAGCGTATCATACCATGCCCTTGGAGCTTGCTTCAAGCCGTAAAGAGCCTTCTTCAAGCGATAGACATGAGTAGGATGCTCTGTATTCACAAAACCTTCTTGTTGGTTGACGTATACGACTTCTTTAAGATCTCCGTTAAGAAAAGCCGTCTTTACATCCATCTGATAGACAGTCATATTCTTACTTTCAACATTAGCCAGGAAGATTCTGATTGCCTCGATGCGTGCCACTGGAGCAAATGATTCTTCAAAGTCAATACCTTCCTCTTGATGGTATCCTTTGGAAACCAATCTAGCCTTGTTCTTTAATACATCGCCATGCTCATCAAGTTTTACTTTGAAGATCCAGTTTAGAGCAATGATCATAGCACAGTCCAGAGCAGGTACTAATTCCCATTCGTCTAGTCGATCAAACTCATGAATTTCTTCTTGCATGGCATTGAACCAGCTGTCTTCATTCATAGCAGTTTTAACATCTTTTGGTTCGACCTTGGATAGTACGGAGTTAAAGAAGCACCATAAGGCATCAGTTGCAAGTTGTTTGCGAGTGGATATTGGACGAGAGGGATTTCCAATGATGTTGTCCAATGGATGATCATGTGTCCATTTTATAAGGTGTTCGTGTGGTTGTAGTTGAGGAGCTGAAGTAGCAGAGTCGATTTCTCCTAATGATGATGGTTCTGATGATGATTCAGGAGCAAATATGTTTTCAAATGGGGCATCTTCAGGAGTAGCAAAGGGATTCTCTCCATCAAGGGTGCCAGAAACAATTCCATGATGTACACTCGATGATTTATGATTTGTTGATGAGACAGAGTGATCAGCAACAGGCGCTTCTTGACTTAACGACATAGAAACTGAAGGATTAACTTAATTGACAGAGATAGGAGCAACCTATGTTGATGGAATTGACAGATCATTAGCAGTTGGCTCATAGTGTTCATCAAACATTGGATCAAACAGTTTCTTCAAGTCATCTTCTGAAGGAGGTGCATAAGGAGTTGTTGGCAAAGAATCGTATACAAGAGTAGAAGTAATGGGACTACTTGATGAAGCGGGTCCAGAACTGGATTGTCCTGGAGCCATTGGACCGGTTAGCTCATCGAACATAACGTGAATTGTTTCCATGATATTTCGGGTTCTTTTGTTGTAGATTCGGTATCCTTTTCTGCTTGTTGCATATCCTACAAAGACTCCAATGTCCACTTTAGCTTTAAGTTTGCCTAAGTCTTGGCCCTCATTAGTTGGATAACACAATGCACCAAACACACGAAGGAATGAAAGATTAGGTTTTCGATTATGGACAAGTTCATATGGAGTTTTTCCATGAGCAGTGTGAATTAGGGATCGATTTTTTGTGTAGCATGCAGTGGCAATGGCTTCAGCCCAGAGAAACATTGGAACCTTTGAGTAGATCAGCATTGTTCTTGCGGCTTCCACAAGAGTTTGATTTCGTCTTTCAACAACACCATTCTGTTGAGGAGTTCGTGGAACACTTCTTTGATGACTGATTCCAACACTTTCATAAAACTCACTAAGTTCTTTATTGACAAACTCAGTTCCATTGTCTGTTCGGATGATTCTGAAAGTTTTGTTAAGTCGAACCTGTAGCTTTTTGATAAGTTTGATGATGATATATGGAGTTTCATCATTAGTCCTTAAGAACTTAACCCAAGTGAATCGAGAGTAATCATCAACCACAACTAACACATATTTCTTCCCGTAAATGTTCTGCACTCTCATGGGTCCACATAAATCCATGTGAATGGTATGGAGAACATCCGTAACAGAGTTTGTAGGTTTGGGTTTGTGGGCATACTTCTTGCTTTTTCCCAATTGGCATGCTGAACAAAGATGATCCTTTTCATACTTTAGTCTAGGTAAGCCTATAACTAAGTCCTTTCTAGAGAGATTATTTTTGGTGCCGAAGTTCAAGTGATTAAGACGACGATAAATTGTAGAAGACTTCATCATATCTTCGATAGAGCAGGTGTATAGGTTTGACCCACATGTTCCTCTTAAAAGTTCTCTACCATCAAGTTCTCTAACGAAACAAGTACGTTTTCTGAAGGCCACTTCTAGATCAAAATCACAGAGTTGACCGACAGAGAATAAGTTATGACCAAGACCTTCAACGTAATACACCCTGGAGATAACACTATCACCTACAACATAGTCTCCATAACCCATAATTGCACTAAAATAATCATTCTCGAATCTAACAGTCCCGATGAATTTACTCACGAAGTTCATGAGCCGCGACTGGTCTCCAGTCATATGCTTGGAACAGCCTGAGTCCAGGTACCACAGAACGATTTGAACGATCTGCAATTGAACATAGACAAGAATGGATAACTGGATAATTGGGATCCCCATGGAAGAATGGGTTCCATTTGGTTAGTAACATCGATTGGAACACCCACATTAGAAGTAGAAACAATGGAATCATCAGGGGTAGATGTAGTGCTAGTGTCCATATTAGACCTATTCAAAGTATGTTCACTTCTTAAAGGAATAGTTCTACCAGTAGGCATCCATCTCCTAATGGGCATTGATCTAGATAGTTTACAGGCACATCTCATTAAGATTGAATTTGTGGCATGTAGGTATCCACTGATAACCTATGTTGCTAAATTTCCTTCCTGTGGGTTTCCAATGTTATCTAACCATCTTCCGCCATTGCTTTCTAGCCTTCTTAGCATGATTTTTTGCATTAACTATCTTATCAGGGCATTTAACAGCATTAATCAAATCATTCACACCACATTCTTGATTAGTAACAGAAACCAAGCAATCATCATTACAAGTTTTGTCAAAAGTAGCAGAATTCGAATTAATTATAGAACGCTTATAGTTGGTTGGGCTACCTTGTGCATTACAGGTTTAGAAGTGCTGGGATCTGAGCTAGTTAAAGGGACATTAAAATTCACTTTCTTAATGCTAGGCATAGAATGGGTTGTAAACTTGGCATTAGGCATAAAACAAGGCATCACAGCTTTATCTTTCACACCTAAGGATTTAGGATAAGTTGCTTTTAAACATTCTAGCAGCTCCTGAGATTGTTTGGCCTGAATGGAAGGAAACCTAATTTCTTTATCAAGTGGCTTATTTATGAAGTCCTCTTCTACAATCTCACAGAGACATTCTAGACTATCCTTAAGGTGAGCGATATAGTTATGAAACACAAGTTTGTTATTTCTAAGATGAGGAGGAATGTATTTAATAGTCACAGTATATTTGCAGTTTGTAGATGACTTTGATGCAACATTCTCATTAAAGACAAGTGGCCTTTTCCCTTTTACCTAACTCCTCAGATTCTCAATTTCCTTTTGTAAAGACGTTATTATTTCATTGTTTTTTGTCACGAGTGACTTTCACTGAATCATATAACTCTTTAAAGTGTTGTTTCAACTTTTCATTTTCTTCTAGAAAACTCTCATTTTCCTTTTGTAGAACATTAACCAAGTTTTGAAGATGAAAACTCTGAGAACTCTGAGAATCTAAAGGAGGAGGCATTTGGGAGCCTGTCACATTGTTCTTTTCACCCTTTAATTGTGAAATTTGGGTTCTCATTTTTCTGATCGTGTTACAATGAGCTCGAATCTGTTCATCACGTTTGCTGATTTCAAAAACTGCATCAAATTCAGGAGCATCCAAGGATGTCTTGATATTTGAGGTTTTAATATTTTCTTTTAGATGTTGATATTTTAATTGCAAAGCAAGATGCTCAACTTCCAATTTTGAAAACTGTTTAACCAGGTTATTGATGAGTGTGTAAATACTCATCATTTTTAGTCAAATCTGAACTACAAAACGTTTAAAAATGCTCAGAAATGCATCAAAATACTAAAAATATCACAAAAATGCATTTTATATTTTTCAGATGCAAAATGTTCAAAATCATATGAAAAACGAGCAAAGTTTGCATAATTGGCAGTTTCAGTCCCCCGACTTTCAGAAAATGGCAAAATCAGTCCCTAGGCATTTATTTTAAAAGAAAAGTCACCAAAGGTCCTTTTGTAATCATAAATTGTCATATTTAGTCCTTTGGTGGAAAAATCCAAAAATATTTGAGAAATTACAGTTTAGTCCCTGAAAATCCAAAAATGGTCAAAATTAGTCCTTGGAAATTTCAAAAGTGTCAAAACTAAACCTTGATCTATTAAAGGTTGGCAAAACTAGTCCTTGGATTACTCTTCCTAATTTACAGAATTGGTCCCTTGGTTTCAAAGAATTGCAAAATGGTCCTTGTGTTACCACTTAACCAACCGGACCCTAGTTAATCCCAAGCCCAATCCAATATTAACCCCTTGGCCCAATCTACCAACCCGGTCCAAATCCACAACCCGACCAAACCCAAACCCAATGTTTTAAATAATATTACCCCGCCCCCTAAAACCTGTCTTCCTCGACAACACTGTCTGCAACACCAACACCTCCAGCCACCTCTTTGCCTCCCTACTTTACACCTTGTCTCCCCCCTCCTCACCTAACATACAATCACATTTAATGCACCTTCTTCCCTGTCCAAGATATCGAAACCAGGATTTGGCGCCAAAACCATCAAACGGCCAAGATTGATCCTTAGCCATCCAATGGCCAATGTTATTGCTGGGAAGTGGTCAGAGGAGAGAGAGAAGACAGTTTTTGTGCATAAAAGAAGGAGAGAAGCTAAGGAGAAGAGTAGTTAGATTATTTTTCAAAAATAGATGTCGTTTTGTATTTCTTTAGCTTAAAATAGTTCTTTAGTTGTTGTTTTCAGTTTCAGTGTATCAAAGTACTTGGTTCAAGTGTATTGCAACTTAATTTAAGTATCAATTCAAGTCTCAGTTCAATTTCCATATTTTATGTCACTGTTGAATTTCTCATTCTCAAAATCCTATGTCAAATCTGTTAGCAGCTTAGTTTTAAGCTCAAACAAGCTCTAGTAAGCTTGTTAAAGCTTTGTATAAGCTTACATTTACATTTCATGCAACTTTGGTCATTGGTCAACAAAAGTCAAATTTGGAGCAAAAATGATGCAGGGATGATATGGGTTGATTCAGGAAGGGAAATAGGTTGATTTGGAAGCAAAGGGGTGGTTTAAATAGGATAGTGGTTACTGTGGTTCTGGGTTCATAGTTGGCAAGCCATTGTGGCTAGGAACCTATTGTAAGTAATTCTCAAGTTCTTGCATACACTGTGTTTGTGGTTATAATCTGTTAAAACTTGTTCAATTTGTGTTCATTAAGTTAGCATAACTTAGTTGGATCAGTAAAATTAGCTGGATTAGAGATTAGATTAGTTTTAATTACAAATTAGGAGTTAAAAGGTGTGTTTGGTTTACTGTCATAACTGTCTCAGAGGTGAACTCAGTGCTAGATTTTTGTTGTTTGTGGTTTGTTTAGCTCAATTGAGCTCTAATTTGTCTTAGCTTGTGCCTGCAAAACACCCTAAGTCAAACATTAACCAAATCTATCTTAATGTATGAACTGTTGTAATTTTGGATGTGCAAAATCTTGTTTGGTGTTTAAAAGACTTAGACAAAGCTGGCATTAAGTTCATTTCATCAACATACTTCAACATCATTCATAAAATTGGAATCAAGTTTCATTTTAGTCAACTTTACAATCTGTTTCAAAAAGTCAAAAGGTGTCAAAAATTGGATTTGTGCAGATATTGCAGCAGTTGCACAGGGTTCAGTAGAGCTTTTTAGGGTCTCATTTTTGGTATATAAGCAGTTGGCTAGGAGGTCTATAAGACCTCATATCTGTTGTGAGCTAAAGATCTCTGGATAAGTTTGTGCATAAGCTCAAAGTCAGGTCCTAGTGCCCTGCTCACAGGGCTCAGTTTACACTAAGCTTTTCTCAGATCTTGCAAGCTTGTCTCAGGGCTCAATAGAGCTTGTCTAGAGTTGCTTTTTGGTTTGCTAGTTGTTAGCCAGCTCTAGAATAAGTTCCAATTTGTAGTTTTTAGATTTAGCTTGATTTGTGACTTGTACTTGTGCTTAAAGTAGGCACCCAATTCTGTTTTAGCTTATTAACTCAAATCATCAAGTTTGATCAATCTTGTAATTCAGAGGCTATAGCTTATTGTTTTTAGTTGTATTTTGGTTAATTTAGCATAATATTGCTTCTGTAATCAGTGTGGTGCTTGTTTGTGCTTATTTGGCTTATTCTAGTGCTTATTCATAAGCATATTTCATAGCAGTTCCATTTTTCTCCACACAACCTACTGTTTTTCCAATTTTCCTAGCTTCTTAATATTATTTTAGAGTTTTCCTGAAATTTTCAGATTTTTCTAAGTTGATTTGCTATTTTTCTTAATTTAAATCAGTTTTTAAGCACTTTTAATTAGCTTTTAATACAAAAAATTCAGAAAAGGTTCAAAAAAATAAGTTTTCATTTTTCTTAGGTTTAGATAAATATAAAAAGTAAAAAAAGTAATTTTCCAGATTTTTCATAGTTTATTTTGTAATTTTTAGTAATTTAATTAGTTTTTAATAGTTTAAAATTCCTAGAAAATAGCAAAATAATCAGAAAAATACAAAAATAGTTTTGAAAATTCTATTTTGATATATTAGATTTTTCTAAGTCTTAATTTCATTTTTCTAGCTTTATTTCACATTTTCTTGTATTTTAGGTAATTATTAAATAGTTAAAAATAGTTTTTAATTATTAATAATTAGATAATTAGTTATAAAAATAATTTTCTTTTTCTAAAAATTTTCTTTTATCATTAGGTTTGTAAAAATATCATTTTCATATTTTTAGGGTTAATATTGTGTAAGTTTCACCTTTTTATTTGTACGTCACGTAGTTTTTAATTTCAGTTTTATAAAAACATAAAAACAAAAACATCATTTTAATTATAGTGATAGCGTTTATTTAATAGATTTTATCTTTTTAATCTCCTTTAATTTGCATTTAAGCCGTTGTTATTTGTTGGCTTTTCCTGTAGTTATAATATCAATTCATAATCCCTTTTTCGTTCAAATTTCTCGATCACTATACGTTGATTTATCCATTGCATAGCTCGCTGGGACATAACGACCCGGGGAGACCCTATACTCCTCAGATCTTCATTGAGTTCGTTCCTGAGCCGTTTTAAGCTTGTTACGGTCTGCCATTCACAAGTGGCAGGCTTGTGTGATAAAGCTTGACTGTTCTGGAGCGCATCAAATTTTTGGCGCCGCTGCCGGGGAGCTGTGCTGATCTATCTTCCGTTTAGCAGATTAGTTGTTTGAATCCTCACTCATTTGTTTATATCATCCATCTATCATCTATATATATCCATATTTTCTTATAAAAAATCCAAAAACCCAAAAACATCCAAAAACGTATAAAACACAAAAATATTTTCCTTTTGTTTCTATATATGTATCAAAAATAAAAATACAAAAAGATTCGTCGTTTTCTTTAATAAATAACAACTTAAAAGATTACCACCGCAAACCAAGGCAGTGCACTACCTAACTGGGGGTGCGACCATAATAAGTTCCCGAACTAAAGATTTAAAACTTGCCTTTGTGTCCTTGTGATTGGTGTACCTTTTTCAAAGAAGCCATTCATATTGTGATTATTGGTTAAGTTCACTGTTGTTTTGCCTCGACTTTGTGTTAATTGATTTTGTTGTGATATCGACGTTTCAGAACCAGAAAACCCATAAAGACTCTTCTCACCCCATTTTTATAAAACGTCTTCATAATTCTCATTCTCATCTGAAGGATTTTCATAATTCCCATTTCTCTCCTTAACTCTGAGTTTCCTTAGAGTTAACTCTAGTGTATGCGCACTCGCTCTTCTAGATCTGTGAGCCCATTTCGTGAGCTTGTCAAGATTCCAAGAAGGCGTGTTCGTAGACTTTCTGCTCCATCAGTCGGATCTGAGATCCGGACTGCTCACGCTACTTCCGTTATCATGGCGGAAGAACGCCCTATGTGTGAGCTTCTCCAGGCACCCATCGACGGGTATGGAGATGCTATCGTTGTGCCAGCCATCGTGGCTGAAAATTTTGAACTCAAGACCGGTTACTGAATCTTGTAACCTCAAATCAATTCTACGGTTTTGAGCGGGATGATCCTCATGCTCATATTCGATGGTTTAACAAGATTGCATCTACCATCAAGTATAAGAATGTCCCTACTGATGCTGTTAAGCTTCTTCTGTTCCCATTTTCTCTTGAGGGGCAAGCCCGGATTTGGCTTGAAAAACAACCCCCTCAGTCTATTGAGAAATGGGAAGATCTGGTGAAGAAATTTGTGAATGAATTCTATCCACCTTCCAAAACCACGAGTCTAAAAAATGAAATCATCAAGTTCACTCAAAAGTTTGATGAATCCTTCAGTGAATCGTGGGATCGTTTCAAGGAATTGCTTCGCAAATGTCCTCACCACGGTTTCTCCGAGTTGATGCAACTCGATACTTTCTATAATGGAGTGAGTCAATCTGATCAAGATTCTCTCAATTCCTCCGCGGGAGGAAATTTCCTAAGCAAAACTGTCAAAGAAGCTTTAGCGATAATCGAAAACAAGTCTAAAGTCCGCACTGCACGAAGCAAGCCAGTTGTTTCCCAAGTCAGTGTTGGTCCTTCTTCTTCTTCATCGCCCGTGAGTCAATCTAGCACCGATGCTAAGATTGACAAACTCACGGAAGCTATCCAAGCTTTGGTTCTCTCCAACCAGAAGAAAGTCTCCTTTCCACAAACTTCACCTCCTGCTGAAGTTAAGAAAGTGGAAGTCTGTGTTACATGTGGTGGCCCCCATGCTTACTATAACTGTATGGCCACCGATGGTAACCCCTTTGAAGCTAATGCTGTGGGCGGAATGTCTAATCAGGGAGGCAATCAATATCGTGCTCCTGTAGACCCGAACCACCGTCCTAACCACTACCCTGGACCTCCCGGTTTCAATCAAAACCGTAATCAGAATCAGAATAGACCAAACCAAGGTTTCCAAAACCAAGGTAATTTCAATCAAAACAACGGTTTTCAAAATCAGAATCAAAATTTCCAACATCAAGGAAATTACAATAGAAACCCAGGTCAGGGAAATTTCAACCAAGGGTATTTTCATGGCAATAATCCAGGGAATTTTCAAAATCAAGGCCCTAATCCTAACAATAGAGGCCAGAATTTTCCTGTGCAAAATCAAGCCATTGTTCCAACTGGACCATCATCTGATGAGTTGTTGAAACAATTCATGAAATCCCAAGAAGAAATGAATCGGTTGTTGGTTAGCCAGATTGCTGACATCAAGAAGTCTTTAAATGATCGACCCTCGGGCTCAGGTACTCTACCTAGCAACACGATCGCTAATCCGAGGGGCGATGCAAAGGCGATCACAACCCGAAGTGGTACTTCATATGCTGGACCCGCTATTCCTACTACCTCTTCTTCTTCTCTCCCGAAGGTAGTGGAAAGCGAACCTGAGGCGACAAAGGACAAGGAACTTCCTACTAATAACGGAAGTGCCAACAATGTCCATCCTCAGGTTGTCCCCAAAACCAAACCTGGAGTTGTTTTTGAACCTCTAGTTGGTGACCCTAAATCCAAAACTTCTATTCCTTACCCCTCACGTTTACATGAGCAAAAGCTCCGCGAGAAAGTTAGTCATCAGATGGAAAAATTCTTTCAAATTTTCCAAGAGCTTCATTTTGACATAAGCTTCGCGGATGCCATCATGTTGATGCCGAAGTTTGCATCTACTCTGAAACACATGTTGAGCAACAAGGAAAAGCTGTTCGAAATGGCTAAAACTCCTTTGAACGAGAATTGCTCTGCAGTCTTGTTAAAGAAGCTTCCCGAGAAGCTTGGAGATCCCGGAAAATTTCTTCTTCCTTGTGTTTTTCCTGGGATGATTGAATGCTTTGCTCTTGCCGATCTTGGTGCAAGCATCAATCTGATGCCTTATTCAGTGTGGAAGAAACTTTCTCTTCCGGAACTTATTCCTACCTGCATGACTCTTGAGCTTGCAGATCGTTCTATCTCGCGTCCTCTTGGCATTGCCGAGGATGTATTCGTGAAAGTAGGAAAGTTCCATTTTCCAGCTGACTTCGTTGTTGTTGATTTCGATGCTGATCCTCGGGTTCCTCTCATTGTTGGAAGAGGATTCCTGAGGACGGGCCGTGCTCTCATAGATGTATTTGAGCAAGAAATCACTCTACGTGTGGGTAATGAAGCTGTTACCTTTAACCTCGATCAAACTTCGAGGTACTCCTCAAATTATGATACTGAATCAATTAATCGCGTCGATTTAATTGATATTGCTTCAGAGGAGTACTCTCAAGAGTTTCTTGGTTATCTTCATAATTCTGTGAGTGGGAATTCCAATTCCACCACATCTTCTCAACCTATCATTGCCGACTCTTCCCCCTCTCTCACTCCGTTTGAGGGAGGTGACTTCCTTTTGGAAGAGATCGATGAATTTCTTGTTTCTGATGAATCAATTCCGCCTGGAATTGATGGTGTTTATGATTCGGAGGGAGATATTCTTTATCTTGAGCAATTGCTTAATGAAGATCCATTACCTTCACTCCCTCCGAAAGAAATCACGATTGAGGAAATCAAATCAGTGCAATCATCTACTGAAGAATTTCCCGAGGTTGAACTAAAGGACCTACCTCCTCATCTCGAGTATGCATTCTTGGAGGGTGATGATAAATTACCCGTCATAATTGCTAAAGACTTGACTGAGGAGGAGAAAACTGCTCTCATAAAGGTCTTGAAGTCACACAAGCAAGCAATTGCTTGGAAACTCTCCGATATTAAGGGTATCAACCCTGAGTTTTGTACTCACAAAATCTTAATGGAGGATGACTTCAAACCAGCAGTCCAACATCAGAGGAGGGTGAATCCTAAGATTCATGAGGTTATCAAACAAGAGGTTCTCAAACTTCTTGATGCCGGTCTGATTTACCCGATCTCTGATAGTCCTTGGGTTAGCCCAATTCATTGCGTTCCAAAAAAGGGTGGCATTACTGTTGTCACGAATGAAGAAAACGAGTTAATTCCGACTCGATTGGTTACGGGGTGGCGCGTGTGTATTGACTATCGCAAGTTAAACGAAGCCACCCGTAAAGACCATTTTCCTCTACCCTTCATGGACCAGATGCTTGAGAGATTAGCAGGAAACGAGTACTATTGTTTCCTTGATGGTTTCTCGGGTTACTTTCAGATCCCCATTGATCCGCTGGATCAAGAAAAGACCACATTCACCTGCCCATACGGGACATTTGCCTACAGACGTATGCCTTTTGGCTTATGTAATGCTCCTGGCACGTTCCAAAGATGTATGATGGCAATTTTCCACGACATGATCGGGGAAACTATGGAGGTGTTTATGGATGACTTCTCGGTCATTGGGGACTCGTTTCAGACATGTCTCTCCCACTTAGACAAAATGCTTAAAAGGTGTGAAGACACCAATCTATGTCTAAACTGGGAGAAGAGTCACTTTATGGTCAAAGAAGGCATAGTCCTTGGCCATAAGATTTCTAAGAATGGGATTGAGGTAGATAGAGCAAAAGTTGATGTTATTGCTAAATTACCTCATCCTACTACCGTCAAAGGTGTTAGGAGTTTTCTAGGTCATGCCGGGTTTTATCGTAGATTTATTCAAGATTTCTCTAAAATCGCTCGGCCTATGACCCATCTTCTCGAAAAAGATGCTCCTTTTATCTTCTCCCCTGAGTGCATCGAAGCTTTTGAAACACTAAAGAAAAAGCTTACGGAAGCACCCATTCTAGTTGCCCCCGACTGGGATTTACCCTTCGAGCTCATGTGCGATGCAAGTGACTTTGCTATCGGTGCAGTCTTGGGGCAACGCAAAACCAAGCATTTTCAGCCGATCCACTACGCAAGCAAAACTATGACTGAAGCTCAGACCCATTACACCACTACAGAAAAAGAATTATTAGCTGTGGTGTATGCGTTTGAGAAGTTTCGGCCATACCTCATCTTGACCAAATGCGTGGTGTATACGGATCACTCGGCACTCAAATATCTCTTTGCAAAACAAGATGCAAAGCCGAGATTGCTCCGTTGGGTTCTCCTCCTACAAGAATTTGATATCATTATTCGTGATAAAAAAGGAGCCGAGAACCTGGCTGCTGATCATCTGTCCCGATTAGAGAACCCTCACCAAAATGTGTTCGAGAAAAAGGAAATCAATGAAACATTTCCTCTCGAAACACTCAATATGGTTTCTTTTCGTGGAGACTCTTCTACCCCATGGTTTGCTGACTTTGCAAATTACCATGCGGGTAACTTTGTGGTGAAAGGGATGTCGTCCCAACAGAAAAATAAATTCTTTAAAGATGTGAAACATTATTTCTGGGACGACCCCTACTTGTTTAAAATTTGTGCGGATCAAGTCATCCGGCGATGTGTGTATGGTCAGGAAGCTATTGACATTCTCAAAGCTTGCCATTCTGGACCTACTGGGGGACATCATAGCCCCAACTACACCGCCAAGAAGGTGTTTGATTCCGGATTCTATTGGCCCACGATCTACAAGGATGCCCATGAATTTGTCAAAACCTGTGACGCTTGTCAACGTCACGGGAATATCTCACAAAGGAAAGAAATGCCGCAAAACGCCATTCAAGTGTGTGAGATTTTTGACATATGGGGCATTGACTTTATGGGGCCATTTCCTTCTTCCCGTGGTAACAAATACATACTCGTGGCCGTTGATTACTTATCAAAATGGGTTGAAGCTAAGGCTTTGCCCACCAACGATGCCCGAGTTGTGGTGAAATTCTTGAAATCCTTATTTGCTAGGTTTGGAACTCCACGAGCCATAATCAGTGATCGTGGTACGCATTTCTGCAATGACCAATTTGAAAGAGTCATGCAAAAGTATGGTGTAACTCACCGTACCTCTACTGCGTACCACCCCCAAACAAGTGGGCAAGTGGAAGTTTCTAACCGGGGGATTAAAAGAATCTTGGAGAGGACGGTTGGCGAAAACCGTGCCTCTTGGTCAGATAGGTTAGACGACGCACTCTGGGCCTTCCGTACAGCTTACAAAACACCCATCGGGTGCACTCCATACAAGCTGGTGTACGGGAAGGCGTGTCATCTACCGGTTGAGCTCGAGCACAAGGCATACTGGGCCTTGAAGCATGCTAATTTCGATATTCAGACAGCTGGTGATCATCGGAAAGTTCAAATGAATGAATTAAATGAACTCCGTGATCAAGCTTACGAGAACTCTTTGATCTACAAACAAAAGACAAAGAAGATTCATGACTCAAAAATCAAGAACCGCGTTTTCAACGTTGGTGATCGAGTCCTTCTTTTCAACTCAAGATTGAAGATTTTCTCGGGAAAGCTCAAGTCCCGTTGGTCTGGTCCATTTACTATCGCTAAGGTTTATCCTTATGGTACCATTGAGTTATCTCAACCCGATGGTCCTAATTTTAAAGTGAATGGTCATCGAGTGAAGCATTTTTTCAGAGAGGACATTCCATCCATGGTTGTCCCGGACTTACAAACTTTCCCCATGAACCAATGAATGCGGGGATCGAGTCAAGCTAGCGACTCGGTAATCAAAAACAGTAGCATGCCATATGGGTTGTCACCCATATTTCTGAGTTGTCTTAAGTTTGTTACGGTTAGCCATTCACAAGTGGCTAGCTTGTGTGATAAAACTTGATAGTTCAGCTTCTTCTTTCTACTTTCTACCACCCTAGTGTGGGGGGGGGGGGTTGCCCCACATGTTTTGTATATAAATCTCTAAAAAAAAAAAAAAAAAAAAAAAAAATCTTCTTTCTAAATAATGGCCGTAGTATTTCCCTTTCACGTTCTTTGTTTCGGCATAACCGCCGGTACTTTGAATATTGAGGGCAATATTCATCTCTAGTGTGGGGGGGATTCTCACGAATTTTATCATGTAAGTATACCGCCCAATTCCCCCGTTTTTGGCCAAAATTTTTTTTGGAGTAAGTGTTCTACACTTTCTCATCTGGTTATCAGTCCGCCATGTCTGTAAGACAAAAGGATTGGCTAATCCAGGAGCAAACGGCTCTTGGTAAAGATATCTCAAATCCATTGACGGCTTGCAATTTGCCCAAAATTGTATGGTATTCAGCTCACCATATCCTTAAAAGTGAAGAGTTGGCTAGCCCGCAAGTTTATGGCTTGTGGTAAAGGCAGTGGAAAAACCATAATTGGTAATCACCTCACCAAAGATAATATTGATAATTTATCTAAGAGTTGGCTAGTCCAGAAGCAAACGGCTTCGGGTAAAGACAAATCAAATCCGTTGGAAGCTGGTGGTTTGCTCAAAATCACATGGTTATCGGTGTACCATGGTTCTTACTTGAACTAAAACATTTGGCTACTCCAGAAGTAATGGCTTTTGGTAAAGAGATTCAAATCCATTAGTTTTTCTCAAAAGATTGCTAGGGACTAGCAATAGTTTAGTGTGAGGGGTTGATGAGTGTGTAAATACTCATCATTTTTAGTCAAATCTGAACTGCAAAACGTTTAAAAATGCTCGGAAATGCATCAAAATACTGAAAATATCACAAAAATGCATTTTATATGTTTCAGATGCAAAATGTTCAAAATCAGATGAAAAACGAGCAAAGTTTGCATAATTGGCAGTTTCAGTCCCCCGACTTTCAGAAAATGGCAAAATCAGTCCCTAGGCATTTATTTTAAAAGAAAAGTCACCAAAGGTCCTTTTGTAATCATAAATTGTCATATTTAGTCCTTTGGTGGAAAAATCCAAAAATATTTGAGAAATTACAGTTTAGTCCCTGAAAATCCAAAAATGGTCAAAATTAGTCCTTGGAAATTTCAAAAGTGTCAAAACTAAACCTTGGTCTATTAAAGGTTGGCAAAACTAGTCCTTGGATTACTCTTCCTAATTTACAGAATTGGTCCCTTGGTTTCAAAGAATTGCAAAATGGTCCTTGTGTTACCACTTAACCAACCGGACCCTAGTTAATCCCAAGCCCAATCCAATATTAACCCCTTGGCCCAATCTACCAACCCGGTCCAAATCCACAACCCGACCAAACCCAAACCCAATGTTTTAAATAATATTACCCCGCCCCCTAAAACCTGTCTTCCCCGACAACACTGTCTGCAACACCAACACCTCCAGCCACCTCTTTGCCTCCCTACTTTACACCTTGTCTCCCCCCTCCTCACCTAACATACAATCACATTTAATGCACCTTCTTCCCTGTCCAAGATATCAAAACCAGGATTTGGCGCCAAAACCATCAAACGGCCAAGATTGATCCTTAGCCATCCAATGGCCAATGTTATTGCTGGGAAGTGGTCAGAGGAGAGAGAGAAGACAGTTTTTGTGCATAAAAGAAGGAGAGAAGCTAAGGAGAAGAGTAGTTATATTATTTTTCAAAAATAGATGTCGTTTTGTATTTCTTTAGCTTAAAATAGTTCTTTAGTTGTTGTTTTCAGTTTCAGTGTATCAAAGTACTTGGTTCAAGTGTATTGCAACTTAATTTAAGTATCAATTCAAGTCTCAGTTCAATTTCCATATTTTATGTCACTGTTGAATTTCTCATTCTCAAAATCCTATGTCAAATCTGTTAGCAGCTTAGTTTTAAGCTCAAACAAGCTCTAGTAAGCTTGTTAAAGCTTTGTATAAGCTTACATTTACATTTCATGCAAGTTTGGTCATTAGTCAACAAAAGTCAAATTTGGAGCAAAAATGATGCAGGGATGATATGGGTTGATTCAGGAATGGAAATAGGTTGATTTGGAAGCAATTGGGTGGTTTAAATAGGATAGTGGTTACTGTGGTTCTGGGTTCATAATTGGCAAACCATTGTGGCAAAGGACCTATTGTAAGTAATTCTCAAGTTCTTGCATACACTGTGTTTGTGGTTATAATCTGCTAAAACTTGTTCAATTTGTGTTCATTAAGTTAGCATAACTTAGTTGGATCATAAAATTAGTGGATTAGAGATTAGATTAGTTTTAATTACAAATTAGGAGTTAAAAGGTGTGTTTGGTTTACTGTCATAACTGTCTCAGAGGTGAACTCAGTGCTAGATTTTTGTTGTTTGTGGTTTGTTTAGCTCAATTGAGCTCTAATCTGTCTTAGCTTGTGCCTGCAAAACACCCTAAGTCAAACATTAACCAAATCTGTCTTAATGTATGAACTGTTGTAATTTTGGATATGCAAAATCTTGTTTGGTGTTTAAAAGACTTAGACAAAGCTGGCATTAAGTTCATTTCATCAACATACTTCAACATCATTCATAAAATTGGAATCAAGTTTCATTTTAGTCAACTTTACAACTGTTTCAAAAGTCAAAAGGTGTCAAAAATTGGATTTGTGCAGATATTGCAGCAGTTGCACAGGATTCAGTAGAGCTTTTTAGGGTCTCATTTTTGGTATATAAGCAGTTGGCTAGGAGGTCTATAAGACCTCATATCTGTTGTGAGCTAAAGATCTCTGGATAAGTTTGTGCATAAGCTCAAAGTCAGGTCCTAGTGCCCTGCTCACAGGGCTCAGTTTACACTAAGCTTTTCTCAGATCTTGCAAGCTTGTCTCAGGGCTCAATAGAGCTTGTCTAGAGTTGCTTTTTGGTTTGCTAGTTGTTAGCCAGCTCTAGAATAAGTTCCAATTTGTAGTTTTTAGATTTAGCTTGATTTGTGACTTGTACTTGTGCTTAAAGTAGGCACCCAATTCTGTTTTAGCTTATTAACTCAAATCATCAAGTTTGATCAATCTTGTAATTCAGAGGCTATAGCTTATTGTTTTTAGTTGTATTTTGGTTAATTTAGCATAATATTGCTTCTGTAATCAGTGTGGTGCTTGTTTGTGCTTATTTGGCTTATTCTAGTGCTTATTCATAAGCATATTTCATAGCAGTTCCATTTTTCTCCACACAACCTACTGTTTTTCCAATTTTCCTAGCTTCTTAATATTATTTTAGAGTTTTCCTGAAATTTTCAGATTTTTCTAAGTTGATTTGCTATTTTTCTTAATTTAAATCAGTTTTTAAGCACTTTTAATTAGCTTTTAATACAAAAAATTCAGAAAAGGTTCAAAAAAATAAGTTTTCATTTTTATTAGGTTTAGACAAATATAAAAAGTAAAAAAAGTAATTTTCCAGATTTTTTATAGTTTATTTTGTAATTTTTAGTAATTTAATTAGTTTTTAATAGTTTAAAATTCCTAGAAAATAGAAAAATAATCAGAAAAATACAAAAATAGTTTTGAAAATTCTATTTTGATATTTTAGATTTTTCTAAGTCTTAATTTCATTTTTCTAGCTTTATTTCACATTTTCTTGTATTTTAGGTAATTATTAAATAGTTAAAAATAGTTTCTAATTATTAATAATTAGATAATTAGTTATAAAAATAATTTTCTTTTTCTAAAAATTTTCTTTTATCATTAGGTTTGTAAAAATATCATTTTCATATTTTTAGGGTTAATATTGTGTAAGTTTCACCTTTTTATTTGTACGTCACGTAGTTTTTAATTTCAGTTTTATAAAAACATAAAAACAAAAACATCATTTTAATTATAGTGATAGCGTTTATTTAATAGATTTTATCTTTTTAATCTCCTTTAATTTGCATTTAAGCCATTGTTATTTGTTGGCCTTTCCTGTAGTTATAATATCAATTCATAATCCCTTTTTCGTTCAAATTTCTCGATCACTATACGTTGATTTATCCATTGCATAGCTCGCTGGGACATAACGACCCGGGGAGACCCTATACTCCTCAGATCTTCATTGAGTTCGTTCCTGACCCGTTTTAAGCTTGTTACGGTCTGCCATTCACAAGTGGCAGGCTTGTGTGATAAAGCTTGACTGTTCTGGAGCACATCAGTTATCATGATCATCCCGTTCAAATTTTTCATGCAATTTAGAGTTAGTTTTCTCAAGCTCAATGACACGATCATGGGAGACTTTCAGAGCAACAGATAATTCATGAAATTGAGATGCATTAATTAAACAATTCGTAGCAGTGTAAAACACATCTTGAGTGATACATTCAAAAATCAGATTCTCATTTAAGGTATGCAAGTTTTTCCTCTCAGTCTCATTATATTTTAATTCTCGCTCATAGTCATCGACCTCAACTATCATTGCATCAAATTCCTTTTCCATTTCTTTAATATTTGAATCCATCCCCTTTTTAAGACTCTCAAATTGATCTTTTAATTGTTTAAAGAAAGGCATGACTTCAGTTAAATAGCATTCTTTAGTTTGCTCAAAACATCTCTCCCCTTCAGTAATCCTAGTGGGTGTGATCCTTTTCTTACATGTCTTCTCAAAATCAACAAATAATTGATTAT
The DNA here is from genome assembly GCA_910596185.1 of Chrysanthemum makinoi. Lineage (NCBI taxonomy): Eukaryota > Viridiplantae > Streptophyta > Magnoliopsida > Asterales > Asteraceae > Chrysanthemum > Chrysanthemum makinoi. Next base: position 65,417,542 of record OU343225.1, on the reverse strand, counting down.
TGACATACTGACTGATTAAGGTCTTGCTTTTAGTGGAAATAGATCTAGGTACTAAATGCATTGGTGTATTGGGGGGATATACAGTGGCAGGAAGCATTCTCCTACATGGGGGATTCTGTTCAACAAACTCATCAGCTTTTTTCATGTCCATATCCTTTTTCCAGAACACTTATTCAAGGGTCAGCTGTGTTTGAGGTCCAAACTTGTTAAAGGCAATCCAATTATCCTTAGCATAGTTGGGTGTTTTATAACTGATTTTCTTTTCTATGCACGAAGGGCTCTTAAGTTTTTCCTCCAATTTCTTTCTAGTGATTTCCTCTAACTGCTTATCTTCCTCAGTATTATCAGTGCAACTAAGTTTCTGTCTAGGCTTAAGGATTTCATTGCCATCATAAATTACCTTTTGTGCTTTTCTAGCTTTCTTATAAGCCTCAGGGTTTGGTTCATCAACTAATGCAACACTATGTTTGTCACTTAGAACTCTATGCTTAGTGATCATGTGAGCAGTCTGAATGGTGTTTCCTTGAACGTACAATTTGTTTTCAAGTTTGTTTTTCAAAATTTTTAGGTTGGAAAATTCATTTAAAAGCTTTGATTCCTTTGCATTAAATTCCTGCTTAAGCACTTTCACATTTTCTTGTAGTTCTTGTTTTTGCCTTGCCATTTTATTAAGCTTTTCTTTTAAGGAATCTAGCTCTTGTTTTAGTATTTCTTCCCTAAAGTTACTTTTTCTAATAATTGTACGCATTTGGTCATCCATTTCCTGCTCACGAGTGGTTAACTCAAACTTAGCGCGTTATTAATAAATGGCAACTTGTTCTTTATAGGCATTAAGTTCAGAGATAACAGAATCATCTGGGGCACAAGGAGTGTATTCATCAAAAACATAGTAATTATTGACTGCAGAAGATGCATCACTTGGTTCAACCACACTTTCACTTTGGATCACATATTGATCATATGGGACAATATTACTATTACCCATATTAACAATATTTGTTTCACAAGTTTCATGTGACTGAACTTTATCATGTATCTTTTGCTCATCAACTTCATCATATAACTTTAATACCTCTGAGATGATTGATTCTTTAGATGGACCAGCTTGCTTAGATGATGAGACCTTAGGAGAGACCATTAGAGAGATGCTAGCCATGAAGATTGTCTGGGCAGTAGGTTCATCATCGACATCAGAGTCATATGCATCACAATCAGCAACTTGAAAGGCATTTTGATGATTGTGACCTATTTCCTGAATTGGTTGCTCATCCACATCTGCATCATAAGTCTTAGCATTCCTTTCTGCAAGAAATAACAACTCCTCTTCATTCAAAACTGCACCATTGTCCTGAGCTTGCACAAGCAACATTTTGTCTCAGAAGTATTCTGCATTTTGAGGACGCTTTGGAGATGTGCAGTTCCTTGCAATGTGTCCATCACCACAACAGTTGTAGCACTTGACTGGCTTCACTTGTCCCTGATTGGCATTTCTTCCACGATTCTGATTTGCCACATACCCTCCACCAACTCCACCTCTTCCTTGTTCATGCTGCCTTACTTGAACTGGTTGCACCATAACCTTCCCATCTCTGATTGTAGCTTGATTGTATGGATTGGATGCTGTTCTGAGGTTATTTTTGGTGTGTGGGAGGGAATTCATATTTTGACTAACCATGAGAGACAGTTGATTGATGAAGTTTTCCATGAGTGTGTTTGAGTCTGGAGGCTTATATGCTGGATCAGGAATGAGCTTGTAATTACCATTACCCGTGGGTATAACTTGAGAAGCTTTGGTGGTAATTCCAACATTGGTGTAAAAGGTTGTTGAGTCATTTGATGAGCTTGATTCTCCCTGTTTGGATTTGAACTGATCAATAATCATTCGCTCAAACATGGCATGTCTCTCATTCTAAAGTAGGAAGGCATACAGTTGCTCATAGTTAGTGTTCTTAAGTCCTTTGGTTAGCTTCACAGAGGTGACAAATTTGTGCCATTCGGGATTCATGTTGTTCACAAACTTTGAATTCAGCTGAATACTTGGCATGGTCATTTTGATATTCCTCATATCATTCACAAGCTTGTGGAATCTCACATAATATTCATAGATACTTTCTTCTGGTTTCATCTTAAAGTGCTCAAATTCATCATACAGTTGTGATTCTTTGTCTTCCTTAGTTAATTCAGAACCCAAGAGAAGCATCTTGACATTATCCCAAACCGCCTTGGCTTCAGTGTTGTGATTGATATGCTTGTATATATCTTTTGGAATACCCTGAAGTATAATGTTTGAAGCCCTGATATCAGCATCGAATCTCTTTTTCTCCTTATCACTGAGCTCATCATACGTTTTGGTCCTGTCCAATCCAAAGAGCATGGTTCCATCTGCAGCAGTATCAATTATGTCTCTTGTAGTCTCAATCTGATAAGGTCTTTCATCAATTGATTTGAGAATGTTGACTCCATTTTCTTTTCCCAAACAGTACAACCGGATTCGTTGAGCCCATGAGTCATAATCGCTGTCAACCATAGGTGGACGAGTATCGATCCAAATGCTTGAACGTCCTCGCTCATGAAGAAATGATAGTAGGTACGATGTTTGACATGATTACAAGTTCTACGGGATTTTAATATTCTTTGATTAAACCGGGAAATTGATTCTTTCATGGGATTTTACTAAACCAAAAGAACAACCGTAAAAATATAGCACGAAGAAGTGACAAGTCTCAATAGACAAGTAGCTAAACAGTCAACTCGCTTTGGTATCAACTCGCTAAACAGTCAACTCGCTTAAAGAAACAAGTCGCTTAAAAACTCAAGTCGCTTAAAGAAACAACTCGCTTAATAGCCAAGTCGCATACAGAGACAACTCGCTTAACCACCAAGTCGCTTAAACTAACTGCTAGCAGTACAACTCGCTTAATAGCCAAGTCGCTTTAGAACTCAAGTCGCTTAAAGAAACAACTCGCTTAGAACCCAAGTCGCATATACCAACTCGCTTCCAATAACGAAGCAACTCGCTTCCAAGAAACTCAACTCCGAGACTCAACTCGCTTCGTACACTTTTCAAAAATACCCACTTTAACAATCAAAAACAACCAAACCACAATGATTTAAGCCTTCCAATTTAAAACCTAAATACATATGATGATCCTAAACACAAAAGTACAATCAAAATTCAAACTTTAACACTAGAAATTGTCCAAATGATTCAAACTCTCCTAAACACTTATAACCCCAAAAACCTTATGAAATCCACCAAAACAAAGAGCATGAAAGATGAGTGATCAAACCATGACTCTTGATAACAATTGTAAGATATAGGATTTCACAAACACATTAAAACATAATCACATGAGGCGTACAAAGATGTTTAGAGAGAGAAAGTTCTAGAGAGAGAAAGGGAAGAGAGTTGGGAACTATGTGAAATAAAGAAAAATGGTATTGAAGTTCCAACCCTCTACCTTGGGAGGTAGAAGGTATTTATAGTGTCTTACAATAAACGCCTCCTACAGGCTGTGGATCAGGCATACAGTGGGTAAAGACCCGTCCGTCCTCCACGGTTTTACTTAACTAACTACTTAATAACATAACTGGAATATGACTACGAGCTTTCTAACGAATACATATACTTGAGGTGACCGACTCTTTAACGACTGAATTTTCTAATTCCTAACAAAGAGAATGGTCGTAACATCATTAAGTCAATTGATGAAGGACCATTCTAAATCGGGACTACCAAAGATGTTCTTGAAACTGCAGCTGATGGAACTGTCGTCTTGGGTTTGGATAGACCAAGGACGTATGATGATCTTGATGAGAAGGAGAAGAAAAGATATGATGCTAACATTAGAGCCTCAAACATCGTACTTCAAGGTCTACCAAAGGACATTTACAAGCTGATCAATCATAATACGGAGGCCAAGGTAGTATGGGATAATGTCAAGATGCTTCTCTCTGGTTCAGAACTGATTAAGGAAGATAGAGAGTCACAACTTTATGATGACTTTGAGAACTTTAAGATGAACCCAGGGGAAAGTGTCACTGAGTATCATGTGAGGTTTCACAAACTTGTGAATGACATGAGGAACATTAAAATGACAATGCCAAATATCCAACTCAATTCCATGTTCGTAAACAACATGAATACTGAATGGCACAAATTTGTTACTGTTGTCAAATTGAACAAAGGATTGAGGAACACCAACTATGAATAGCTGTATGCTTACTTAATTCAACATGAGAAGCATGCTACATTTGAGAGTTTGATCATGGAGAAATTTTAATCTAACACTGCTGCTGCAAGCTCTTCAAATGACTCAACTGCATTTCTTTCTAATGTGAGAGTAAGTACCAAAGCATCACAAGTCATACCTACTCAGGATCATAATCACATTACCATACCAGACCCAGGATATAACCCATCTGACATGTTCATTGAAAACCTTGCAAACCAACTGACCCTAATGGTTCAACAAAACAGAAACTTACTTCCCTACACCAACAACCATCTTAGAACCGCATCTAATCTACACAATCATACTACTATTGAAGATGTAAGGGTTATGGTTCAGAATGTGCAAGGAAGACAGAATGTGAATCCACCATATAATGCACAAGGGAATGTAGGAGCTGGAGCGGGTTATGCGGGTAATCAGAACCTAGGAAGGATCACGGTTCACGGTCAAGGGAAACCAATTAAGTGCTACAACTGTGGAGGGGAAGGACACATTGCTAGGAACTGCACTAAGCCAAAATGTCCACAAAATGCAGTGTACTTCAGGGATAAGATGCTGCTGGTGCAAGTTCAAGATAGTGGAGCTGTGTTGGATAAGGAAGAGTTGCTGTTTCTTGCTGAGGGGAATGCCAAAACATATGATGCAGATGTGGATGAACAACCAGTGCATGATTTGGCACATAACAATCCCAATGTCTTCCAAGTTGCAGATTGTGATGCATTTGACTCTGATGTTGATGATGAACTAACAACACAAACCATCTTTATGGCAAACATTTCTCCAATTGTCTCATCACCTCAACAATCCGGCCCCTCCAAGGATTCAATCATATCAGAGGTATTAAAACTATATGATGTAGTTGATGCGCAAAAGATTCACAACGAAGTACAATCAACAGAAGTCATTGAATCAGATATTGAAAATATGGGTAATAGCAATGTTGTCCCATATGATCAATATGTGAAGCAAGATGAAAGTCTAATTATACCAAGTGATGCATCTTCTGCCATCAATGATGAATGTGTGTTTGATGAGTACACTGTTTATGTGCCTGATGATTCCATGACCACTAAACTAAATATCTATAAGGATCAAGTTGCCATCTATAAACAGCGTGCTAAATTTGATCTGACCACACGTGAGCAGGAAACGGATAGCCAAATGCGTACATTAATCAGAAAAAGTAATTTAAAGGAAGAAACATTAAAACAAGAGTTAAATTCCTTACAAGAGAAACTTAATAAAACTGTTAAGAAAAAGAAAGAACTTCAAGAAAATGTAAAAGTGCTTAAGCAGGAGTTCAATGCAAAGGAATCAAAACTTTTAAACGATTTTTCCAACCTTAAAACTTTGAAGAACAAACTTGAAAAAAAGTTGTACGTATAAGGCAACACCATTCAGACTACTTACATGATCACTAAGCATAGAGTATTAAGTGATAAGCATAGTATTGGCCTTGTAGAAGACCCCAATCTTTCGTATCTTAAGAAATAAAAAACAGCTCATGATGTGATTTATGATGGTAGTGCGATTCTTAAGCCTAGACAAAAGCCTACTTATGTTGAGAACACTAAAGAGGACATATAATTAGAAAATGCCTCTAGATAAAATGGAAAAGAAATTAAAAGAAGATCCTTGGTGTGTGAATCATAGTAACGTTTAAAACTCTCAATTACACTAAGGATAACTGGATAGCCACAGCTAAGTTTAGACCTCAGACTCAATTAACCCCTAAACAAGTGTTTTGGTAGATATGGAAAAGAGAAAAGCTGATGAACTTGTTGAAAAGAATCCTCCCCTTTGGAAATTACCTCCAGCTACAGTGTATCCACATAATACACCAATGCATTTAGTGCCTAGAAATCTTCCCACTCAAAGTAAAACCTTAATCAACATATATGTAGTTTACCAACTATTTGTTGATTTTGAGAAAACGTGTAAGAAGAGAATCACACCGACAAAAATTACTGAAGGGGAAAGGGGTTTTGAGCAAACTAAAGAATGTTATCTAACTGAGGTCATTCCATTCTTTAAACAACTAAAAGAACAATTCGAGAGTATTCAAAATGTTATAAACACTGAAGTGAATGAAATGAAAAAGATGTTTAATGAATTGGAAAACGAGGTTAAAACATATGAATGTGAGCTTAAAAGTAATGAGATTGAGAGGAAGAATATTCACATCCTTAATGAGAATTTGATTTCTAGATGTATTGCTCAAGATATGTTTTATACTGTCACGAATTATTCCATTACTGTGTCTCAATTTCATGATTTATCGATTACATTGAAAGTCTCACAAGATTGTGTCAATGAGCTTGAAACCAAAAATTCGAAATTGCATGAAAAAATCGAAAGGGATGGTCATGATAACATGGTCAGGCATATTTCTAAATTAGAAGTTGAATATCTTGCTTTACAATTAAAATATCAACATCTTGTAGAAAGAATTAAAACTTCAAATGCCAAGACATCTTCGGATGCTCCTGAGTTTGATGCATATCTTGAAATAAACTCTTGTGATGAACGGATTCAAGCTCACTGCAACACGATCCAAAAATTGAAAGCCCAAATTTCCAAATTGAAGGGTAATTTGAGTGAAGTGACTGGCTCCCACATGCCTCCTCCTTTAGATTCTCAGAATTCTCGGAATTTCCATCTTCAAAACCTCATTGATATATTACAACATGAAAATGAGTGTTTTATAGCGAAAAATGAAAAGGTTAAACTGAATTTCAAAGAGTTATATGCGTCATTTAACGTCACTCGTGACAACAACAATGAAAAGATAACGTCTTTGCAAAAAAAAATTGAGAATATGAAGAATCAGGTAAAAGGGAAAATGCCAATCACTAGTGGTGATAATGTTGCACCAAAGGTGCCTGCTTGTATTAAATATGTTGTGAATGTGAAGTATATTCCTCCTCATCTTAGGAATAATGAATTTGCATTTCAAACATATCTTTTGTACCTTAAGTATAGTTTAGAGAGTCTCCGTGAGATTGTTGAAGATGATAAGATAGAGAAACCACTTGATAATGTGGTTGGTCATGCATGCTTATATGCCAAACGATCCCAGGAACTCTTAGAATGTATAATTGCAACATGTCCTAAATCTGGTACAAGGCGAGATAGAATATTCATGCCCAGTTCTATGCCTAAAGTCAAGCATGTGACCTTTAATGTGCCTCCTAAAGTCTCAGATCCCAACACTTCTAGACCAAAAAAAGTAAAAAGTAGTAAAACAAACTAATATTCCTATCGTTCCTTCTACAGGAGTAATCAGTGACACTAAGGCTAGCGGATCATAGGATCGCGCGAGCTAAGAGTGATCAAGAGAAGAAAGTAGAAGACCACCCTAGGAATAATAAGTTTGAGTTGAATAAGATGAATCGTGTTGATTCTAGTATTAGCTATAAGCGTACTATAATTAATTCGAATTCTGCTACTATTTGCAAAACATGTAATGAATGTTTGGTTTCTGGCAATCACTATGAATGTGTTGTGAATGATCTGAGAAATGTTGTTAAATCTCCAGTTAAAATTATCAAAAATGCTAAATAGGTTAAGCAAGTCTAGAAGCCTATAGGGAAAAGGTTTAGTAATTATTGGAAGCCTACAGGGAGAAAGTTTAGTAATATGGGTTATCAATGGAAACCTACTGCCCGTAAATTCAAAGTTAATGAATTTTGCCCTAAGTTGTCTAGATCTATGCCCACTAAGAAATGGAAGCCTACTGGTAGAACCATACCTCTAAGAAGTTGTCACACTTCAAATAGGTCCACTGCCACTACTAATATTGCTTCCAACACTAATGATGTCATGGCTTCTAGAAATGCTGTAGGTATAACAATTGCATGTACTAACCAATTGGAACCCAATTTTTCATGGGGATCCAAAGCTTACAGTTATCCATACTTGTCTGTGTTCAAATGCAGGTTGTACAAATCGTCCTTTGGTATTTGGACTCCGGCTGCTCAAAACCTATGACTGGAGATCGCTCACAGCTCAAGAACTTCGTGAATAAGTTCATCGGGACTGTTAGATTTGGGATGACCACTTTGGGGCAATTATGAGTTATGGAGATTATGTGTTTGGAGATAGTGTGATCTCTCGGGTATATTATGTGGAAGGTCTTGGTCATAATTTTTTCTCTGTTGGTCAATTATGCGACTCTCATCTTGAAGTGGCCTTCAGCAAGTACTCTTGCATCGTTAGGGAATTAGATGGTGTTGAACTCTTAAAGGAACCCGTGGCTCCAATTTATACACCATCTCTATCGAAGACATAATGAAGTCTTCTCCAATTTGCTTGTTGTATAAGGCATCAAAGAACAAGTCATGATTATGGCATCGTCGGCTCAATCACTTGAACTTCGGCACCATCAATGATCTTTCTAGAAAGGACCTCGTAAGAGGTTTGCCACGGTTGAAATATGAAAAAGATCATCTTTGTTTAGCATGTCAATTGGGCAAAAGCATGAAGTATGCCCATAAACCCAAACCTGCTAATTCTATTATGGAAGTCCTTCATACCCTTCACATGGATTTGTGCGGACCAATGAGAGTACAAAGTATAAATGGGAAAAAGTATGTACTAGTTGTTGTTGATGACTACTCTCGGCTTACTTGGGTTAAGTTTTTGAGATCAAAGGATGAAACTATAGACGTCATCATAAAACTCATTAAAAATTGCAAGTTCAACCTAACAAAATCGTTAAAATCATCCGAACAGACAATAGAACTGAATTTGTGAACAAAGAACTTAGTCAGTTTTATGAAAGCATTGGAATCAGTCATTGGTATGTGCTAAAGACCCAAAACAACCAAGAAAAGGGTGTACCACACACCAAATCCGTAAATCCGAGCACAATGCTATTTCATGGACTTTGATGCTCAAATCAAATTACGTTTGTCACAAATTACCCCTCACTTTCCCATTTTACCCTTATTACCCTCACTCTCCTTTTTCCCACATCCCATATTCCCCTTCACTTTCACAAAATGGGTCCTTGGTCCTAGAAATGGTCCTAAGCTAACACTTTACTAATAATAATCAAATATCCTAAGCACCATGGCCCAACATCACTATACTTGGCCCAATCCTAAACAACAAAACCCGCTACATGGACTATTATTATATTTAAACCAAACTTTCCTGCTAATAACACTTTACTCAAAGTTTCTAGATACTCTTGTCGAGTTGGTGACTGTGGACATAAGGCTCACTCTCATTGGACGAAGATGACCATGACCTGATCCTTGCATCCCAAAATTTTCTCCTCGATAAAGCGACCCTTACACCCAATCTCTGGCATTAGAGATTTTGACCATTTTATTTCGCATTTCTTTTAATCTCATAGTAATTGTAATTTCATTTTCAAGTTATAAGCACTCTTTTGATTAATGCAAGTTTATTGTTAAATTATTATATGCATGCCATTGATTTTGATTGATTAATCGATTTCAAATCTTGTATTGTTGGTTGTTAGATTCAAGCTTTTCTACTAGCTTCTGTGATTAGTTCTAAATTTTAGTTTTAGCAAAAGTCAAACAAAAGTCAAAGAAGGGCAAAAGAAAAAGTCAAACAAGTAAAAAATATTTTTCTTATTTTGTTTACATTTTGAGCATGATTGTTTAGAGCTTTGTTAAATGTGATAGGTTTGCAACATGGATTAGATCATTTATGCATGGTCAAGATTTGGTCTTTCCGTCCTTGGTTTGCCATCAAGTTGCAAAGTCAAAATTTTGAATCTTTTTTCTTTTTTGAATCTCAATAAAGTCAAATATGCACCTAATTAAGGTCTCAAATTTGAAGTCTCTAGGTTACCTAGATTAGATTAGCTACAACCTACTTTTAATAGAACTTCATTATGGTCGGTTAGACATTATGGAAAGCTATAGCGACTTATTTGGGTGTTAGGATTAGCAATGGTTAAGTAGGTATAGGATATATTAGCTTATGTTTGGTTTATTTTGTGCTTGTTATCTTATTATGAAAGTGCTTATTCCATCTCCATTTACATAGCGACCGAGACCAAGTTTTACATTTTCTCATCTTTAGAATAATATTTTAGGATTTCCTAATTTTTCATGATTTTTGCTTAATGAGAAAAAGTTCAAAAATTTTCTCAGGATAAATATAAAAAGCATAAAAAGATTTTCAGATTGACCCCATAATTTTCCTCTTTTCATAATTTTTAGATATTTAGTTTTATTTTTTAAAGTTAATAATTAGTTTTTAATTAGAATAAAATCGCATCATCTAACTTTCGCTGAACATTATCCATTAGTTCAAGTCTTATTCATAATACTCTGGAAGGCTCTCCAATGTTTCTACACCCAAAACCGTTCCCTAATACATACTAGTCATGGAAAAACCCCATCTGCATTAGTTCACAATAGAAAACCGAGAAAAAAATTCGTTTTCATGTGTTTAGAGCTTTATGTTATCCTTATGTACCCTCTAATCGAAAAATGGAAACTATTCATGATCTTGAATCCTGTTTCGATCAATGTTTGATGAATACTATGAGCCCTCACCTAATGATAATCCTGCACCACCAAGCTGAATCGCTTCCTACTCCAACCAATACAAATGGTCCATCTGTTTCAATGTCTTCATCTCAAGAAGCGTCATTTTCCGATCATTCATCATCATCTTCGAATCCTCAATCATCTTCTGTGGGTCAAGGAAATGCATCTGCTAATTCTTTTGGAGATAACCCTTTGCAACTCCGAAGATGCTTGTTTGAAAACATATTTGCCCCCGAACCCATCCTCTGAAACATCTTCACCAAGGGATCCTAACTCGCTACATCAGGTTCCTTACCAACAACCACATGAACATCTAAGAAAAATGGACACATGATCATCCATTGGATAATATCACTGGGAATGCTTCTCGTCCGGTATCCACTAGAAAACAACTTGCCACTGATGCCTTATGGTGATTCTTCAACTTTGTACTATCAAAGATCGAACCAAAAGATGTCAAAACAACGATGTCTGAGGACACCTGTAAAAGAATGTGGAAGGAATTTGAAAGGTATACACATTATATGTATTGCTTACTTACAGTATCCCATCCAGTGTGGGCGTTTGCTCCCAACTAACCTAAACTACCGTAACTACCTTGACAATTCTCCCAAATTAGCATTTAGATTAGATGATTAAGTATGCATTAATCTTGAAGATGTTGTGCACCATGATGTTTGCATTTAGATTAATGCGGCCTCCTTGACATATTTCTCATAGTATTGAAACTTCATTTGGTTCCTTGCTTGACCCTATAGCCCCCATGCAAGTATGTGATTAGTTGCATTTTGTTCAACGTTCTTCCCAAAATCGGTCATATTATCTTGGGTTAGAACTCGAGTTCTCCCAATTCTTTCTCGACCACGATGAGTACAAATACGACAATAACTTTCCAAATAGAAAACAAACACGAGATAAATTAAGACATAGAAAATTACATGATTAGGCAGAAACACAAGTCCCTTCTCTAATTATAATTATTTTAACACTCTTTAATTTTACGGACATTCTTGTGTTTTTAAGATGGTGAAATGAGAAAGATCTTATCTCCTTTACGGGCGGGTTGTAGTAAAACAATGGTATTAAGATGGAAACATTTATGTGACCATAATTTTTGACTCATCATGTGAGAAACAATGGTTGTCGCATAATTGTATATGCCAAAGTTGACCACCAAGTTTAGTACATTAATTTAAAAAACAGGTCAAACGGTAAAAAAAATTGGTGTTTTCATGTTTTGAGCTCACGGTATGGTGAGCTGGTGGCTTCGTGCCATGCCACCAGCCAACCGCACAACGCCACAACCATACCTCATCTCGGATTTGGTTAGCCTTCGTGCCGTCAAGACCAGCCTTTCTTTGTCGGATTTTTGATTTTTTTCTTGATGTATTTGTGTTTTAGTGGGTTATGTGCTGGGCAGGGTATCCCATGGCACGAATTATGAGAAGGGGGGGGGTTGTGCCGAGTCATAGGTTCTCGTGTTATAAGAAAAAATCTTTGAGATGACATCACTTTTTCCCACGACACCACCTCATGGCACCAAGGATACCTTTCTCTTAGGTTACATTGGGAGGTTGAGTATTTAACTCAGATGTACGCGACTTAATTAAAGTATTCCCGTAACAGTTTTCAACTCTTCTCGTGGCCACTCTCAAATGTGTGTCCGGTAATTTTTGAACCATAAACCTCTTGTAAGGAGGTTAGATGTTTTACCATTAGGTCATTTGATTATGATTTAGCATATCAATTTCAAACTGCGCGGAAAAATAAAATTTTGTTCGTCGACAAGGTCTTTCTATAAAAAGGGCTTAGATTTAAATGTTGAATTATGCTGAACAATCATCGTTCGAGATTGATATTTAAAAAATAGTTTAACAGTCACCGAACGCACAACATCAAGTTTTCTATATCATTTAAACCAAACAACAATAAAATGTTTTAGGATACCATTACCATAATCTAGATACAAAGCTTTTACTAGTTTAAGATCAATGTTTTTTGTTAAAGACAATTACAACCTCGAGAAGCTTTGAGAAACCAAACTACCAACACTCCGTAAAACGACACAGTATAAAAATAGTCCCAAAACAAAAAAGCTTCGAGAAACATCTCTAATCTCTAACAACAATTATATAAAGGGTTTTTCTAACATGTGCCCCGGGGGCACATGTTAAGCACACCAAAAGGACGGTGGGATCCAAAAAAAAAGACGTCCGGACCCACAAAAAATACACTTTTCTGTGGGTCCGGACGTCCTTTTTCGTGGGCCCCGCATCCTTTGTGTGCAACATGTTAGAAAAATCCTTATATAAAACCCCCCTTATTCATTATCTAGGGTTTTGTTATCCTCATTTTCAACAACACAGCTACCACATTATATCATCTACTTTCTCCCTCAAACTTTTTAAACGTCTGCAAATTTGTACATAAAAACTTTTATTTTACATTATAATAATATTGTAACAGTTTTTGTGTATTGGTTTTGCATATAGGAAATGGCGGCTGCTCAATTGACAACATCAACATGTTTTCTTCCAACTTTTGACGGTTTGAAGTCAACAACATCTTCTTCTAAGGCTTCATCACTCGTCGTGTCTTCTTCGCCTTTTAGAAATGTCACACATCGTGCTTTGGTTGTTAAAGCTGCTACTACTGTTTCTCCTAAGGTTGTTGTTTTTTTCATCCTTTATTTTTTGGTTTATTGTTATGGTAGCTAATTGTTTGGGTATTTAGTGGTTTTTTGGTTAGTTGTCGAAAATAGCGGTATAGTATGTGAATTACTAGAAATGGTAATGTTTTTGGAGATGATATGCATATGGATTAATTTGATGTCTAATTATGAATATTTCATTCGTTTATACCCTCAATTACTTTATTAAGCTCACCGAGTACATGTAAAAGCCTTTTCTTCTTGCCTACTTAACACTGGCACTAACTGAATTTACTAGGACGAGTGATTGAATGAACTCGGTGACCTTAAAAACCCCTTTTCTCACTGTTACTTAACGTGTTAAAGATGACACATCTAGATTGTGAGTAAGCTATTTAACCGAAGTTAAACGAAATTATAAGTCATTATCGTGTTTTAACTCTAAAGTGAGGTATGCGGTCAGCGGTCTTCGAATAAATTTATTTGCTGGTAGTAGTGAGATTATCGTAATGCTAGTGACAAGTAGGGGGAGTAGGGAAGGGTTTTGGTGCATCGGGTTTTGAGGTTGAAAAAGTTGAATGTTTGGATTAATATATGAGGGTATAATAGTTTTCCATTCAAATTTTATGTTTGGGTATTAAATTAATCCATGTGTGTTTGTAACCAAAATTTAACATGGTCATATGAATTCACCATTTTTCATATATAAGTTTATTTTACATTTTTCAAAGGCACTAATATTGTTGCTCTTTTGCATTAATTTGTTGTTATTATTATGTGCCCGCGTGCGTTCGTTTTTTGAGTTTTGTTTTGTTGATTACCAATATAGTTTCAGAATCACTACTATGGCGTGTTATTTTTATTGGACGACCTTCAACCACTGTTACTTAACTCAATCGTAGATTTTTAGAGTTACCTGAATGGACATATTGAGAGAGTGAGTGAACTATTGAAACATGAAAGTTGTTAAACAAAATCATAAGCCGTTGTCGCGTGTGACCGCAAAAGTAATACATAGAGTATCAAATGTATATTTGGAGTTGATCGTCATCATGACATCATGTGATTTTTCTTTGATGGGCTTCTTATTTTCTTTTATTAACCTGAAGTCTTAATTTCTCTCGAGTGAGGCAGAAGTGGTCAAAGGTTGCCGTATAAACTCAATCGTCACTAGGAGTGAGGTCACTGAAAGTGTCAGAGATGGGTGGGGGGAGGAGGGAGGGTTTTGATGCATAGGTTTTGAGTTTCAAAGTTGAAAAGGATTAATAAAATAACGAGAGGGTTTTGGTGTATGTGTTTTATGTAATCTTGGGTTTGTAACTGATAAAATTAACATTTTTTATATAACAATGATAATTTGATTTTTAAAGTTTTACTTTGTAATGGAAGTACAATGACTAAGGGGGTGTTTGGAACTGCTTATTTGAAAGTGCTTATCTGCTCAAAAATAGGTTGGTAGAATATGTGTCCAACCTGCTTAAATGGTGCTTACGTGATTAAGTTGGTTACCGGCCATATTTTGTGCTTATACAGTAATAACAAATTTGTATCAGATTATTAAACCATGTTAAAAGTGACTTTGAAAGCTTTGAGTTGCAATAGTTGTTATCCTAGCAAAGCTATGTAAACCCTTTATTTGTTGTATGTTGCAATTGTAAAGTAACGTGCAACTAGTTGTATCTGTCTACAAACCAGCATTTCCGTTATTCCTTTTTTCTGATTTTTACTTCTATGTGCTGGAACAGTGTCGATTTACTTGACATAGCTCATTAGATAACTTATTCACTGCTATTTGGTTTACCCCCACTATTGGGACAAAACACAATGAATCTCTGAGCCTGTGAAATGCCGTTGTCTGTTTTTATTGAGCTTTCATGTCTAGAATTCCGTCGATATTCTTAATTCTAATCCATAATATGTATCGCGTTGGTAACTTTTTATTTTCATTGAACCCTCTGGAGTTGCTGTGTGTGATAAAATTTGATCTTATATATTACTTTGCTAACAGGGACTAACTTTAGTAATGTTCTTTGTATTGATGCGAGGGTACATGACTTTAGGTCAATAGTTAAATGTCCCCCACTTTTCTAACACATCATAACCAAGTGCTTAAGGATAAAGATATGGTTTGCTGGTTGAATTGCTCTTCTTTTCACTCAAGTTCATAGGTATTCTCATTTATGTCGTCTTTCTTTTCGTCCTGCAGTACACTTCATTGAAACCATTGGGCGATAAAGTGTTGATAAAAATCAAGGTGGCAGAGGAGAAGGGTATAGGCGGTATTCTACTGCCATCCACAGCGCAAACTATACCACAAGGTGGTGAGGTTCTTGTTGTTGGTGAAGGTAGGACTATTGGAGACAAAAAGATCGATATTGGTGTTAAGGTAATTATTTTAAGCATTGGAAAGTTAGATACATATATTGATGATTTCCTTGGATATATTAACTGACTTATGTTTATATGGTTGTTATAAAGACTGGTACCCAAGTTGTCTACTCCAAGTATTCAGGGACTGAAGTCGAGTTTAATGGGTCCAACCATCTTATATTGAAGGAGGATGACATTGTTGGTATCCTTGAGACCGATGAAATTAAGGATTTGAAGCCTCTTAGTGATACGGTTCTCATCAAGGTTAGTAGTCCTATTATATAAATAGAATTTGACTTCATTTACCCAGAGAGAAACCAAAATCAGATGTTCTAAAAGGGATAATCATGTAAAATGGGCAGGGGGACTAAAGTCGTTTTTGTGAATCTGGTTTACATCAACAGTGCTTTGTGTTTTTCTTATTTCTCATGTTTTATTTTTGGAAAGGTTGAGGAAGTTGAGGAAACTGCCAGTGGCTTAATGCTTACACAAGCAAGCAAGGAGAAACCCTCCATTGGCACGGTGAGTAACTGTCTATTTCCATTTCTGCGTCATAGATGGTATAACATGGTTGATGTAGCAATTTTGGACCAGTTAGTCATTGATGGGTTTATTTGGGTTATGTTACATATCAAATGGTTCAAATCATAACATTTGCTAAAAGGAAAACAAAACAAATGTGCCAAACTGCTTCAAAGTTGCGAGCATACAACCTTTTGATTACTTTTATTCAAAAATTCGGATTGTAATTGGACTGGCCGACTTACTTGCTTTAATGTCTTTAAAGTTTCTTATAGGTATACTATTGATATTATCTTCGACTATTTTAATAATTCAAAAAAGAAAAAAATGGTGTATGTGGGTCAAGCCAACCTGTTTTGACATCGGAACTTGTTTTGACCCTTGTCGGGAAGATGGAAATATGTGTGTTGAACCCCATCTTGCCACATCTAATATGTAGTGAATGCCTTTTTTTGCTGTTAAAATGATTTTTTTTTTTTTTCCTTTTCATTATGTGATTGTATGTTGGGCTTATTGTGTGCTTGTGGTCTTTGGAAACACAGGTGATTGCAGTTGGGCCTGGTCCTCTAAATGAGGAAGGAGTCAGAACAGGCTTGCCATTGCAACCAGGAAACACTGTTCTTTACTCCAAATACGCAGGAAATGACTTCAAAGGGACCGATGGTACAAAGTACATCGCTCATCGTGCTTCTGATGTCATGGCTGTTCTTTCTTAGTTTCTAGTCTTGCAATAAATTCATGCTCGTCTACGCACCAGCATATTTGAGAAAGGATAAAGTAGCATCGCAGTGTTGTAATCAAGTCTTTCAAAGACAGCATTTTTCCAACTTTTATAAAAATGTTTAATTTTAGAAAAAATTACACGTTTGGTCCCTATGGTTTGCTCATATTTCAAGTTCAGTCCCTAAGCCGTTTTAATTACACCAGAGATATCTATTTTTGAAACATTGCACTCATTTAGTCCCTATTTTGGATGGGCCGTTAGTTTCTTCGTTAAGTGTTTGCACCGTTAGTCTTTCTGTTAATAACTTTTGCACCGTTAGTCCTATTTTTTCAAATAATGTTTTCGACAGTTAGTCCCTCCGTTAATAATAGTTTTCGGCCGTTTTTTAACATTTTTATCCGTTTTTGTTCGTTGTTTATTCGTTTTCTCCTTTTTTTTTACGTTATTAGTCCGTTTTTTATCCGTTCTTTTTTACGTTTTCGCCAGTTTTTTGACGTTTTTGTTTGTTTTTAACTTTTTATCCATTTCATTCGTTTTTATCCGTTTTCGCACGTTTTTTTAAATTTTTATATGTTTTCGTTCGTTTTTTAACGTTTTCGGCCGTTTTTTACGGTTTTTATCTGTTTTCGTTCATTTTTTATCCGTTTTCGCCCGTTTTTCTTACGTTTTTATCCGTTTTCGTCTGCTTTTTTTTACGTTTTCACCCGTTTTTACGATTTTGTCTGTTTTTATCCGTTTTCGTTCGTTTTTTATCCGTTTTCGCCCGTTTTTTTACGTTTTAGTCTGTTTTTATCCGTTTCCATTCGTTATTTTATCCGTTTTCGCACGTTTTTTTAATGTTTTTATATGTTTTCATTCCTTTTTTACGTTTTTATCCATTTCGCCTGTTTTTTTATCCGTTTTCGCTCATTTTTTTTGTTTTTCGTCCTTTTTTTTTACGTTTTTAAAACGGATGAAAACGTAAAAAAATGGGCGAAAACGGACAGAAATGTAAAAACGGGCAAAAACGGATAAAAACAACAAAAACGTAAAAACGATCGAAAACGTAAAAAAAAACGTGCTAAAACGGATAAAAACGGACAAAAACGTACGAAAACATATAAAAAGGTAAAAATCATGCGAAAACGGATAAAAAAAACAAATTAAGACGGATAAATACGTAAAAAATGAGCGAAAACAGATAAAAACGGACAAAAACGTAAAAAAATGGTCGAAAATGGTTAAAAAATAGACAAATAACATAAAACGGACAAAAACGTAAAAATTAGGCAAAACGGATAAAAAAACGAAAGAAAAAGGATAAAAACGTAAAAAAAAGTGTCTAAAACGGATAAAAACGGACAAAACGGACAAAAACGTAAAAAAAGGGACTAAAACATATAAAAAGCAGACGAAAACGGATAAAAACGGACGAAAAACGGAAAAAAATGGGGGGAAACAGATGAAAAACGAAAGAAAACGGACAAAAACGTAAAAAAAGGCGAAAACTATTATTAATGGAGGGACTAACTGGCGAAAATTATTATTTAAAAAAATAGGACTAACGGTGCAAAAATTATTAACGGAAGGACTAACGGTGCAAACACTTAACGGAGAAACTAACAGCCCATCCAAGTTAGGGACTAAACGAGTGCAAGGTTTAAAAAATAGGTATCTCTGGTGTAATTAAAATGACTTAAGAACTAAAATTGTAATATGAGCAAACCACAGGGACCAAACGTGTAATTTTTTCTTAATTTTATAAAAAAGGTTTCATTTTAACAGGCAGGGTTAGGGTTGGACCGGTTAGAAAACTCTTCTATTTTGGGCACAAAGGTTGATGTTTCGATCTTCACTCCCTGCAAAAAGACGGATACTTTCGGGTAAGGGTAGGCTGTCTGCATCTCACATTCCTCATATCTCGTGGAAAACGGGATTGAATTAACGTTGATTTGATATGATTTATTTTATGCTTTCTTTATGTCCTGCTACAATAAATATTAGTTCAACGTGGTTGACCCGTTGCAAGTGTGGCATGATTCTTACCATTTATGATGCTAATACATTATATTGTGGCATGATCCTAGACTGTTTTTTTGACTTAATCTTTTTAATTGTTTCTTCTAGAATAACACTATATCTAGCTATCAAGAATCAATTGGGTATATTTGTTTTTTGGAAATTTGATAGTATAAAGAATAAAATTTGTGTTTAACGGTCATTTATTTACAAGGGAGCTGGTTTAGCGCTATGTAAGATGAAATCCATGAGTTCAATCGTCTTGATGTATGGTAATTGGTGTCTTTTCCAGATTGTGCTACGATTATTTCTCTTAAGTGGATCTTCAAAGTAAAACTTGATGAGCACGGTGATGTTCTGAAGAATAAGGCGAGGCTTGTGGCTAAATGATATCGACAAGAGGAGGGTATTGACTTTAAGGAATCATTTTCTCCGGTTGCACGAATTGAGGCTATCAGAATCTTTCTGGCTAATGCTGCTAGAAAGAATATTGTAGTTTATCAGATTGATGTAAAGACTGTTTTTCTTAATGGAGATCTCAAAGAAGTGGTCTATGTTAGTCAACCCGAAGGTTTTGTGGATCCTGAGCATCCTACTCATTTTTACCGCTTGAAAAAGTCCCTCTACGATTTGAAGCAGGCTCTTAGGGCATGGTATGATACTTTTTCAAAGTTCTTTTTGGCAAATGGATTCTACAAAGGAGATGTTGATCCTACATTGTTCACCAAAAGTCAGGCAAACAATTAATTCATGTTCAAATATATGTTGATGATATTATATTTGCATCGACCGACCCTAATGAATGTGACCGATTTTCAAAATAGATGGGCTCTAAATTTCAAATGTCAATGATGGGATAAATGTCATTTTTTTGGGATTACAAATTTCACAAAGTCCCAGAGGCATTTTCGTTAATCAATCTAAATATGCAAATGAAATTTTAAAGAAATTTAGATTTGATTCTTTTGAACCTGTTGACACCCCCATGGTGGAACGAACAAAAATGGATGAGGACCACTCGGGATCCCTGTTGATCAAATGAAATATCGTAGTATATCTTTGATGTACCTCACAGCCAATAAACCTGATATTCTATTCGTTGTATGCATGGGTACTAGATACTAGAATAGATATAATGAAATTCAGAAGATTAAAAACTACATTTGCTTAAACTAGTTTATTATCCTTAATTAGTATGATTGTGTTAACTACTTCTTAAATTGTTCTTACAAGTTAAACCTTCGTCAAGCATCAAGTTTAACCAATCAATTCAAGATTAATTCAAGTTTCATAAGTTTACATTTATAAACTTAAACACAAAAACATCGGTTTGTCTTATCAAATTCGCTTAAGAAATGGTCAATACAAAAGGTAACTGATTATAGACAAAAGGTTACAACTGGTTGTAAACAACTAATCTTACGACCTTTTAGATGTTTTCAATCAATCCAACTTGATAATCAAAAGGCGTTCTTATTACAACCACACTTTAGTTTCTTTGATTAACCAAGAATAATGGGTAAAAACAATCATCCATAGACAAAATGATTATAACTAGTTGAATAACAATAAGTTCTTTCGACCTCTAAGATTACTATCAACTAGTCAAACTTGATTAACAAATGTCACTATAAAACTAAAGCACAATTGGATCTTAGAATCAACTTGAAATTGAATTAAAACATGTTAACACAATCAAAAACTAATCATACGATAATTAAGATCATTTAAGCAAGTGCATAAAGAAACTAGCCACTCATAGCAAACATAAACATAAACTCAGAACTTTGAACATTAGAAAACATGATTAAGAGTCTTACAATGATTGGAATAAGATTACAAATGATTGAGTAACGATTCCCAAAGTATTGGGGTTGACTTCTTAGGGGTTTGACCTCCATGTTGACTTCTTGGACCTCCAAAATTTCCTGGACTTCTAATGATGAATTTGAGAGCTAAAAGGGAAGTGTTTGATGAGTAGAGAGTTGTATTGAAGTATGTGTCCTCACATGCTCTCAAGAGGTCTCTATTTATACTAGTTCAAAGGCCTAGGGTATTAAATGTTGAACTTGGCCTCCAAGGAGTTAGGAAGGGACTTGTTAGCCTTAATATTATTTAATAGAAGTGATGGTTATTCACGTTTAGGAACTTTGTATCATGTGTTAGATATCGTAATAGAATAGTCATCGTGCTCGTGGAATGGGCTAAGCTAAATGGCTAATAGTTATGTTAAGCTAGCCTTTTGTAAGTTATTATCCAATCTAAGTCCAATCCAAGCCCAAGCCCAAGCCCATAAGGGTGATATGTATGGAAGAATATATACCCCTCAAATGGTCATTTGAGGGGTGTGCTTGAGTGTGTTTTGTGTGTGTTTTCTTTGAAATAAACATCATCTTGTTTTCATCTTTCTCTCTACACATACACGAGTTACATATCATCAAGTCACCACCTTTCTTAATCTTTCTTCATATTTATGCATAGTGTTTTACGTGTTCATCTTGTGTTAAGCTTTTGTATCGTGATAAGGTTGAGATAAACAAGGTCCTACAATTGGTATCAATCGCCTAACAATGGTTTAAGAGTGTTGTGTTACGTTTTTTGTTAAAGCTTTACAAGAAAGTTTCGTTTTTTACATTAAAACGTGAGCTTTTCGCTTAAAGTTTTGATTCTTACGTGTTTTTAAGCTTAAAGTTGTAGTTTTTATTGATCATTAAGTGTTTTGGAAGAAGTTTGTGCAAAAGAAATCATTTGGAAACGTGTTTTTGGGTGAAAAATAATGTTTTTGCAAAAATCTGGGCAGTCTATGCGTAAAGGTTGCGTGAAAAGAAAGTCAAAACCTTCTTTTTACGCATAAGAAAAGTCAAAACCCTAATCTTACGCCTAAGGTTTACGCGTAAGAAGTGGAGTTTACGCCTAAGGTTTATGCATAAGCATCTGGTGAAGAATCTTCGTGAAACAACGATTACTCAGTACTTCCCTCACTTGGATATGTTTGTGGAATACTTCGACTTGTGAAATCTCGCTAGCTTGGACAAGTTAGAGAGATACGATTCTGTTTTACGTGTAAGCAAGCTTTTTAATTCCTAAGAGTTCAATCTTACGCATAAGACTGTGGTTTACGCCTAAAAATTAAAGCTTACGAGTAAGATATTTTTTACGCATAAGAGAATCTTACGCGTAAGGATATTGCTTACGCATAAGTGTTAATTGTTATGCGTAAGGTCATTGTTTACGCATAAGATTCAAATCTTATGCCTAAGGACAAAGTTTACGCATAAGCACCCAAATCTTACGCATAAGATCAAGGTTACGAGTAAGAATTTCAGCAAAACTTCAAACGGCCATAACTTTTCAACCGTAACTCCGTTTTCAACCTTCTACCAATCAAAACGACCGTGAGAGCGAGGAGATTGGCACGCCAAATCAGCTAAAGTTATTTGGGTCAACCTTCAAGTCCTAAAAATGCTCCGAACATAAGTTATTAAGGTTTTTAAGTTTTCAGACCCAATTTTTACTACAACAACCGAGCTTAATCTTCATCAATCACAACTCCTTTATCGTTGAATCGATCCTACATCAACTTTATCATCAAGTACCTTCATCCATGGCTACTCAACAAGTCATTCATGCAGCCGGTGCCGAAAACCGTCCTCCTATCTTTGGAAAAAGGTGGATATCTTCAATGGACAAGTCGTATGCTCCCCTACATCAAAACCAAACCTAATGGAAAACTCATGATTCAATCCATTACGAATGGACCCTTCAAGCCTCGAAAATTCCAAGACCCTGGAAATCTTAATGCAACACCTCCCGTCCCACCATCTTTTCGTGATCAAGATGAATCAGAGTACACTAAAGAGGATAAGAAGCAAATCGAAGCAGATGACATGGAAATTCACATTGTCCAACTGGGGTTGCCAAGAGACATCTTTGCTGCTATAGACATTTGTGAAACTGCTTTCGATATGTGGGAACTTGTTAGACGGCTATGTTATGGAACATAAATTGGTAAACAAGACATGGAGAACAAGCTGCTAACTGAATGGGAGAAGTTCACATCAACTCCAGGAGAATCAATTGAATCCTACTATAGAAGGTTTTGCACTTTGATGAATGAGCTTATCCGAAACAAGTTGGCATCCAGAACTATCGTGAGTAATATCAAATTCCTAACAATCTTCAAGAAGAATGGGGACGATATGTCACTATTGTCAACCAAACAAAGGACTTACATCAAGTGAACTTTTATCAACTCTACGATTTTCTGAAACAAAACCAAGCTGAAGTCAATGAAGCTAGGAAAGAATGATTGGAAAAGAATCATGACCCCTTGGCACTAATTTCAAAGACTCAAACTCCAGTGAACACACAACAACAAGCTTCATCATCTTCAACTAACAACAACCTGCAGCAATACATTCCACAACCACAAGCTGTTATCCCTCAACAACAACATTATCCACAATACCAGGAACAAGGAATCACTGATCTTGAAGCTGAACACGAAGAAGCTTTGTTAAATGCATTTGCTTATTTGACTTGTAGGATATTGGATTTCACATACACATCAAACCATAACACAAAGTGGGCGTATAAGTGGAATTCTAAAGAGAGGAAGTTAGAGGTTTAGGGAACTTAGTGAGAGAAAGTGAAAGATATTACTATGAGCTCCAACTCTCTACCTTGGGAGGTAGAGAGTATTTATAGTCTTACATAAAACGCCACACAACGGGCTGTGGATCAGGCATACAGTGGGTAAAGACCCGTCCGTCCTCCACGGTGTTACTTAACTAAATACTACTTAGCTTGAAATAGCTACGACTACGAGCTTTCTAACGATTACATATACTTGAGGTGACCGACTCTTTAATACCTGGAATTTCTAATTCCTAACAATCTCCCCCTAAGGGAGGTCACCTCAATCATGTACTTAAATTACATTGAATACAAATAGATATTACATTATCAATGGTTCTTGCATTCTTGATGTAGTACTTTGCTCCTAAGCTCGTAGTCATTGATTCTTCACATTGCATGTTTGGTTACTCCAGGTGGAGGTCTTTTACTGATCCACGTGATAATAAATTTGAGCCAGCTTTTGAGACCATCAGCTAACAAAAATCTCTGAGACATCCATTATGGTGTTGGTATTATGTGATGTTGTGACTTTAGGACCGACATGCTCACATTCTGGATCATGATATCTTCTTATCATAGTAGCGGAAGCTTTCGTTGATTCATGATATTGGCAGCAGCGTAGCAGAAGCATGGAGTGAAAATATCAGAGTCATTGATGCACTAATCATGATTTCTTTTGAGATGAATGTGTTAAGTGAGCATGTGGCTATGAATTAACCGCTTCATTCTGATCAGCTGCAAACTTCGGGTGTACCTGCATACAACAGTTAGCAATAAAGCGTACAAAAGTGTCTTTGATCACTTTAGTTGAATTGAGGTACACGGCCCATGGTTCCCCGTTGATCAGTACAAGTACTGCCTGTGATCAGGTATAATTCCGAAGAATTTCCTTGACAGGGTTTCGCAGCTGCTCAAGCTGTTTTCAAACCGGAACGTCTCAAAGAAGATAACACGGAGTGAGTGAACCAGCGAATTTAAGTCCACTGATTGATGAAAAGGGATTTGAAAAACAATCGTGTATTGGTCAATAGAAATTGTTTTTGCAATACAACGAAGGTTTTAATGAACATCAAATATCAATCATAAAACACCCTTTGATTTGAAATATCCGTACACGGTCGATTTGCTAAAGAAAAGAGTTTTTAAGCACAAAGACCGGTTTTTCGAAGGTATCCGTCAATCCATAACCTGAACCAGGATTGATTCAAAAGATTGAATCGCCCCATTGTTTCTGTTCAGTTGTCACATGGTTGATCTATATAATAGATCTCACATGCCACCTACCAGGAGCTTGTTTGATGATGGCTCCAGAAGGATTTCCATCTTCATTGTGAATATGATAACACATCACTCAGATGTTCTGGCAATACCACAAGGATAATGCGTAGGACTCAAGATATAATCTTTCTTTCCACATTATGTGAAAAAGAGAGTCTTCATTTGAAAGTGTCCTAATGAGATTTATTGATGATCTCGTGGCTCTAGACTCAATTTGTGCATATTTGGATCATGTGCCAGAGACTAGGGAGAGGGTCTCCTTCTTCAATATCAATAGTCTCTAAGAGAAAGTCGATAGATAATGTCGGTTCCCCGTGAGAATGAAACAAGCCCTTTTAAGAGGAACTTGAGTGGTTTGGAAAGTTGAAGTGCAGTGCGTCACTGGGTCCATGACGTCTTGTCTTCAATACCGATGTTACCATCAGTAGCATATGAATTGAACCCGGTTTCTGCCCTAAGGTTGAAAATATGGAGGGCTATTTGTTTTCACCCTTTTCTCATTCAATTCTTTTTAATTCTTCAACCCCTTCATTGCTTACCGAGACTTCATAGCAAGAACCTTGTTGGGTTTGTTCCAGTACTCGCTCTTCTCAGTCCGCACTCTTCCCATATCTCACTTTTCTCCTTTTATCATCATACCTAAGGACTTCTACACTAACTAGTGGATTGTCCCTGGGTAGATCCCTCCGGTTCGGGCGGATCATGGGAACCAATACCTAACCTTATCATCCTTATATCACCGAACATAAAGTAAATTTGGTCGGTCTATTTGGTATTGTTCATATGCCATTGGAACCAATTGAAAAACCATTTGAAAATCAATCCAGGTACTTGTGATATATTATCGAAACATGTGCATCAAATGTTTGAAATATATTACCATTTTCTAAAGATTCAACATCACTTCCCATCGATCACATACAAGAGAGAACACATTGAGATAAGTGATCGTTTCAAATCATAGGTTTAAGATAGATGCTACATGTGCAAAAATTTGTCGTTTGTCATTTTGTATCCTTAAAACCATTTAAATCGGTTTAAATCACACATTCTCCCCGATTGAGATTTGTGATCTCTTATTGACGAGAACTTTTAAGACTTTAACCCCTTGATAAACAAAGTATATCATGCCAAATGAAATCATCAAGACATAGGTTTGATTGAGATTGATATTTTGACGTCAGATTTATCAAAAATAGCAAGTTATTTTTCAAAATGTTAGAGGCAAGAGAAAAGATGGCTCTGTTCTTTTTTTTATTAACTTCTTTAATAATACCTAACCTTATCATCCTTAATCAAGATATCAACATCATTTGAAAATTCCCTAAATCGAAACATGTTGCAAGTAAATGATAAAGAATCAAGTAGATAAAATATTTTGGGGAAGGATGAGGTTTTCATGATTTTGCTCCCCCTCAATATGTGCATTAAAATTTGAAAAGATTTTTGCACATACTAGAGGGAACGTGCACATTGATATAAATTGATCACGTTTCAAATCAGAGGTTTAAGATAGATGCTCCCCCTCAACATGTGCATGGAAAATTTTAAATCGTTTGTCACATGTGGGAAGGAGAGCATGTACATCCTTATAAAACCATTTACCGAATTATCAGTTTAAATCCAATTTAAATCACACATTCTCCCCCGATCACAATTATCAAATCATTTGAGATTTGTGATCTCTTATAGATTTAAATTGATTTTGAAAGCTTTTAAGAAGAATTGTGACTTGATTATGAAAGCGTTTTAACTGATAAGGATCGGATTTTAAGACTTTAAACTCCATTGATAAAACATGCATGTATATCTTTTGAAAACAATTTAATGCCAAATAACTTTTTAATTTAATTGAAATCATTCTCCCCCTCAATCAATGACATAGGTTGTTGATTGAGAGATTGATATTTTGACAAATAAGTCCAGATGATTATCAAAAATAGAGTCCGAGTTATTTTTCAAAGCATTTAGTTTTCAGCAGATAAATGTATATAGAAACAGAGCATGGAATTTTGAAAGCATGATAAAACATGGCTCTGTTCTTTATTTTAAAACCGGGTTATTGCCTGAAATGACAATAAACCATTTTTTCTCTTTCTCCCAAAAATGATTTTTTTTTTATTTTTTATTTTTTATTTTTTTATTTTTTTTTAAGAATTCGAGCAACATCTAAAGTCCCATGTCATTCTTTGAATGACAGCACAAAGACCGTAGATATTGTCGAACCGAGAAAAAGCATAACAAATTGACAATATTTTTTTAAAGATTTTTCGAATTTTTCAGATTTTTTTTTTTTTTTTTTTTTTTTGTTTTTCGAATAGATATATACAAGAGATAGATGAGCATAGACCTTTACTCCTCGTCTTCCTCCTGAAGACGTTTGAGTGTTTCTGGTTGAAGGCTTTTCAAGCCTAGTCGTGGAAGTATGAACTCAAAACGTTCTCTTGGAAGAGCTTTGGTGAAGATGTCGCTAACGATATTGACCTCACAAAATAGAGTTCCACCACACCTTTTTCAACTTGTTCCCTGATGAAATGATGTCGAATGTCGATATGATTTGCTCTTGAGTGTTGAACGTTGTTGCATGAGAGAGCAATAGCACTTTTATTATCACAGACAGAGGGATTTTGTTGAATTCAAAGCCATAGTAGATAATTGAGATCTCATCCATAAGATTTGAGCACAACAAGATGACATGGCTATGTATTCAGCCTCTGTAGAGGAAATAGAAGTACTCATTTGCTTCTTTGAAGACCGGCTCACAAGCTTATCACCCAAAAACTGAGCACCTCCAGACGTACTTCGACGTGTATCTTGACACCCTGCATGATCAGCATCTGCATAGGCTATTAGTGACATACCGGTGTCCTTCGGGTACCAAAGTCCCATATTGATGGTTCCTTGGAGATACCGAAAGACCCGTTTAACCGCTTCAAGGTGCTTTTTAGTAGGCTTAGACTGATATCTAGCACACATGCACACAGCGAACAAAATGTCTGGTCTACTAGCTGTGAGGTACATCAGGGATCCAATCATACTACGATATTTCGTTTGATCTACCATGATCCCCGAGTGGTCCTCATCCAGCTTAGTTCGTTCAATCATGGGAGTGTCAACAGGGTTACTATTTTCAAATCCAAATTTCTTTAAAATCTCATTTGCATATTTAGATTGATTTATGAAAATGCCTCCGGGACTTTGTGAAATTTGTAATCCCAGGAAAAATGACATTTGTCCCATCATTGACGTTTGAAATTTTGAACCCATTTCATTAGAAAAACGATCACATTCCATTGGGTCGGTCGAGGCAAAAATAATATCATCAACATAAATTTGAACGTGAATTAAGTGTTTGCCTGACTTTCTGGTGAACAAAGTAGGATCAACTACTCCTTTACTGAATCCAGTAGATAGAAGAAACTTTGACAGCATATCATACCATGCTCTAGGAGCTTGCTTCAAACCATATAGGGCCTTTTTCAAGAGATAAACATGAGTAGGATGCTTTGAATTCACAAAACCCTCTGCGTAAACCACTTCTTTCAGATCTCCATTAAGAAATGTGGTTTTCACGTCCATCTGATAAACAACCATGTTCTTGCTAGCAGCATTAGCCAAGAAGATTCTGATCGCCTCGATACGAGCAACTGGAGCAAAAGATTCCTCAAAGTCTATACCTTCTTCTTGACGATAACCTTTAGCCACTAACCTAGCCTTATTTTTCAAAACATCACCATGCTCATCAAGCTTTACTTTGAAGATCCACTTAAGAGCAATGATCATACCACAATCTGGAGCTGGTACTATTTCCCATACATCTAATCGATCAAACTCATGAATTTCATCTTGCATGGCATTAAACCAGCTGTCTTCATTCATAGCAGTTTTAACATCTTTAGGTTCGATCTTTGAGAGTACAGAGTTAAAGAAGCACCATAAGGCATCAGTAGCAAGTTGTTTACGAGTGGATACCGGGACGAGAAGGATTTCCAATGATGTTGTCTAATGGATGATCGTGAGTCCATTTTTCTGAGGTGTTCATGTGGCAGTTGTTGAGGGACTGAGGTAGCAGAGTCGATGTCTCCTGAAGAAGATGGTTCTGATGATGATTCAGGAGCAAATATGTTTTCAAATGGAGCATCTTCAGGAGTAGCAAAGGGATTAACTTCAACCTTGATGCCAAAAACAGTTCCATGATGTACATTTGAAGAATGATGATTTGTTGATGAGACTGAAGGATCAGTAGCAGGTGCTTCTTGACGTAAAGATATTGAGACTGAGGGATTGACTTCATTCACAGGAATATGAGCAGCCTCTGTTGTAGGAATCGACACCTCATTAGTACTTGGATCATAAAGTTCATCAAACATAGGATCAAACAATTTCTTTAATCATCTTCAGATGGAGGTACATATGGAGTTTCTTGAGAAAAGTTTGGAACAAGGGATGAACCAATGGGACTCTTTTGAAGTGCGGGTCTGGCCAATTGTCCAGGAGCCATTTAACCGGTCAACTCATCAAACGTAACGTGAATTGTTTCCATGATATTTCGGGTTCTTTTGTTGTAGATTCGGTATCCCTTTTTGTTAGATGCATACCCAACAAATACTCCAATGTCTGCTTTAGCTCTAAGTTTGCCTAAGCCTTGACCCTCATTAGTTGGAAAACACAATGCACCAAACACACGAAGGAAAGAAAGATTAGGTTTTCTGTTGTGGACCAGTTCATATGGAGTTTTTCCATGAACAGTGTGAATCAGGGAACGATTTTGTGTGTAGCATGCAGTGGCGATAACTTCAGCCCAGAGAAACATTGGAACCTTTGAGTAAATCAGCATTGTTCTAGCGGCTTCCACAAGAGTTTGATTTCGTCTTTCAACTACACCGTTCTGTTGAGGAGTTCGTGGGACACTTCTTTGATGGCTGATTCCAATGCTTTCATAAAATTCACTAAGTTGTTTGTTGGCAAACTTAGTTCCATTGTCTGTTCGGATAATTCTGACGGTTTTGTTAAGTCGAACCTGCAGCTGTTTGATGAGTTTGATGATGATATCAGGAGTTTCATCCTTTGTCCTCAAGAACTTGACCCAGGTGAATCTAGAGTAATCATCAACCACAACTAACACATATTTCTTCCCAAAGATATTCTGCACTCTCATTGGTCCACATAAATCCATATGAAGGGTATGAAGAACTTCTGTAATTGAGTTTGTAGGTTTAGGTTTATGGGTATACTTTTTGCTTTTTCCCAATTGGCATGCTGAATAAAGATGATCTTTTTCATACTTTAGTCTAGGTAAACCTACAACTAAGTCCTTTCTGGAGAGATCATTGATGGTGCCGAAGTTCAAGTGATTGAGACGACGATGCCATAACCATGACTTTGTTTTAGAAGCCTTTGATAGCAAGCAAATTGGAGAAGACTTCATCATATCTTCCATAGAGATGGTGTATAGATTTGAACCACGTGAACCTCTTAAAAGTTCCTTACCATCAAGTTCTCTAACAAAGCATGTATGTTTTCTGAAGGCTACTTCTAGATCAGAATCGTAGAATTGACCAACAGAGAACAAGTTATGACCAAGACCTTCTACATAGTAAACACTGGAGATAACACTTTTGCCAACAACATAATCTCCATAACCCATAATAGCACCGAAATGATCATTCCCGAATCTAACTGTCCGGATGAATTTGCTCACGAAGTTCATGAGCCGCGACCGGTCGCCAGTCATATGCTTGGAACAGCCTGAGTCCAGGTACCACAGAACGATTTGAACGATCTGCAGTTGAACACAGACAAGAATGGATAACTGGATAATTGGGATCCCCATGCAAGAATGGGTTCCATTTGGTTAGTAACAATGGTTGGAACACCCACATCAGAAATAGAAGCATTCATATCAGAAATTGAAGCAATGGAATCATTATAAATAGATGTAGTACTAGTGTCCATATTTGCCCTATTCAAAGTATGTCCACTTCTTAAGGGAATAGTTCTACCAGTAGGCATCCATTTTCTAGTGGGCATTATCTGATTAACCTTATGGCTAACCGGTATCCATCTATATCCTATTTTACAGAATGTTCTTCCTGTGGGTTTCCACTGTTTTCTAACTTTCTTTCGTTTTTGCCTTTTGGCCTTTTTAGCATGATTTTTAGCATTAACAATATTAACTGCACAATTAACATCATTAGGCAAAACATTAACACCACATTCAAGATTAGAAACAGAATTCAAGCAGACATCAATACAAGGTTTGCAAATAGTATCAGAATTCGAATTAATTACAGTATGCCTATGGCTAATACTAGAATCAACAGGATTCGTTTTATTCGGCTCAAACTTAAAGTTCCTAGGTTGGTCTTCTACTCTCTTCCAATGCACATTCTTAGCTTTAACAGATCTGGAATCTGAACTTCTTGAAGGCACACTAAGGTTCATATTCAAAACATCGGGCATTGAATGACTTGCATGCTTGGCACTAGGCATAGAACACGGTATCAAGGGATTGACTTGCTCACCTAAGGTTTTAGGGCATATTGTAATTAGGCATTCTAGAAGTTCTTGAGATCGTTTGGCATATAAGCATGCATGGCCAATTGCATTATCATCTGGTTTTTCTAACTTATCCTCTTCTACAATCTCACAGAGACATTCTAGGCTGTCCTTAAGATGTGAAAAATATGTTTGAATAGCAAGTTTGTTATTCCTAAGATGAGGAGGAACATATTTCACAGACAGAGCATATTTATTACAGACATGTACCTTTGATACACCATTCTCCCCATTGGTCATTGGCATCTTCCCTTTTACCCGACTCTTTAGATTCTCAATTTCTTTTTGCAATGAAGCTATTTGTTCGTTATTTTTGTTACGAGTGACCTTTATTGATTCAAATAACTCATTGAAATGACGTTTAACCTTTTCGTTTTCTTCTAGAAAACTTTCGTTTTCCTTTTGTAAAGCATTTACCAAGTTTTGAAGATGAAACGTTTGAGAATTCTGAGAATCTAGAGGAGGAGGCATTTGGGAACCTGTCATATTGTTCGTTTAACCTTTTAATTGAGAGATTTAGGCTTTCAACTTTCTGATCGTGTTGCAATGAGCTTGAATCTGTTCATCACGTTTATTAATTTGAAAAACTGCATCAAACTCTGGAGCATCTGAGGATGTCTTGATATTTGAAGTTTTGACATTTTCTTTAAGATGTTGATATTTTAGTTGTAAATTAAAATGCTCAACTTCTAGTTTAGAAAAATGTTTAACCAAATTGTCGTGATCATCCAGTTCAATTTTCTCATTTAGTTCAGAATTAGTTTTTTCAAGCTCAATGACACGATCATGGGATACTTTCAGGGCAACAGATAGCTCATGAAATTTGGAAGCATTAATAGAACAATTTGTAGCACTGAAAAACATATCTTGAGCAACACATTCAGTAATAAGAGTCTCATTTAATGTATGCAAGTTCTTCCTCTCAATCTCATTATATTTTAGTGCTCGCTCATAGTCACTAACTTCAACTATCATTGCATCAAATTCCTTTTCCATTCCCATAATATCAGTATCTATCCCCTTTTTAAGACTCTCAAAGTGATCTTTTAGGAGTTTAAAGAAAGGCATGACCTCAGTTAAATAGCATTCTTTTGTTTGTTCAAAACCCCTTTCCCCTTCAGTTATCCCAGTGGGTGTGATCCTTTTCTTACAAGTTTTCTCAAAATCAACAAATAGTTGAAAAATAAGATATTAACTGATTAAGGTCTTGCTTTTAGTAGCAATAGTTCTAGGAACTAGATGCATTGGTGTATTGGGAGGATACACAGTCGCTTTAGGCATTTTCCTAAGGGGAGGGTTCGTTACAACAAGATTCTCTGCTTTTTGTTTATCTAAATCCTTTTTCCAGAACACTTGTTCCGGTGTTAACAATGTTTGAGGCTTAAACATGTTCAAGGAAATCCAGTTTTCTTTCTTGTAATCATGGGGTGTGATCTTTATTTTCTTCTCTTTACATTTAGGATCATCTAATTTCTTGTTCATCTTTTCCCTAGTGACTTCATCTGATTTCTTATCTTCCTCAGTGCACTCAACGCAACTAGGTTTCTGTCTAGGTTTAAGGATTTTATTGCCATCATAAAGAACCTTATGAGCATTTCTAGCCCTTTTAATGACCTCTGGATTAGGTTCCTCAATAAGGGGAATACTATGCTTATCGCTTAAGACTCTAGTGACTTCATCTGATTTCTTATCTTCCTCAGTGCACTCAACGCAACTAGGTTTCTGTCTAGGTTTAAGGATTTTATTGCCATCATAAAGAACCTTATGAGCATTTCTAGCCTTTTTAATGACCTCTGGATTAGGTTCCTCAATAAGGGGAATACTATGCTTATCGCTTAAGACTCTATGCTTAGTGATCATGTGAGCAGTCTGAATGGTGTTCCCTTGTATGTACAACTTGTTTTCAAGTTTGTTTTTCAAGGTTTTCAGATTAGAAAAATCTTTCAAGAGCTTTGATTCCTTTGCATTAAATTCTTGCTTAAGCATTTTCACATTTTCTTGAAGTTCTTGTTTTTGCTTAGCAGTTTTAGAAAGCTTTTCTTGCAAGGAATTTAACTCTTGTTTTAATACTTCTTCTCTAAAATTACTTTTTCTAATGATTGTACGCACTTGGTCATCCATTTCCTGCTCACGAGTGGTCAACTCAAATTTTGCACGTTGTTCATAAATAGCAACACGTTCTTTATAGGCATTTAGTTCAGAAACTACAGAATCATCAGGAGCACATGCAGTGAATTCATAAAAAACATACTCATTATTGACTGCAGAAGATGCATCACTTGGTACAACTTCATTTTCACTTTGTTTCACATATTGATCATATGGGACAAAATTGATACTATCCATATTTTCAATATTTGATTCAAAAGTTTCAGTTGATTGTACTTTGTCATGCATCTTTTGCACATCTGCATCATTGTATAGTTTTAATACCTCTGAGATGAGTTTGTCTTTGGATGGGCCAGCTTGTGGTGAAGATGAGACCTTGGGAGAAACCATTGGAGAAATGCTAGCCATAAAAATTGTGTGTGCAGTGGGTCCATCATTCACATCAGAGTCGTATGCATCACAATCAGCGACTTGAAAGGCATTCTGATGATTGTGACCTATCTCCTGAATTGGCGCTCATCCACATCGCATCATAGGTCTTGGCATTGCCCTCGCAGAAACAACACCTCCTCTTCATCCAAAGCAACACCATTATCCTGAGCTTGTACAAGCAGCATCTTATCTCTGAAGTAATCAGCATTTTGTGGACGTTTTGGAGATGTGCAGTTCCTTGCAATGTGTCCCTCACCACCACAGTTATAGCATTTGATCGGCTTAGCTTGACCTTGATTACCATTCCTTCCTCGATTCGATTCGAACATAACCTCTACCGGCTCCACCTCTTCCCGATCATCTTGTCTTTCCTGAACAGGTTGCACCACGATCCTCCCATCTTTAACAGTAGCTTGATTGTGTGGGTTAGATCTTTGTTCGAGGTTGTTGTTGGTTGGTGGGAGAGAATTCATGTTTTGACTAATCAGAAGAGCTAGTTGATTAATGATGTTTCCCACGTGTGCATCAACATCAGCTTGTTTGAACATAGGATCAGGAATGAGTTTGTGATTACCATTTCCTATGGGTATGACTTGTGAGGCTTTGGTTGTGATTCTGATGTTGGAGTAGAAGGCAGTTGAGTCATTAGATGAGCTCGTCTCTCCCTGGTTGGTTTTGAACTGATTAAGAATCCTTTTTTCAAACATAGCATGTCTCTCATTCTGAAGGAGGAAGGCATAGAGTTGCTCATAGTTTGTATTCTTCAATCCTTTAGTGAGCTTCACAGAGGTGACAAACTTGTACCATTCGGGATTCATGTTGTTCACAAATTTTGAGTTCAACTGAATGTTAGGCATAGTCATTCGGATGTTCCTCATGTCATTCACCAACTTATGAAATCTCACATAGTACTCATAGACACTCTCATCGGGTTTCATCTTGAAGTGTTCAAATTCGTCATAGAGTTGTGATTCTCTGTCTTCCATAGTTAATTGTGAACCTGAGAGAAGCATCTTGACATTGTCCCATCTTGCCTTTGCTTGGTGTTGTGATTCATCAGCTTGTAGATGTCTTTTGGAAGACCTTGAAGAACGATGTTAGAAGCCCTGATATCAGCATCGAATCTCTTTTTCTCCTTATCATCGAGCTCATCATATGTCTTTGGTCGTCATTCCATAGATCATTGTTCCATCTTGTATCAATTAAGTCTCTAGTCGTCTCAACCCGATATGGTCCTTCATCAATGGATTTGAGAATGTTGACTCCATTTTCCTTTCCAAGACAGTACAATCTGACTCGTTGAGCCCAAGAGTCGTATTCAGTTCTGTCAAGCATGGGTGGACGAGTATCTGAACCAGCTGCTTGAACATCCTCGACAATAGTGGAGATGATTGTAGGAACGTTGGATGACATGTTTACAGATTTAAACGGGATTTTAAAACTCTATGATTAAACCGGGAAATAGATTCTTTCACGGGATTTTACTAAATCAAGAGAAAACCGTAAAAAATCACCCAAGTCGCTAGAAAATTATGCACCAAGTCGCTAACTACTAATTCGCTATTTCACCAAGTCGCTAAAGTCCCAAGTCGCTAAACAAAAGACAAGTCGCTAAATAGCAACTCGCTAAGCCTCTAGTCGCTAGCAAAATTTTGGTAGCAATTCGCTAAGATACAAGTCGCTAAAGAATCAAGTCGCTAAATAGCAACTCGCTACTTACCAAGTCGCTAACACCAAGTCGCTACCCGTAGTGGAGAATCCACTACTTGTACTATTAGTCGCTAAGTCTAAGTCGCTAACTCCACAAACTGCAACTCGCTACAAAAATGTAAAGCAAGTCGCTAGCAAGAAAAGTAATACGTAGGTCAAGTCGCTAGCAAGAAAACTTCACAAACATCACTTTTCAATCCAAAAACAACCCAACCAAGATGATTCAAGCTTACCAAATGAAAACCTAAACACTTATGATGATTATAAACGAAAAAGTACTAACAAAATCCAAGCTTTAACACAAGAAATCAACCAAATGATGCACAAACCACTAAACTTTTTCAAACTCAAAAACCACCTAAAAACCACTAGAAATCCAAAGATGTGCAAGATATGATCTAACCATGGCTCTTGATACCAATTGTAGGATATTGGATTTCACATACACATCAAACCATAACACAAAGTGGGCGTATAAGTGGAATTCTAGAGAGAGAAAGTTAGAGGTTTAGGGAACTTAGTGAGAGAAAGTGAAAGATATTATTATGAGCTCCAACTATCTACCTTGGGAGGTAGAGAGTATTTATAGTCTTACATAAAACGCCACACAACGGGCTGTGGATCAGGCATACAGTGGGTAAAGACCCGTCCGTCCTCCACGGTGTTACTTAACTAAATACTACTTAGCTTGAAATAGCTACGACTACGAGCTTTCTAACGATTACATATACTTGAGGTGACCGACTCTTTAATACCTGGAATTTCTAATTCCTAACATGACTAAAGCATTCAAAGGTCGCTATTCCACACCAACTAACAACAACCAAAGGATTTCATCAAACACTCGCTACAGGCAACTCGCACAGCCGGGTTTGAATATGGGTCAACAAGGACAAATGGTTGGAGTTATTGGGAATCCACATGGATATGCTGGTAATCATTTGGGTCAAAATGTTGGAAATCAGTTGGGTCAGAATGTTGGGAATAGAGCAGTGGGTAATCAGAATGGGAATGTTGCAGCTCCAGTCGTTGGGAATTATGGAAATGTGAATCAGGGTAATCAAGTTAAGTGTTACAACTGTCAAGGAGTGGGTCACCTTGCAAGGAATTGTCCCACTAAGCTGAAAAAGACGAATTCTGCGTATCTTCATAAAGCAAAGTTGTTGGCACAGAAGTCTGAAGCAGGGATGCAGTTGAGTGCTGAGGAACATGACTTTTTTGCTCTTATGGATGAATTGGAAGACCGAGAGGACATTAATGCAAACTGCATCTTCATGGCAAATCTTCAGGAGGCTAAGTACGACACTGACTCTGACGCACCTCCTGTTTATGACGCCAATGCAGATCGGAGGTACCAATCACTGATCCATGCTATAACAATGTCATATTTGATGTGTTTACTTATGACGAACATCATTCTGTGACACCAGCACCTACTTATGATACATACCTGGACAATCCGAGCTGTAGCAATACTAACTCTGAAACTCCAGATGTGGATCCTAGTGGAGGCTTTGTAGCACAAAATACTAAGACTGATGAGAAAATACGTGCATTATTTGAAACATTAATCAATAATTGTGGCATTGAAATTGAGAAAGTTAAAAAGGTCAATCGCGATGTTAAGGCCACGAATGATAAATTGACCGCTGAGCTTGAGAGGTACAAGGAGAATGCAAAAGCTTTTGAATTTCATAAAAACAAAGAGTCAGAATTAGAAATTGGTTATCAAAATTCCGTTTTAAAAGAAAAACAATTTCAAATCAAGTATAACACACTTGATGTTAATTTGAACTTAAAAATGAAATCTTTAAACGAGGAAATTTCTGAACTCACAAACCAACTTTCTAAACAAAAAGAAACTTATTCTGATCTTGAGAAAGAGAAGAAACAGTTGATTGCTGATTTTTCAAAATGAGAAGATTCTCTTCTTGATGAAATTCTTGATAAAAATGAAAAAAATCAACAAATTGGAAAATTTGCTTGTTACAACGGGTCATTCAGCTAAAACAACCACGATGCTATCTAACCAAGTAAATCCGTATTTTCATACAACACAAAAAATAGCTCTTGGTAACAAACCTTCTTGTTTCCTCAAGAAAGCTCAGAAAGAACGGAATGTGTTGAACAATGGAAAAGCTTTGCATGAACCCATAATTGTTCGTGATTCTATTAAAACGTTAGAACTATCTGATGAGAGTAGATCAAAAATGATACAAAAGAACCCAGATCTAAAACCAATTGATTACAACAAACTTAACAAAATTTCTGGAATCAATTTTGTTCCTCAAAAAGAAAAGTCAAAGTTATCCATCACACCAAGTGTTTCAAACAAAGAGTCAACACCAGTTTCAAAACCTGTTTTAAAACCAGTAGTTGTCTCAAAATATCTTTCAAACATTGAAAAAATGTCTTCAAACAATCCTTTTAACACAAGTGATGCTAGAAGCATTTTAGATGATGTGAAAACTAGAATTGGGAGACTTCAAGAGACTGTTAAAACTAAAACCAATATTACAACTAACATCTGGTTTTCTAGTTTTAATGATGAAATGAAAAAGTTTTTTGAAACTAAGATTGCCCCTCCGCTGAATAACATCAGTGCAAGGGTAATTCATTTTGAAAAAGCCTTTTTGAAAGAAACAGTTGACTTTGTCAAGGACCATAAATCCCTGGTAAAGAAAGCTAATGAAAGTGTTGAACACATCAAAGTTTTGGAAACTTTAAATGATTCTCTCTTCGAAGATGTTATGAGTACCGATATTATGTCCATTGTTTTACAAACATATTCTGTTGAATACTATGAAAGACTCCAGTCTGTGACCTCCGCAATTGTTTCAAAATATGAAAAAGCTCTTGAAAATCTTGAAAAAGAAAATGTCTCATATTTTAAACAACTTGATCAAAAAACTAAGGAATGCAAGTATGACAAACTGTCGTATGAGCGTGCCTACAATGACATGAAAGTGAAGAATGATCTTTTGAGGGCTCAACTGAAATGTCAAAAAGGAAAGGCTGTGGATACTAAGATTGCAAAACCATTGACTGAGGAGAAGGCAAATGCTCCAAAAGAGGTTTTCAAACCAAAAATATCTATTTCTTAGCCTCCTCCAAAAGTCAATGAGAAAAAAGATTTGTCAAAACCAGTCACTCCACCTGCCTTGCAAAAGCAAAAAGATAAAATTGTTGAAAATGAAAAAGCGGTTATCGAGAAACCCAAAGTATTATCACCTGGCCTTTTTAAGATGAGTACCACTAATGCGTCTGCCTCCACATCTAAAACATATGGTACAAACGACATAAGTTTAGATAAACACTCTAAAGAGACTAGGAAAGTTGAAACCACTTCTCTTGAAAATAAAGTGAATCCTAATGTGTGTGCCTTACCTTCTACAGGACTAGAAAGCACCTCTAGGAGCAGCAGACTAAAGCCTATGAGAAATACAAGGAACAATAGAGTCTCGCATGCCTCTAAGATTAGTAGCGTGAATAAAGAGAAGAAAGTAGAAGAACACCCTAGGAATTTACCGCTTTCTAATAAAAAAGACATTTCATCTGAATGTAATGAACCTATGAAATCTGCTAAGTTTAATGAATGTGTTGAATCTGTTTGTTTAACTTGCACAAAATCTTTAACTAATGTTCATGATGATAGTGCTTCTAAGAATGAGAATGATAAGCCTGTTTAGAAGAACGTTCCAAAAAGAACTTACGCTAAACCATTAGGCAGAATAGTTGCAAGATTTAGGTCTTACACTACTGATAGGAAGCATAGTGTTTACTTTAGGGATGATATCTGGAAACCAACGGGTAGAATTTTCACACTACAAAATGGTAGAATGAGTGATAAACCAGTTTACCCAGTAGAAAACTTCTATGAGTGTGATATGGATTTTACCTCTAGCCTAAAGGAGCCAAAATTAAAACGGTTTCTAAACAAATCTTCTTCTGTTCTTGGCAGATTATCGAAATATGTCTTTGGATCGTCGACTCAGGTTGCTCCAAGCACATGACCGGGAATCTGAAGCTGCTGATCAATTTCGTCTGGAAATTCATGGGAAACGTACGCTTTGGAAATGATCATGTAGCAGCTATCATGGGTTATGGAGATCTACCTTTTGGAAATTATTTGATCACTCGTGTTTACTATGCCAAAGGGTTGGGTCACAATTTGTTTTCAGTCGGGCAGTTCTGTGACGCAGATTTAGAGGTTGCTTTTAGGAAAAATGCTTGCTTCGTTAGAAACTTGGATGGCACTAATCTCTTAACTTGGAATCGTGA
This sequence comes from Chrysanthemum makinoi, assembly GCA_910596185.1. Taxonomy (NCBI): domain Eukaryota; kingdom Viridiplantae; phylum Streptophyta; class Magnoliopsida; order Asterales; family Asteraceae; genus Chrysanthemum; species Chrysanthemum makinoi. The sequence goes on along the minus strand of OU343225.1, from coordinate 65,377,501 downwards.
TACAAACTTGTATGCTATCGACATTAACCAAATGACCTCTTCATCACCAATATGTCTTATGACACGCGCATCTGGAACAAAGTCCTGGTTGTGGCATAGAAGGCTATCCCATCTCAATTTCGACACCATCAACAAACTTGCCAAAGAAAACATCGTCAACGGACTTCCAAAGTTCAAATACACCAAGGATCACCTATGTCCATCATGCGAACAAGGAAAAAGAAAAAGAGCATCATATAAACCCAAATCCGTACCTAGTTCGGAAGCAAAGTTGCATATGTTGCACATGGACTTATGTGGCCCAATGAGAGTTGAAAGCATTAATGGGAAAAAGTATATTCTTGTTATCGTCAATGATTATTCAAGATATACATGGGTTAGGTTTTTGAGATCAAAAGACGAAGCACCAGGCATCATCATCACTTTTCTGAAGTGAATTCAAGTACTTCTTCAAACTCCAAGAAGGGTTGTAACAACAGACAACGACACAGAATTTACAAATCAGGAGTTAAGAACTTATTTTGAAGATGTTGGAATCACACATCAGACATCAGTTTTTAGAACTCCACAGCAGAATAGGGTAGTTGAAAGAAGAAATCAAACTCTTGTGGAAGCTGCTCGCACAATGCTAATCTATTCTAGTGCACAATTATTTTTATGGGCTGATGTTGTTGCCACTGCTTGTTTCACTCAGAACCGATCCCTAATCCATCCTAGATTCAATAAAACCCCATATGAGCTAGTGAACAACCGAAAACCTGATATCTGTTACCTTCACGTGTTTGGCGCTTTGTGCTATCCAACGAATGACAGAGAAGATCTAGGAAAACTGAAAGCTAAAGGTGATATTGGAATCTTCATTGGATACTCAGATAACTCGAGGGAATTTAGGGTGTATAACATAAGAACTAGGAGGGTAATGGAGACGATGAATGTGAATTTTGACAAAATTTCACAAATGGCTTCTGAGAGACTCGCTCTAGAACCCTCGCTTAATCCGATGGCTTCTAATCAAAATAGATTAGGACCCGCACCTAACCAGCAAACTTCTGGACACATCAGTTCAGGACTCTTACAACAAAGAGCTCCGTAAACTTTTGCTGACAAACCTCATGAACAAGAATGGGAGAATTTCTTCGAGTTAATGTTCGATGAATACTATGGTGGAACTTCGAAAAATGCATCAAACCATCATTCCGCTGCACCCGCTCAACATCATCCACCACCACCAACTGAAGATGCATCTACCACGGTCGAAAACAACGCACCAACTCTATCAACATCATCTACATCAACTTCAACAACTCCAATTCTTGAAACCGTTTTACCAGTAGTTGATGAGCAAGACCAAAACATATCATTTCAAGAAGAACCAACTCAAAACCAAAACGATGCAACGTTAGATGAAGACTTATTTGAAAACCCGTTTGGTATGGAATTAGATGAATCATCTTCAAGCTTATGAGAACCATCTAACTCGCATTCGTTTAACATACGGTATCCTTCTACTCTGAAGTGGACCTCACAAGGGTCTTTCGGTACCTGAAGACATCCATTCACAAGGGTCTTTGGTATCCGAAGGAATTTGGATTTGATCTAATTGCCTTTTCAGATGCGGACCACGCAGGTGATCAAGTTACAGCAAAAAGTACATCAGGAGGAGCACAATTTTTGGGTGAAAAGTTAGTAAGCTGGTCTTCAAAGAAACAAGATTTCACTGCACTTTTAACCGCTGAAGCTGAGTATGTGTCTCTATATGCGTGTTGTGCTCAAGTTCTATGAATGAGAACACAACTCACAGATTATGGCTTTACTTTCGATAAAATACCTATGTATTGTGACTCGAAAAGTGCCATAGCCATATCCTGCAATCCTGTTCATCACTCAAAGACTAAGCACATTCGTGTCCGCTATCACTTCATAGAAGAACATGTAGAAGAAGGTACTGTTGAATTATTTTTCGTGAAGACAGGTTACGAACTCGCCTATCTATTTACTAAAGCCCTTCCAAAAGAGAGGTTTGACGATTTAGTTCGACGAATTGGAATGCGAAGCCTAACCCCTGAGGAGTTAGAACGTCTTCTCAAATCTTCTTGAATATGATTTCTCAAAAAGCTTCGTTGTAAATATTTTTGAAAAACCAAATACAAAATTTGAAAAACCATCAAAAGCAAAATATAAAAATATAAAACTTTCAAAAATACAAAAACAATATAAAATCAAAAATCCAAAAAATATTCTTCTCACGACATGTCTCTCGTATAATTAATATTCTGTACGTTTCTAGAAATGTCATTTAACAATGATACGGACATGTACAGATGCTTGAACGAGAGTTCTTTAAATGTTTTCTAAAACATGTCGTTTCTCAAAAATTTCTTCAATAATGGCTTTCGTATACTTCAGTACGAAACCCGGACAAAAAATGATGGCTTTTGATTATTCCAAATCAAAACTCGTGTTTTTAAAGAAAAAATCGAGTGTACGCTTCAGTGCACTACATTTAAAACTGGTGTGAAATCATCATCATCTTGAGCATCTTTTCAAGATTGTTCAAAAAAGATTTTGCAAAATGTTTCAAAATATTTTTGTTCTCAAGATAACTCCCTTCAAAACCCTTTAACTAACTCATAATAGACATGAACTTACATGGGTCTAACCTCCTTTTCAAGGAGTGTTTACAACTTCAAGTTAGTTATTAGAGCTAGCTGTCACCTAAAAACTGGAAATGGAACTATTTAACTAAGCAACGTAACCGTGTCTCGTGGGGAATTGTCTATTATGAGCAGTTCAATTCAAAAAGTACAAACTCTACCCTCACTGTGCAGATTTCTGTCAAAACTTATAAGCACATGTGGAGGGGGAGTGTTTCTAAAAATTCAAAAATCTCAATGTGTTATCAAAATGTGTTTTATGATCATAAACACATTGAGAGATTTTCAAAAAGAAGGTTTTATGGCAACAATAGGATAGTCATGGAGTTACAAGGTGACTAAGGATAGGAAAATCCGTCCTATGATCCGCCAGAGCCGGAGGGATCTACCCAAGGACAATACCCATAGTTAGTATTAGAAGTCCTTAGGTATGATTGAAAAAAGGAGTAATGTGAGAAAGGAGAAAGAAGGAGTTGAAGAATTAAAGAGAAAAGTAATGTAAAGGGTGAAAAGAAATAGCCCTCCATAATCAACCTTAGGGCAGAAACCGGGTTCAATTTATCTTCTACTGGTTGTCACTAAGATGACACTGCTATTCAAGACAAAGACATCATAGACCCAGTGACGCACTGCACCTAACCTTCTAGCCACTCAATTCCTTTTAAAAGGATTTGTTTTATTCACACTGGGAACCCTACATAATCTATTGACTTTTTCTTAGAGATCGTTGGTATTGAAGAAGGAGACCCGCTCCCTAGTCTCCGCTTAGGAAAACCAAAATGCACTAATTGAGTCTAAAGCCACGAGATTGATTAAAAGATCTCATAGGAACATTTAATATTTCATCGCTTGTCGTTCTACATCTGGGACACAAGTGATACATTCTAGAGTCCTATGCAGATCTTAGCAATATGCCAGAACATTTATGAGGGGATTCACAATTGTGATCCTCAGTGATTGAATGGAAATTCCTGCCAGGGTGATCATCAAACAGCCCTGACAGCAGGTCACATCATTTATTCTTTATGGGTTACGCTTAGTGTGTCTCAAACGATCTACAGTCGTGAAGTGATGCTTCGGTGTTGTTGGGAATTCTGTGAAGTATGAATTATGCTGAAATTACTGCTGAAGGATTCTGCTGAAGTAGTGTGGAATCTGCTGAAGATATAATTCTGCTGAAGTAGTGAAGCCGTGTAGATGGTTTCTGCGGAGATAGTATTCCGCGTATTCTATAGTATTTCTACTGATATAGTCAATCAGTATTAGTTTGTTAGGATATGTATGAGCTATTTTAGGTAGTGATATGCATTTATTTTATATTATTGTTTATTTAGGGTTCCTTGTGTATAAAAGGAACTGGTGTCTTTTGTATTGAATAACTCTTGAGAAAAACATTCCAGGAAAACATCTTTAGAGAGAGTGAAAAAGATCAATAGAGGATCATTGTTTATGGAGAAAACCTTATTATTAATGTTGATTGTTATTATTATTCCGCTATGCATTTAATCAATCAATGTTACTCATACCCTAGTTGAGTCCGGATCTTGGATTCTACAATTTCTCTGATTCAAGTTCTGATACTAAATTACTTGTTCAAGCTAAAAAGGTTCTAGCTGAAAGCATCTTCAAGCTAAAAGTGGTTCCAGCTCCAATCATCTTTAAGCTAAAAGAGGGCCCAACTCCAAACATCTTCAGGTTCCAGATCAGAAGGTTCTAACTCTTCAAGCCAAAAGAGGGTCCAGCTCCAAACATCTTTAAATTCTAGATCAAAAGGTTCCAACTCAAAGAATTTCTGCTCTGAAACCAATTGTAGAATCCAAGATCCGGACTCAACTAGGGTATGAGTAACATTGATTGATTAAATGCATAGCGGAATAATAATAACAATCAACATTAATAATAAGGTTTTCTCCATAAACAATGATCCTCTATGGATCTTTTTCACTCTCTCTAAAGATGTTTTCCTGGAATGTTTTTCTCAAGAGTTATTCAATACAAAAGGCACCAGTTCCTTTTATACACAAGGAACCCTAAATAAACAATAATATAAAATAAATGCATATCACTACCTAAAATAGCTCATGCATATCCTAACAAACTAATACTGATTGACTATATCAGTAGAAATACTATAGAATACGCGGAATACTATCTCCGGAGAAACCATCTACACGGCTTCACTACTTTAGCAGAATTATATCTTCATGTGACAACTCGCAATATCAGGTCATTTCTCAAAACAATTCATGTTTCACTATTTCATCATTTATCGTAAACTAGGTTTACGTGTTCCAAACTCGCGTAACCTTAATGGTTTAGAGGCGAATTCATGATCATATCAACAAGGACATTTCATATAGACTAGGTTTAGTCTACATTTCATTAACATCATTTCCATCATGTTAGTTCATTCATGAATTTGCATTTCACATTAAACGCGTAAATTTCATATTAAATAAACGCTATCGCGTAAGTTATTATTTTGAACATTTAATCCGATACTTCCAAAAATGATCCCGACATATTTTTATACTTACATTTAGTTTATAAAAATAATATTTTGAGTTTACCTAGTGTTTTAAATTTATTTTGTATATAAATCGTTAAATTTATATTATTACGACGCTTTTCTTAAAAACTACACGATAATTATTATTTCACTCAAATTTTGCAAGAAATGTATTTTTACAATTTTTATGACTACAATATATTTTACTTTGACCCGTTAAAATTTATTTTTAGCTAACGCTACCCTAAAAGCTCAAATATGTACACAAGTTATCAACTATCTTTAAGTAACTACACATTTACAATATACTTATATATTAAATGATACAAAAGTACCACAAGTCTTCTATGTATCTTATGGTTGTCGACATACATAGTGATTCACCTAAAGATTTGCTAGATATTATTTTTACTTATATTACACTCAAACTCTTACACATACCTACTCATTTCTTTTAAGTGTAAAAATCAAAACTATCCTTCCTCTTCCTCTCTTCACAAACCGGCCAACATAAGGAGGGTAGAAAGATTCATCAAAAATTTTCAAGTAAAGTTTTAACAATCTAGAATACACTCTTTGTTTAGGTTTTGAAATAAAAACCTAGGGTGTTTAAGTTTAATCCCTTGTTCTAGTCACCTCATCAAGTAAACTTGTAAGCATATCATATTCATTTTTCATTTTCCATACTTATTTCATATTCATTACATCATATTTGAGTTAACATGCAAGTATTATGGATGTTTATACCACTTTTTACATTGTTTTTAAGAGTTATATATATATAAGTCATCCTATAATTAATCCTTGTTATATATTAGTTTTGGTGATGTCTAGGAACCCATGACACCCTAAGAAGGTGTATGGTAGGATTAGAATAGCTTCGGAGTTGTTTTGAAGGGATTGGAATAGGTTTAGCGCGAGAAAAACTCTTTTCGACAAGTCATAAAAAGGGTCTGATCTTATTTTGTAATTCTGGAAAATCCGACAGTAGACATAAATTTTTGGCCTAAATATTTAGAAAATATACTTTAAAACGAAACCGTGGCCGCTTGAACGGATTAAAACGGAGCTATAACGAAGAAGTTATGAATTTTTCAAGTTTGACGACGAAATATATATATCCTGAAAATTTCAGCAAACTGTTTTTGTTTTGTACGAGTCAAAAACGAGTCTTAAGCTTTATAAATTATTTCGACTTATCAAAAATATATTAGTATACTTTGATACGAAGCTAAGGACGTATAATACGTAGAAAACGGATTTGTAACGACTAAAATATACCCGTTTTCACAAAATTGCCGTAACTTTATTATTTAAGAAAAACTATATTATTTTTATTAGACAAATGTTACGGTAAACAAGTGACCATATTGAAGGCTATTTTTAACGTTGACGTAGAACATTTTGTAACGAGATGTCTTCTAATAAAAGTGAGATAATCAAGCATATTTTCCAAAACGACCAACCGTTTGTATAGCGGAGTTGTAATGAAATAACTACGGTTGCTTAAACTTTGCCGAAATTCACTTTTAAACTACATTTTGGACAAAAATCACCATACTTAACCCATATTTTTCTCTATGAACGAGACCTCTAGGATAAAAACTTAAATGCCAAAACTTTGAGATTATGATACAAGCTTTCCAAAACCGTTGATTTCGTTTCCTAACGTTCGACGTACACCATTTTACGACTAGCTTTTCGAAGCCATATTAGTCACTTTCATGAAATTTCCAACGACATTATTTTACGACGAAAAGTTATAATTTCACAATAAATCATTAAGAAACTATTGTAGGATGTCATTTTGACGTAAATACTTGTAAAGTAATTTAAAAATGGTCAAGACGTTAAAAGATTATATTTCGACGAGAAGCATTGTTTTCAAAAATTCATAAGTGGTATAAATATCATCCGAATTGCATGCATAGCATTACATCATGACTTATTATATATCATATCATTCATAATAGGTCGCAGTTAGAGATTCACGCTACATTTCAGTGTACTCACTTTTGTCTTCGCATCATTTCATCAAGTGAGTCATAGCCCCTACTCTTTTAATTGTTTTGAATTACTTTTGGGGGAGATATATGCTCAACTATTTCTATGACAATGAGGATTAATTGCAAACTATATGTTTATCTGAACTGAATGTTTAGTCATATTCTATATCATAAATCATGGAACTAAATGTCTTGGTATTATCATGGAACTAAATGTCTTGGTATTATCGCGGAACTAAATGTCTTGGTATTATCATGGAGCTAAATGTCTTGGTATAATCATTGAACTAAATGTCTTGGTATTATCATTGAGCTAAATGTCTTGGTATAATTATGTCAAGTAACTATTGATACATTAAGTCATGCACTATTATGTGAATTCATTTGACATCATGCGCTTGAACATAAACTATGCACCTTTTGGCAGTGGGTTGTGAACACACAGGTTGAAAGTTTTGTATGGGCGGAACTTGGAACTGAGTGGATTTACAATGCCTTTGCTGCATAAACGATTTTGAAAGTCTTTACATTTCAACACAAACTCTATGAACTCACTCAACCTTTGTGTTGACCTTTTTAAGCATGTTTTATCTCAGGTATCTAAGGCATACACGTCGTGGCATGCATGTGGACTTATCATAGAGTCGTGGTGACGACGCGTCTCTCATGGGATTTATGCACTTTAAAACATCGTTTGAATTGTAACAAACTTATTTCCGCACAAGTTGACTTTCATTTGGGACCTATCTTTGTAACTCTGATTGTTTTATTAAATCAAACGATGTGTTTTCCAAACGACACTTTAGGTCGTTCATTATAACTGTGATTGTGATGCTATGACAGTCAATCCCCAGGAATTCCATTCCGCAAAACAGGTAATTTGGGGGTGTGACACTTCAGCAGATTCCACATTACTTCAGCAGAATCCTTTAGCAGTAATTTTAGCATAATTCATACTTCACATAATTCCCAACAGGTGTACTTCAGCGACTCACCTGAACTGTAGATGTACTTTGGTATGTCGTGTTAGCGTTCTTGAGGGCCTCCAGTTTCAGGAACAACCTTTGTAAGAATTAGAGATGTGTTTTCACAATATGCTGTTAACACCCTCGACATTCAAACGTGTAAGTGCTGGAAATCCCGCTAAGGAGATTCCTTTCATGAATCAAATCCTAGAGATGAGGGTCGTTACTTGAATTTATTCAAGGTAATGCCAACTGTCCCTTATGAGATTAGGACGACTGATTCGCCCGACCAAGGTGAATGGAATCAAGACATTCATCAGTATAACAATCGTAGTGGTCAATTCTTTAAGAAAAGGCCATATTGATCTATTGGTACTTTCAACTAACATAAACATGCATGTACTAATGATTGTTCCTTGGAGGAGAGACCGCACCATCTTCCCATGCTCATACCAACGTCATCACATGAAAGTTCTCATCAAAATCAAAGGCAACACAAAGTTAAAGATGATTCTTCGTCAAAGTCAAAGAATCTACAAAGTTTAAAGACTCGAGAACTTCATCATTGGAAATTCAAAGTCAAATAGAAGTGTGAGCATGGTGGAGAAAGACGTGGAGACACCTAACCAATGGAGTTGACAAAAGGCAGAATACCACATTAACTGATCACAAAGCATGAAGGAACAAAATTCAAGACTATTCTATATCAACACGCAAAGTTCAAGCTCAAGGAGAGTAAAGACCTAATCAAGTGGAGCATCTTTTGAATGACCACCCCTTAGGGGGAGATTGTTAGCCTTAACATTATTTAATAGAAGTGATGGTCATTCACGTTTAGGAACTTTGTATTGTGTGTTAGATATCATAATAGATAGTCATCGGGCTCATGGATTGGGCTAAGCTAAAGGGCTAATAGTTATGTTAAGCTAGCCTTTTGTAAGTTATTATCCAATCCAAGTTCAATCCAAGCCCAAGCCCAAGCCCAAGCCAATAAGGGTGATATGTATGGAAGTATATATACCCCTCAAATGGTTATTTGAGGGGTGTGCTTGAGTGTGTTTTGTGTGTGTTTTCTTTGAAGTAATATAACATATTGTTTTCATCTTTCTCTCTACACATACACGATTTATATCATCAAGTCACCATCTTTCTTAATCTTTCTTCATATTTACGCTTAGTGTTTTACGTGTATACTTGAGTGGTAAGTTTGGTATTCGTGATAAGGTTGAGAAAAACAAGGTCCTACAGGACTAGAATACAACAAGGGAAGGACCTAGAATCGTTTGGATGCAATGGGGAATATTAGTGATGAAGAAATAGCAGAACCAGGCCTCCCAGCCGAATCACAACTTGTCCAGCCGATCGGCTGGTCTTCTTGCACTTACCCAGCAGAATCGGTTGCGGGCAGCGACCGATCGACTGGTCCAGCTTCAAGGGACTTCTGTTGACTTTTTTCCAGCCGATTCGGTTGCGGGTTGTGACCGGTCGGCTGGTCTTCCTGAACATGAAAAATAGACATTTTGCTTGATTCTGACTTGTAGAGCTTGGTTCTTCATTCATCTTGATCTTCTACGATACATTGAAATGTTGACTTGTGCTTGACATGCTTCAATGAAACGGAAATCTTCTTTTATTAAACATTCTTTAACTTTTCCTTCCGTTTCCCTGCACTTGGTGTTGTTCCCTATTCACTATCGTATAAAATAGTTAAGTACTTAAAAAAAACTTAATAGTGAACAATGACTGAATTTAACATAAGCAAAATACACTGAATAATTTTCAACATCATATTCTTTATTAGAAATGAATCAAAAAGAATACGTTACCCAAGTACTTGCGGAATAGTACTTGGGATTGAAATGACAAAGTTTGGTAACTCCTTACTAATTCCACGCTGAGTTTGAACACAACTACAAAGGTACCACTGAGCTATCTCAGGGACAGAGTTGTATTTGGAGGAGTGAAAGAAGGCTTGCGTGTGTGTGTGTTTTACAATTCACAAGCTTAATTCTTTCACTCAATCTCTTATCCTATTTTTAAAAGTATGATATTTGACTCTATCCTAAGTGACAAACTAACAAGTTGCAGAAGACAAACTACTGATGTATTTTGTCTCTATTTACAAAGGCTATACTAAGTAAAAGACACGGCTGCTTTCCATAGGTCATTGATGACACTGATCCTGATAGTTAGCCATTCAGGGAAAGTTAACTTTGGTTGATAACGACTTCGTCTTATCTTATTCAAACTTGTCCCGCCTTAGCCCGCTCATTCTTCAGTCTTTATTGCCTTTAGTCTTCTACTTCAGTTTGTCTTCAGTGTAAGTAGTTGGTGAGGAGTCTAGGGATTTAGTGAGTTATTGTCATCACTCACTCAATCCACCATCTTCTTCTTGACTCAGTCTTCACCCCTTAAGTTCCACCTTACTGAGTGGAGAGACTTCATCTTCGCCTCTTACTGAGTATCCTGAAGATGACTCACTGAGAGACTATGCACTCAGTGACCTGTTAGTGTTTAACGGCCTAAACACTTAGGGTATTTTCTATTCAAATCCTAGACTTAAGGGGTTTGGGTATTTACTGAACCAACCAGTCTCCCCCTGTTTGGATATACAAATAGCCTAAGTGTTTGATCAGTGTAAGTGAGTAATTGGCTTCTTCTTACACTGAATGTACTAATGAACATTATAAGGAACACTGAAAATTTTAACAAAAACATACATCGTTTATGGATCCATTACATATTTCCTATCACTAGTACAAAAGATAAAAACATATGATGTTACCCTAGATGGATTCCAAGTGCTTCAAGCTTTGGTTTCTTCTTGAGGAGTGTTTCTTTGTCAGGATGATCTCTTATCTTAGCATTCAGGTCTTGGCAGAACCTGACATTTGATGGAGTTTGGATTTGAGAGGCCACTGGTAGAAAACTTGCCATTGCTGCCACTCTTGCAAGATCAATATCATTCCATATTTGGAATGCCGGGTTTCCATAGACATCAATAAAGAAGAGTCCTCTTTTAGGCTCTTCAATGCAAAGACAGTTAACAAACTTCACACCTACTGGTAGCTCCCTGTTGCATTCTTGGCCATGCACTTTGATTTCAGGTCTGGATTCAACCCTCTTCCTTTTGCCATGGGATGATTAAGGTTGAGATCCTTGAGGTGCAGTTAAGGCAGGCTGAATCCCCAGTTGTGCTAGTGCATCCCTCAGTCTTTCATACCTTTTTCTGAGCATTTTCATCAGCTTCTTAACTACAGCATTCTGCTTCTTTTCAATTATTGGACCAAGCTCATCGAGTTCAGTGATCCCAAAGTCAGTGAATTTCAAAGGATCATGAACCTCGAAATGTCTTTTATCATCCCCCATGTAGACATTCATTGCCAGTGGTTTGGACTTGGGGATGATTTTGACATCAGTAATCTTCTCATGTAGCCTTCTGCTTGTCATTGACCAGTTGTAGTGGTCAATTCTTCCTTTCCTGATGGCTGCAGCTCTTTTGTTCTTTTCATCCAACTGTTTTCTCATTTCTGCCATCATAGCAGCCTGAGCTTCATTGAACTTCTGTCCAGCCTGTGTTGGGAATAATATTAACAGTTACCACTGATAAGCTTATGGAAGACACTGCTGAAGAATGCACTAGCAGTGGAAACACATTACCACTGCTAGTACATATATTACCACTGCTATTAGGATAATTGTTATGGATTCGTGTATTGATAAGTATAGAAAAGATCATGTGTATATTCTATATTGTTAGCATTATACTTATCTTGTAAAGGACTCCTTGTGCTATAAAAGGAGATCCTAGGTCATTGTTCTTGGTACGTATGCTTCAAGGTTTAACCCTAGTGATAAGCAAGATTACTCGTATTATTCTTAATAATATTGAAGCTTTGTGTTACATTGTTCTCACTTACAATACATAATACAATCCGTATTCTGAGTATTACTAAGTATATTCCACGTACTTATTAATATAAATCAAAGTATCACTAACACAAGGAGTGTGTTTAGATCCATCAAGTGGTATCAGAGCTTTGGTTCTAATACTTTGATTCAAAAGATCCAAGGAATAAGCTTAACCTACTCACTCAAATCAATGGAGATGGAAAACAACCAGTCCAACTCTGCTCCAAGGCTTCCTAAGCTCAAACTTAATGAGTTTGAGATGTGGAGGATAATGATTGAGCAATACTTTCTCACACAATACTATGCTCTATGGGAGATCATCTTAACTGGTAATTCCTTCAAGTCTGAGAAGAAGACTGAGAAAGTTGGTGACACAGAAGTTGTAACAGTTTCTGTACCTGAGACTAATGATGAAAGAGCAAAGAAGAAGAATGACATGAAGGCCAGAAGTTTATTACTAATGACTCTTCCTAAAGACCAGATCATTGCTTTCAGTAAATTCCAGATAGCAAAAGAACTTTTTGAAGAGATTTGCTCAGTTTTTGGTGGCAATGATGCTACAAAGAAGACTCAAAAGGCATTGTTGAAGCAAAATTATGAAAACTTCTCTGCTTCAAGCAATGACTCACTTGACAGCATCTTCACCAAACTCCAGAAGATTGTCACACAACTGACTGTGTTTGGAATTGAGGTAGAAAAGGAAGACCTCAATTTGAAGTTTCTAAGAAGTTTGCCTGCTGAGTTTCATACTAATGTTATAGTATGCGAAAATAAACCAGAGATTGAAACTATGAAGCTCAATGATCTTTACAACAACTTCAAACTCATTGAACAAAGATTGAAGAAGGCAGGGAAACTTGGTACAAGCTCTAACAGCTTTGCATTGTTGTCAACCTCTGTAGACTGTGATGATTTTGAAGATGACAATGATGATGATTTTGCCACTGCTGGTTCTATAGTTTCCACTGGTAATGCTAGTGTTACCACTATAGGTTCAAAGAAGAAGGTTGCTGGTATTGGAGATTCTACCTTTTATGCTTTTATCTCCACTCAAGTTAATGGTTCTATATTAACTCATGAAGACATAGAGTAAATTGATGAAGATGATTTAGAGGAGATGGATATAAAGTGGCAAATAGCTCTTCTTAGCATGAGGGCTAGGAAATTCTACAAGAAGACTGGCAAGCCAATACACATCAATGGTAATGAAACTGCAAGGTTCGATAAAAAGAAAGTTGAGTGTTTCAACTGTCACAAGTTGGGTCATTTTTCTAGAGAATGCAGAAGACCAAGGAACTAGGACAAAAGGTCTACTTGGTACAAGCAAAAGAAAGAACCAATTGTGGAAAACAAAAGGCAATGCTGGAAATTGATGGTGTGAGCTATGATTGGAGTTTCATGGCTAATGGACAAGAGGAAAAACCTTCAGATGCTGCTCTTGTGTCTACAGAAGATGCTCTCATGGCTTTCTCTGACTCTGAGGTACAAAACTTTGAAAGTTGTTCTAAAACATGTAGGGCTTCTAGAGAATGTGAAAGGCTTAATGAATTATTTGACAACCATGTATGTCGAGCCATGGACGAGCCTTAGGGAGGTCATACGTGGCTTTCCAAGGCTCAAACAAGCTTGACCCATGTTCCTTTACCTTTTCTAAACCCGATCATCAAGATTTCTTGAAAACCCTAGAATCACGAATAGTTTTTGCAAGATTTGGAGGTGTTATTGAAGGCTTCTATAGGCGTGCCATATATGGATGGAAAGAGGAAAGAAAGATCTACAAAATGGTGGTGGTGGTGTAATTTCACTCTCTGGAAAATGGCCGGAATGTGGCCAGCAAGGTGGCGGCAGCGGTGGTGGTATTTAGGGTTAGGGTTTTATTTTTAGAGAGAGAAATATTAGAGAGAGAAAGTGTTGTTGTGTGTGTGTTTTAGAGAGAGAAGTAAACTAGGATTATGAGGTGGGATGGGGCTTTTATAATGGGACTCAAGGACCAAAATAAAAATGAAGGGGAGCTGAGGGGTGGCCGGTTAGGTAGAAATGGGAGGGCCAAAGTCATGATTTTTCATAAACTATCTCGTTTACCCATTCTCGAGCTCATATATTGCCGTACGAGTGTCCCACGACGTTCCTTCGACTTTCTATTGTGTTTATTTACATTTTTTCACGAGTTTTGACTATTTATTTGTCAAGTTTTGACTTATGGTTTAAAAGTTACATTATTTCTTGTTTTAGGCTTTTATTGTGCCGAATCGCATAGTGCCTAATAAAAAGAGTTAAAAATCACACAACAACTCATACGATAATAAAATATATCATAAAAGCCAATAAACGATATAAAATCAAGTCATGGTCAATAAAAATAGTTCTAAAGGCAAATATTCGGTTTAGTTTAACGTAATGCGGTTACCTAAAATAGACTCCATAATTTCTAGTTGTCACACATGCCATAGTCACAAAAATTAACAACGTGGTAAAAAAAATCATATTGAACCTTTATAAACAAAACCTATAAGAAGTTTTTCCTAATATGCTTTGATATATTATGCCTTTAAAGCTACATTACTTCATGTTACAGTTTTTGAGTTTCACAAAAGAGATGCCTTCTTTTTTTTTTCTTTTCTTTTATGATGTTGTTTGTTGGAAAATTTAGTGCACTTATGGGATTCGTTCACACCTTGTAATGGGTTAGGAGGTACGGAGTGTGCACCTATAAGGTCCATGAACACCCTGACTCTAATAGTGGTTTGTATTGGTAGTGCTTGGTGAAAGTACTGTTGTGGTTACCACTGATTATCAGTGTTTCCACTGAAGCAGTACTTCCACCGGATCGGTGTTTCACTGAAGTAGTGTTTACACTGAAGCAGTGGTGTTTCCACTGAAGCAGTGGTGTTTTCACTGAAGCAGTGTAACCACTGATGGCACTATGAAAGTATTGCTAGTTGTATGAAAGTACTGCTAGTGTTAAGGTACTGCTTGTAACGGCTTTGACCTATTCAAGTGGCAGTTATAACTGCATTATGACCACGTTTAATTGGTCATGTAACCACTAACGGCTATAATGAGGATAATTATGAGGCTATTAATGGGCCGATTAATACTCATAATTCCATTGACTAGCTAAGAGTATTTTCCTATAAATAGGAGATCTGTTTTTATGCATGAACACAGAGAAACAACGCTTGAATACAATACAGAAAACATAAACACTTATTAGCGAAAGGGTTATAGAATTGTGCCTAATTCTCTAACTGCATTTGGTCTTATCCCAAGTAGATATTCGTGATACCCAGGAATTAGGGTCGAATAGTTTACTTTGGAAAGTGATAACACGATTCCAAGTGATATCCGGTAACCACCTAGTGGTATTTGTTACTGCTCACCACTTCTTTGTTTCTGCTGAACAGTTGCACATTTCTGCTGAAGATTGATTATCTTACCCTGCTGCTGGGAGCCTATACGCCAACAATCAAAGTAAACTATTTTGTGATAATCAATGGCAACTGCTGCAATGAAACACGTGGCTTCAAACTTTTCCAACCTTGATAAGTTTGAAAGGGTGGACTTTAGGAGGTGGCAGAAGAAGATGCACTTCTTGCTGTCAAGCATGAGTGTGGTGTATGTGCTTACCACACCTATTCCAGATGATGGAGATGATGCTACTGTGGAGCAGATCAGGAGGAGGAGCAAATGGGAGAATGATGACTACATATGCAGAGGCTTAATTCTCAATGGTATGTCTGATTCCCTGTTTGATATTTATTAGAACATTGAATCTTCCAAAGAACTGTGGGACTCCTTAGATGCCAAATATATGGCTGAGGATGCATCAAGTAAGAAGTTCCTTGTTAGTAATTTCACAAATTACAAAATGACTGATTCAAGACCAGTTATGGAACAATACAATGAACTTCTTGGAATACTTGGAAGGTTTACACAACATAATATGCACATGGATGAGTCTATTTCAGTCTCTTGTGTAATTGACAAACTCCCTCCTTCTTGGAAAGATTTCAAGCATACCTTGAAACATAAGAAAGAGGAGTTAACTCTGGTTGAGTTGGGCAGTCATCTGCGCATTGAGGAATCTCTCAAGGTGCAATATAATGACAAGCCAAAGAGTAGCAATGCTACTGGTGCATCTGTTGTCAATATGGTGGAGCATAACAACTCCACCAGGTACAATGACAACAAGGCAAGCGCAAATATCATGATAACACAAGGGCAGATCCTAACAAGAAGGCAACAGCTACTTGTTGGAAATGTGGCAAGATTGGTCACATTAAAAGGGACTGCAAGGGTGTTAAAGTTGGTGGTAAAGCCAATGGATCAGGCACTAATGGATCAGGGAGTGGTGTTTCTTCCAACTCACTGAAAGGTCAGAATATGGTTAATAAGTCTTTTCAGATTTATTATGTTACATATGTATCTAAATCTCATTATGTGCAGGATGATGATATTGCATGGTGGGTTGACTCTGGAGCAACAGTTCATGTGTGCAAAGATAGAAGCTGGTTCAAGACTTATGAGTCACTGAATGATGGTTCTATTCTTCACATGGGAAATGAGTCAACAGCCTTGGTGCATGGTCATGGTTGTGTAGATCTTAAGTTTAGTTCTGGAAAGATTGTAACTTTGTTTAATGTTATTCATGTTCCTGATATAAGGAAGAACTTGGTTTCAAGTAGTGTTTTGAATAATCATGGATATAAACAAGTTATTGAATCTGATAAATTTGTTCTTTCTAAGAATGGTGTTTTTATTGGTTTTGGTTATTTATGTAATCAAATGTTCAGGCTTAATGTTTCCACTGATAGTTTATCTGTTTCCACTGATAATGTTAATTCAGCCTTTGTGACCACCACTGACCAGACTGACTCTACCCTTTGGCATGCTAGACTTGGCCATGTACACTATAAGAGAATGCAAGATATGTCTAAGGATGGGTTAATCCCAGCATTTGACATGGACACTGAAAAGTGTAAAACTTGCATGTTGACCAAGATAACCAAGAAACCTTTTCAGGGTGTTAGTCGTGAGACTGAGCTCTTAGAGCTGATACACAGTGACCTATGTGATTTTCATGCTACTCCATCTTTGGGGAATAAGAAGTACTTTGTGACATTTATTGATGATGCTTCTAGGTTCTGTTATGTTTATTTGTTGCATACTAAGGATGAAGCTTTAAATAAATTCAAAGTGTTTAAAACTGAAGTTGAATTACAACTTGTGTTGGGATTTAGTAAATCCAGTACTTAAAGTGTCGGTCACCTCAAGTATGTATACTCGTTAGAAAGCTCGTAGTCGTAGCTATTCAGTGTTAGTATTTAGATTACTTTGTAACACCGTGGAGGACGGATGGGTCTTTACCCGCTGTATGCCTGATCCACAGCCTAAAGTAGGCGTCTAAGCTTGTACCCTATAAATACCCTTTGCCCTCCAAGGCAAAGGGTTGGAGCTTCATAATATATTTTTCTTTGTCTCTCTAGGGTTCCCATCTTCTTCCTCTTTCTCTCTCAAAACCTTTTAACCTAAAGGCGCCGCACCAATTGTATATCAAACCAAGATCCTACAAATGGTATCAAGAGCCATGGTTTATCCATCTCTCATGTTCTTGGTTTGATTGTTATTTCGTTGGTTAAGGTTTAGTTTTATGCGTAAGTTTGTTGTCTCGTATACGAAACTTTTGGCACCTTAAAGCTTTAATTTTTACACTTTTTAATCCAAGATTCTTATGGGTTAAGGTTTATTGGGTGTTAAACTTTCAGTTTCTTGAAAAAAGGTTCAAACTTTACACGTTTTTCTTGGTTTTTAAGAGTGTTTGGATAAGGGTGTACGGTACTACGTATAAGAGAGAAAGGTGGTTTTGATCCTCAAGCTTTGTTGTTTTGGTGTTTTTAAGGTTGTTTCATCATCATAATCAAGTTTTGTAAAAGGTTTTGATCTTAAAAACGTGTTTGGCAAAATTTGTACTTTCTACGGGTATCAAAACCCTAATCCTACGCGTAAGGAATTTTTCACTTGATCTTCATTTCTGGTGGTTACTCAGTGTTCTTCTTGCTGGGATAAGCCTGAAAACACTTCGACTTTGGATATCTCGTGCACTGTGAAGTGTAAGAGATCGTTGTGGGTAAAACCCTAGTTTTACGCATAAGCATAAAACTTACGCGTAACAATTCTTACGCATAAGCTTTTTCTTACGCATAAGCTTGTCTTACGCCTAAGGGAAACTTACGCATAAGGTGTTTACGCCTAAGCTTTGGTTTACGCATAAACTTAAGCATTTTACCCTAAGACTCTACGCGTAAGCTCTAGTCTACGCGTAAACTCTGTCTACGCGTAAGCTTGTGTCACACCCCCAAATTACCTATTTTGCAGCGGAATGGAATTCCTGGGGGTTGACTGTCATAGCATCACAATCACAGTTATATTGAACGACCTAAAGTGTCGTTTGGAAAACACATCGTTTGATTTAATAAAACAATCAGAGTTTACAAAGTATAGGTCCCAAATGAAATTAGACATGTGCGGAAATAAGTTTGATACAATTCAAACGATGTTTTAAAAGTGTATAAATCCCATGCGAGACGCGTCGTCACCGCGACTCTATGATATGTCCACATGCATGCCATGAAGTATATGCCTTAGATACCTGAGATAAAACATGCTTAAAACAGTCAACACAAAGGTTGAGTGAAATCCATAGGTTTAGTTAATTCGTTTGAACACAATATTCGTAGTGTGAGTTACATTGTTTCACACTCATCGTTGAAAACAAAACAGCATTTATTTCACTAAGTTCATGACAACCAAAGCGTAAACCTCGTACCAATAGAAATTGGTAAAAATCGTTTCATCGCAGCCCTAATATGGTAAACTTGCCAATTTACCTTAATGATTCAAATATAGTGCGTTCGATTTCCCTAACGGGTCAATAAGAATGAGAGTGTTAATTCCAATAGGCCTATTCACAATATTCGCGCTCACTCGCAAGTGACTAATGGTGCATGATGTAGGGACTTCAAACATGGCAATTGATTACTTAGTGACAATAAAACATTTGGATATAGCATACAGTTCAAAGCATTTGTGTTCGATTAAAAATAGTTGAGCATGTATCTCCCCAAGAGTTTGTAAAACAAATAAGTAATAGAAAGTGGGGCTATGAACTCACTTGGTACAATGATGCGATGAAAAAAGTGCGTACACTGAAATGATGCGCAATCTCTAACTGCGACCTATTATGAATGATATGATATATAATAAGTCATGATGTAATGTTATGCATGCAATTCGTATGATATCTATACCACTTGTGAATTTTTGAAAATAATACTTATCGTCGAAAAATAATATTATAACGTCTTGACCCTTTTTAAATTACTTTACATGTATTTATGTTGAAATGATATCCGACGATAATCATTTAGTGATTTATTAAGAGATTATAACTTTTCGTCGTAAAATAATGTCGTTGAAATTTCCATGAACGTGACTAAAACGGCCTCTAAAATCTAGTCGTAAAATGGGGCACGTCGAGCGTTAGGAAACAAACTCAACGGTTTTAGGAAGCTCGTATCATTATCTCAAAGTTTTAGTGTTTAAGTTTCCATACTAGAGGTCTCGATCACAAAGAAAAATATAGGTTAATAGGGTACTTTAGTCCAAAATATCGTTTAAGGGTGGTTTTCGGCCAAGTTTGAGTGACCGTATTTAATTCATTACAACTCCGCTAGACAAACGGTCGGACATTTTGGAAAATATGCTTGGCGAACTTACTTTAACTAGAAGACATCACTTTATAAAAAGTTCTACATCAATGTTAAAAACAACCTTCAACATGGTCACTTGTTTGCCGTAATACTTGTCTATTAGAAATATAATAGTTTTTCTTATGTAATAAAGTTACGGCAACTTTGTGTAAACGTGTATAATTTAATCGTTACAAGTCCGTTTTCTACGTTTTATATATCCTCGGAATCGTGATAATATATACTAATATATTTTTGATAAGTCGACACATTTAATAACGCTTAAGATTCATTTTTGACTCGTAAAAAGTTGATATAACATGCTGAATTTTCTGAAGATTATAGTTTTCGTCGTCAAACTTGAAAATAGCATAACTTCTTCGTTATAACTCCGTTTTAACCCATTCAAGCGGCCACGTTTTCGTTTTAAAGTGTATTTTCTAAATATCTAGGCCAAAAATTTTTATCTACTGTCGAAAATTCCATAATTCAAAAATATGGACAGACCCTTAAGTAAACTTGTCGAAATGAGATTTTCTCGAGCCAAACCTATTCCAACCAATTCAAAACAACTCCGAAGCTATTCTAATCCTATCATACACCTTCTTAGGGTGTCATGGTTTCCTAGACATCACCAAAAGTGATATATTTCAAGGAGTAATTATAGGATAACATATATAAATTTATAGTGCTTATAAACAATTTAAGTGGTATAGACATCACATAACTTGCATGTTTTACTTGAGCATGATAAAAATGAACATAAAATTGAATATGAAAGATGATGATAAGTATGAAATGCTTACTAATTACTTGATGAGGTTTATGAACAAAGGTTTTATCCTAACACCCAAGGTTTTTATTTCACAACCTTAATCAAGAGTGTGTCTAGAGTGTTATAAACTTGTCTTGAAAATATTTTGTGAACTCCTTCTTGCTCCTTGTGGTTGCCGGTTCTAGAGAGAAGAGAGGAAGAGAGCATTTTTTTCACCTTAAGATATTTAGCTAGTGTGTGTAGTTTGTAATTTAATATCATATTATGTAAGTATAAGTGTATAGTCCAAGATATTTTGTACTAAAAGTTATGTGAGTCACTTAGGCATGTCGACAAGGGTATATTAACATTAGTAAATACATTTTTTTTAAATGTGTAAGTACGAGTAGATGTAGATTAAGATGTATACTTGTAAGTTTAGTTAAGTAATTAAGTGTACATTTAAGCTTGTAAAGTAGCGTTAATTAAAAATAAATTTTAACGGGGTCAAAATAAAACATATTGAAGTTATAAAAATTATAAAAATACATTTCTTGCAAAATTTGAGTGAAATGATAATTATCGGGTTGAATTTACGAAAACCGTCGTAATTATATAAACATAACAATTTATATACGAAATAAATTAAAAACATCGGGTAAACTAATAATATAATTTTTATAGTCTTAAAATGAGTATAAAAATATATTAGGAATATTTTTGGAATTGTTGGATCAAATATTCAAAATAAATGATTACGCGATAGCGTTTATTTAATAGGAAAATATTCGTTTAATGAAAAATGCAAATCCATGCATGAACTAATATGATGACAATGATGCTAATGAAATGTAGACTAAACCTAGTCTATATGAAATGCCCTTGATGATTGGTCATGAATTCGCAGCTAAACCACTAAGGTTACGCGAATTTGATACTCGTAAACCTAGTTTACGATAAACGATGAAATAGTGAAGCATGAATAATGATTTGAGAAATGACCTGAAAATACGAGTTGTCACATTCGCCCATCCAAAAAGGAATTCAGTCCCTGAATTCAGTTCGTGTTAGTCTATCGAATTTTTGAGTTTGTGATGAATATCGAGGAAAGAAGACATGAAGAGGTGTCGTTACGGTTATCGATGATTGAGAGCGTACAAAACATCATAGTAAAGAAAATATTGGATGAATCTCCCACGAGTAACACTTTGACTTGGAATATGTGAAAATTTTGCTTGCACTAAGATTTATAAATAACTGCTCCCAACATAACATGATCCCTCCAGAATTAGACATAGTTAGCTAGGCTATGTATAATTAAGGAACGATAATGTGACGTTCGGTTTAGTTGTTATAACTCTCAATGTTTACAAAGATTTAAACCATGTCGTTCAATTGATAGTTAAAGTAAAAAGGAAGTAAAATTCTCGTAAGTGATAACAAATCGAAAAGAAAATAAAGTACGATAGATGAGAATATTTTACAACGAGTGGTTTATCAAACAGTAATACATCTTAAGTAATAAAGATCCGAATACGATGGAAGACATAAACTTAGTACGACATAGTACATAAGGAAAATAAGACTGTTAGTTTCTAAACTTCTTCAGTCTTCCGCGTTGTTGAAACCATGACGAGCTTCTCCTCCTTCTAACATGTATGCATTCCCATGAACACCTTCAACTTGTTGACCTTGGTTTTGAGGACATTGATTCCGATAGTGTCCTTTCTCCCCACATCCGAAGCATGTGACTACGGCTTTACCTCTACAATCCCTGGCTAGGTGTCCTAATTTTTGGCACTTGTGGCACTTGGCAGGGCAAGGAACCGAGTGATGAAACTTACATCGATTACATAGTGGGTGTGTTCCAGCGTAACCTCTGCCTTCTATTGGTGCAGCGACATAAACCATTGCAGCTTCTTGCCTTCTATTCTGTTGTTGATGATGGTTAGTGTTACGGTTTTGGTGGTTGTTATTATAACCTCCTTGGTCATTTTCCCTTTTTCTTTTGTTGTTGTTGATTTGGTTATCGTCGTTGTTGTTGTTATTTCGGTTATTGTTGTAGTTGGTGCGGTTGTTGGTATTGTTGTTACGGTTAGTGTTGGTAATGTTTCCCCCCTTCAATACTTGTTCCATGAGCTTTTGAGATATTCGGATAGATTCTTCAATCGTTTGCGGATCAAAAGAAATCACGTCTCCTTGAATAATCTGGGGAAGTCCCCCAATGAAAGCCTCCAGTAGCTTTTCGTTATCCGAAACCATAGATGGGCATAACACGGCCAATTCTTGAAACCTTCGAATGTAAGTATCAATGTCATACCCAACAGTTACTAGTTCATAAAATTCGGTCTCCAACTTTTTCACTTCCGTACGCGGACAATACTTCTTCGTTAACAAACCTTTGAATTTCTCCCAAGTAAGCTTGAAAGCATTTTCCATTCCCATTGGCTGAGCATACGAGTTCCACCAAGACATTTCCCCATCTAGTAGTGTACTCGTAGCAAACTTAACCTTGCTATCCTCCTGGCAATTACATAACAGAAACACAGACTCCATTTTCTCGAACCATCGAACCATGGCAGTGGCCCCTTCAGTGCCCCTAAACTTAATGGGATCTTCGCTTTTAAATTCCTTGTATGAACAACTTCTAACCCCGGACCCTCCTGCAATTCTTGCAGCAGCAGCAAGTCTAGCGGCTTCAGCTTCCCTCGCAATTCTAGTAGCTTCAGCAGTTGCTGCAGCCGCGGCGGCATTAGCAAGCCTGGCAGCTTCAGCATTAGCTGCAGCCCCAGCGGCAGTGGCGAGTCTAGCGGCCAGCAGTGGTGCAGCCTCGGCAGCATTGGCAAGTCTAGTGGCTTCGGCAGTAGCCGCAGCCTCAGCAGCAGCCGCCACTGTTGCCCTTTCAGTCCTTAATGCATTGGCTATACTATCCCTCACAAACTTTTTCATAGCCTCTTGAGTCAAAACTTGTGGAGCTTTCTTCAGCGCCATAACTTCTTCAAAATAAGAGGAAAGGTGAGATGTAGCAAAGTCCTATGTTAAAAATAAGCGCTCTAAAGAGATGCGATATGAGATAATAAATTTGAGGTTATTTTTTAAAATGATCGACGGGTTCCCAAAAGGTGGGTTATGAGATGTTGTAAGTGCTTCAAATGTATGATAGTTTAGTGACTTAATGTGTGAATAACGTGTAACTCGACATGTTAGTGGTGAAACAAAGGAGTGAGAGTGACTTTGCCCTACTTAAAGGTTTATCTCGGCATTCGACGTTATCGGTGATGAATCAGCTGATATTAAAATTGTGATAGGGAATGACAAGGCATTCTCCACATTGGAGTCTAAAGAAAGGATAATGGAATGGGTATTTAAAGGCATCCATGTGACAATCAATTTGAAATGAAAGTAAATAACTCGAAAAATGTACGTATAAACCGCATGTAAAGTGAACATGCACTTGTGATGAAATGATGAGATGCTATGATGATGTAGTTATAGTCTAGGGTCAATGATGCAACCGAGTTCTCTATAACTGAAGTTCTGATACCAATCTGTCACACCCCCAAATTACCTATTTTGCAGCGGAATGGAATTCCTGGGGGTTGACTGTCATAGCATCACAATCACAGTTATATTGAACGACCTAAAGTGTCGTTTGGAAAACATATCGTTTGATTTAATAAAACAATCAGAGTTTACAAAGTATAGGTCCCAAATGAAATTAGACATGTGCGGAAATAAGTTTGATACAATTCAAACGATGTTTTAAAAGTGTATAAATCCCATGCGAGACGCGTCGTCACCACGACTCTATGATATGTCCACATGCATGCCATGAAGTATATGCCTTAGATACCTGAAATAAAACATGCTTAAAACAGTCAACACAAAGGTTGAGTGAAATCCATAGGTTTAGTTAATTCGTTTGAACACAATATTCGTAGTGTGAGTTACATTGTTTCACACTCATCGTTGAAAACAAAACAACATTTATTTCACTAAGTTCATGACAACCAAAGCGTAAACCTCGTACCAATAGAAATTGGTAAAAATCGTTTCATCGCAGCCCTAATATGGTAAACTTGCCAATTTACCTTAATGATTCAAATATAGTGCGTTCGATTTCCCCTAATTGGGTCAATAAGAACGGGAGTGTTAATTTCAATAGGCCTATTCACAATATTCGCGCTCACTCGCAAGTGACTAATGGTGCATGATGTAGGGACTTCAAACATGGCAATTGATTACTTAGTGACAATAAAACATTTGGATATAGCATACAGGTCAAAGCATTTGTGTTCGATTAAAAATAGTTGAGCATGTATCTCCCCAAGAGTTTGTAAAACAAATAAGTAATAGAAAGTGGGGCTATGAACTCACTTGGTACAATGATGCGATGACAAAAGTGCGTAAACTGAAATGATGCGTAATCTCAAACTGCGACCTATAATGAATGATATGATATATAATAAGTCATGATGTAATGTTATGCATGCAATTCGTATGATATCTATACCACTTGTGAATTTTTGAAAATAATACTTATCGTCGAAAAATAATCTTATAACGTCTTGACCCTTTTTAAATTACTTTACATGTATTTATGTTGAAATGATATCCGACGATAATCATTTAGTGATTTATTAAGAGATTATAACTTTTCGTCGTAAAATAATGTCGTTGAAATTTCCATGAAAGTGACTAAAACGGCCTCTAAAAGCTAGTCGTAAAATGGTGCACGTCGAGCGTTAGGAAACAAACTCAACAGTTTTAGGAAGCTCGTATCATTATCTCAAAGTTTTAGTGTTTAAGTTTCCATACTAGAGGTTTCGATCACAAAGAAAAATATAGGTTAAGTAGGGTACTTTAGTCCAAAATATCGTTTAAGGGTGGTTTTCGGCCAAGTTTGAGTGACCGTATTTAATTCATTACAACTCCGCTAGACAAACGGTCGGACATTTTGGAAAATATGCTTGGCGAACTTACTTTTACTAGAAGACATCACTTTATAAAAAGTTCTACATCAATGTTAAAAACAACCTTCAACATGGTCACTTGTTTGCCGTAATACTTGTCTATTAGAAATATAATAGTTTTTCTTATGTAATAAAGTTACGGAAACTTTGTGTAAACGTGTATAATTTAATCGTTACAAGTCCGTTTTCTACGTTTTATATATCCTCGGAATCGTGATAATATATACTAATATATTTTTGATAAGTCGACACATTTAATAACGCTTAAGATTCATTTTTGACTCGTAAAAAGTTGATATAACATGCTGAATTTTCTGAAGATTATAGTTTTCGTCGTCAAACTTGAAAATAGCATAACTTCTTCGTTATAACTCCGTTTTAACCCATTCAAGCGGCCACATTTTTGTTT
The DNA here is from genome assembly GCA_910596185.1 of Chrysanthemum makinoi. Taxonomy (NCBI): domain Eukaryota; kingdom Viridiplantae; phylum Streptophyta; class Magnoliopsida; order Asterales; family Asteraceae; genus Chrysanthemum; species Chrysanthemum makinoi. The sequence continues at coordinate 65,351,571 of OU343225.1, read as the reverse complement.
TAAAGTGTATTTTCTAAATATCTAGGCCAAAAAGTTTTATCTACTGTCGAAAATTCCAGAATTCAAAAATATGGACAGACCCTTAAGTAAACTTGTCGAAATGAGATTTTCTCGCGCCAAACCTATTCCAACCAATTCAAAACAACTCCGAAGCTATTCTAATCCTACCATACACCTTCTTAGGGTGTCATGGTTTCCTAGACATCACCAAAAGTGATATATTTCAAGGAGTAATTATAGGATAACATATATAAATTTATAGTGCTTATAAACAATTTAAGTGGTATAGACATCACATAACTTGCATGTTTTACTTGAGCATGATAAAAATGAACATAAAAATGAATATGAAAGATGATGATAAGTATGAAATGCTTACTAATTACTTGATGAGGTTTATGAACAAAGGTTTTATCCTAACACCCAAGGTTTTTATTTCACAACCTTAATCAAGAGTGTGTCTAGAGTGTTATAAACTTGTCTTGAAAATATTTTGTGAACTCCTTCGCCTTAATCGTCTTGGAGAAATAAGGATGGAGGCTGCTGCTCTTTGCGTTTAGGGTTTGAGTGAGATGGAAAAAGTGATATTCGTTTGTTATTAAATGGAGTGGAGCGTATGACTTACCGCCGAGATTTTTGGAGTGAAATGATTCAAACGAAATCTTCTATTTATTGTGCATTTATCTTCATTCTAAGTGGTACCAAACAGGAAATGAATTATGTTCATATATAGTAGATGTGTGATGTGATTATTTATGGTCCAGTCCAAATATTTTAACGTGTGATATCATATGATTTTATATGGGACGTGTGATAGGTTTAGGAGGAATCGTTTTTTTTTGTACAAAAGGAAATAAGTAAAACGTAATCTTCTTATTATGTGAAAGTGATTTGGTTTTCCTTTTTATCTTACAACTTCAACGATGTACCGTAAAGATAGGACTAAGAAATTTGTTTATACATATCTTTGGACACAAAATACAAAATGTGTACACTTCTTGAACAATTCATTTAGGCTTAGCAATTACTTAGGATAGGTTAGTTTTTATTTAATATTATGAATTATTATGTAAGTTAAATGTATAACCTATAGTTTTTAATATATCATATTGTTGTAATTCATACTTAGGTTATAATTCAAATGGTACATAAAATGATGATTGAAAATTTAGGGTTTTACAACTCTTCCCCTCTAAAAAGGAAATTTTCGTCCTCGAAAATTGAATTCGCAGAAGTACACAGAGACGTAAAAGTTTAGGGCAGACGTAGAAATCCATAGTTTCGCATAGTCCCAAAGCGTACAAAACTTATACATAACAGATGTCGGTGAGATTTCGCAAAGAGGTACAGAATTTTAAACGAACATGAGGAGTGTCAAATAACGGATATAAGCCTTATTCCATTCACGTACCAACCCCAGGCATTTCCCAAGATGTCGTATGACTTCAAAAAGTTCAGATTATATGATCTCGGTATTATCACGTTGATCAGGCGTCATAATACTTGCATCACATAACAAGTTCTTATTGTCATCATATTTTGCCTCGGGTCATGACAACCACATAACCAATATCACCACAAAATAGATAACATACAGGTAGCAAGTAACATACCCAAACAAACCAGGTCACATACATATAGCATATAACACATCAAGCAAACTTACCATACCACAATGAAAGAGGCCACCAACTTGCACAAAACGGTTCCTCATGACTCATTACTGACGGTCCAAAAGAATAGCTGAGATATACTAGAATGCTAAACGATAAAACTTCACGATTCAAACCGAGTTCTGAACGAATCAAAGAAAAGTAATGCCGATCAAAATCACGTAGCAAGATATCAAACCGCCTCAAAACGCGTGACAAACGGATCAGAGTAACACAAGTCGCGCACAAATCACATGAAGTAGATGAACCTTCTCAGACACCGGTTGAGCCTTTTCTCCGTCCTTGCGCCTTTGGTTGATCCGTCCAGCTCCCTCCAGCAGCATCCTGATGCCTCCAGCAGCACGGCAGTCGGGCGTGGCTTCTGCTTCACGAACCTCTCCAGCTCAGACACTGTTGAAGCAACGCAGGTTCGGCACCATCATCTTCGGCTCCACGGGTAGTCTCCATCTAACGATCGATAAACGGATGTGCGAAGACAAAATAATAAAATCAAATGTGAAGAGAAGAAGACCAAAACAGTGAAGACAAAAGATTATCGAAGTCAAATCTGAACGACAATCCAAAAAGAATCGGAATATATCATAACAGACGGAAGCCTAGAGTCTACACAAGTCCTCACAGGTCAATCCTAAGGTCAACAAGACGAAACCTGTCTCTGATACCATAATTGTAACAGCCCAACCCGACAAGGGTAGAGGTGTCACATTCTGGTGTCATATCAGAACATACAGTTAAAAGCGGAAGTCTTAAGAATAAAGTATCAAGTCATTTAAACAATGACTTACAAGGAAAATTACATAATCCAAAATGTTTAAAATAAAATGAGATCTCCAAACAATAGCCCGACAAAATAAAACCAAATGATAAGGTAACTAGGGTTGGTCCACTCAGATAATCCGATTCTCAGCCCATCAAAGCCCATCTTCAAAACCTATCACCTGCCGCAGGAAAAAAAATGCGACTGAGCTTAAAAAGCCCCGTGAACAGATATAACAGAACGAAAGCTAAATAAAATCTGAAATGCAAAATGAAACAAAGGAAATGGATAACAAAATCGCAGCGAAATGAGAACAATGAGTCAATGAGGATCCTGCAGAACAAAATTATACAGATATCCAAAAAGAACATATAACAAGGAAGACGAAGCAAAGCAAGGCATCGATGACATATATACAAGCACATACAAACAAGCACACAAGTACTGACACATAAGCAAGCATAGCAGACGTCGTATCCACACAACACATACATCATACAATCAATCAGGAAATTAGAACATAAATAAGCCAAACGGAAACTAAAAGCAAGCGGAAGCACTCAAATAAGAAATGAGCATGGCAATCACACAAGACAAATAACCCACAGTTAATAACATAACAGTATCATAAGAGATATAAGCATGGCAGGTCGACAATTAGCAGTAAGAACACCAACGGATAATCATAGCCCATGAACATAATTTAAATGGAGGTATCCCTAATAAACAGATAAATCAGCTGATTACACTCAAACATGATCACCAGACCAATCAAGGTTCCCATAACAGGAAGATAACATATATTCAGATGACAACAGTTGAATCATATAATCGCCTATAAATTATATCGTAACAGGATAAACAGTAATCACATAGAACATGAAACAACATAATCAAATTCAATAATCATATAATAACCCGGTACGTGAATGGAATGGTGGTAGAATGAGTCATATAAGGGTACAGAGTAATGGACAATTAATACAGAATATGGTGCGTTGGGGAATACAGAAGGTTCAACATAGGTATATCAACAGTGTAAGGGTTGTCAGAAATCTACCACGAGCCCAAACCAAACAAACCATATCATATCATAGTAACCATTGCATTCGGAGGGGTGACCTCGGAATACCAGATCAATAGGAGGGGAGACCTCAGTAACCAATGGAGTAGCTAGCTCCCAGACTGTGAAGACGCGTATTGCACACGACGTCATTCACTAGACAGATCATAACATATCAGATAACAGAACAAATCTAGGATGCATCCATACGCCCCTGCAGACAGATAGTGGCCATACAATATATATCGAGCTCATAATCAGATAACAGAAAGGGACGGTGTGGAACATCACTCAACCACACTAGAGTCATGCCATTGGTACATCAATGACACGGCCATTTTACCTTCATGGCTAGGGAAACAATATTTGGCTCGGGTATCAATCTGAAGGGTCAAACAAAGGTCCACAGTGTAGTAATATGTCAGTCATCATAATCAGAGGTTCAATATCAGTAGATCACAATTCAAAGGTTGATAGTAACAGTCAATATCAAAGTCCAATATCAAAGGTTCAATAACAGAGGTTCAATAACAGAGGTTCAGTAACAGAGGTTTAGTAACAGAGGTCCAATAACAGAGGGGTCAATAGCAATGGTTCAATATCAGAGGGTCAATAGCAAAGGAAATCATAGCAATGAAATATCGTAAGCGAACAAAGTCAAAGGATCAGAAAGTCATGAGACATCCCTACTGAAAAGGGATAGAATATCTGCACCTTAACGCCAACGAAAGGAAAGCAAACGAATGAATGAACAAAAAGATACGGCGCCACGTCTTCTTCAATGAATCTACACGGATTACGGTTCGTACAATACTTATTAGCTCATTTAAGTCATAACAGATTTATTGCTTATATAAATCGTATTAATATTTTTAGAGCCATTATGCATATTCACATTTTTAGTAATAGACCGAATTAAATATTTTAGGGTAATAATCATTAATTAGCCAAACTTGAGGGTTACAAATGATAAATGGCAAAATTAAATGTTTAATATGACCAATATCCTATTTTAAGGCTTTGTTAGATAATACTTCAAAGTATAGAGTTCGCATGGTAAAAATCTCAAAGTTTAAGGTTTACATTGCAATTAAGCTTTAAAGTTTTCTTTTACTTTGCTGTAACATGCACGTATGATGAATTACACAAATAAAATACGCTTTATAATGTTCCAAAGTACAAGATTGGTCTAACATCGAGCTTGCTCGCGGTCTATATGGCTAACAACTACGACCAAGTAACTATACATTATCGTTAACCCCCGACTCGACTTCCCCGACGCACTTTCAAAATGCCAAACGGCTTACAAACGAATTCCGCGATCACCCTTGAACTTGCCCCACAAAACTACCCATTTTATCCATGATGACAGTAGATATTTAGATCACATGAAATCGTGTACCATTTGTTTCAAATACATGCCCACACACAACTTAAAGACGCATGAAAAAAATGAGTTGGCTTGATTCATGCACCCATAACCTTAACCTGATTAACACATTCAATACTCACACTTGCATACACATACACGCCACCATACCACTGTCCATATAACGAGACCAAGCCAAAATACCATGCATGCATACACTACATGAACCATAAACAACTCGAGCCTCACATAACGAAACAAGAATACAACTGCCTTTGCTCGAAACTGTCTCTAAACAACACCCTTTTTAATTTAAATACTCAAACTCTTTTTATTCATTCATTTATTTATTACGAGACCAGGTTTGAACTCAGTTTCAAGATGGATAACGAGGGTAATATTGGAGTCTCGGGTGACCAGATAGACATGTACACATTAACTCCTTCGAATGGCAAATACACAAGCACCAGAGTTGACATTTGTAGTTTATAATTTCATGTGACCAGGTTCTTTTAAAACTAAATCAATGGCATTTACCCATGTTCGATTGCCTCATCATTTTAACATGAAGGTTCTGTTAAGCGTTTAAGTCATATATGTTTAAGTTTCATGCATCGAAGAGAAGACCACAAAGATGATAGAAAGGATACCTTAAGAAAAGCCAACCGGACAGCAAGAACACGAGGATCACTCCTAGAGACCCCTCGATCTAACCAACGGTACGCCCCAAACAAGCCACTTACTACTTACGAACCGATTGATCGTTAACCGAACTGGAACAAGGGACTGGTCACCAATACAAGTTAGCCACAATGACACCCAACTGCTACCCTCGCCTTAATCGTCTTGGAGAAATAAGGATGGAGGCTGCTGCTCTTTGCGTTTAGGGTTTGAGTGAGATGGAAAAAGTGATATTTGTTTGTTATTAAATGGAGTGGAGCGTATGACTTACCGCAGAGATTTTTGGAGTGAAATGATTCAAACGAAATCTTCTATTTATTGTGCATTTATCTTCATTCTAAGTGGTACCAAACAGGAAATGAATTATGTTCGTATATAGTAGATGTGTGATGTGATTATTTATGGTCCAGTCCAAATATTTTAACGTGTGATATCATATGATTTTATATGGGACGTGTGATAGGTTTAGGAGGAATCATTTTTTTTGTACAAAAGGAAATAAGTAAAACGTAATCTTCTTATTATGTGAAAGTGATTTGGTTTTCCTTCTTATCTTACAACTTCAACGATGTACCGTAAAGATAGGACTAAGAAATTTGTTTATACATATCTTTGGACACAAAATACAAAATGTGTACACTTCTTGAACAATTCATTTAGGCTTAGCAATTACTTAGGATAGGTTAGTTTTTATTTAATATTATGAATTATTATGTAAGTTAAATGTATAGCCTATAGTTTTTAATATATCATATTGTTGTAATTCATACTTAGGTTATAGTTCAAATGGTACATAAAATGATGATTCAAAATTTAGGGTTTTACAACTCTCCCCCTCTAAAAAGGAAATTTTCGTCCTCGAAAATTGAATTCGCAAAAGTACACAGAGACGTAAAAGTTTAGGGCAGACGTAGAAATCCATAGTTTCGCATAGTCCCAAAGCGTACAAAACTTATACATAACAGATGTCGGTGAGATTTCGCAAAGAGGTACAGAATTTTAAACGAACATGAGGAGTGTCAAATAACGGATATAAGCCTTATTCCATTCACGTACCAACCCCAGGCATTTCCCAAGATGTCGTATGACTTCAATAAGTTCAGATTATATGATCTCGGTATTATCACGTTGATCAGGCGTCATAATACTTGCATCACATAACAAGTTCTTATTGTCATCATATTTTGCCTCGGGTCATGACAACCACATAACCAATATCACCACAAAATAGATAACATACAGGTAGCAAGTAACATACCCAAACAAACCAGGTCACATACATATAGCATAAAACACATCAAGCAAACTTACCATACCACAATGAAAGAGGCCACCAACTTGCACAAAACGGTTCCTCATGACTCATTACTGACGGTCCAAAAGAATAGCTGAGATATACCAGAATGCTAAACGATAAAACTTCACGATTCAAACCGAGTTCTGAACAAATCAAAGAAAAGTAATGCCGATTAAAATCACGTAGCAAGATATCAAACCGCCTCAAAACGCGTGACAAACGAATCAGAGTAACACAAGTCGCGCCCAAATCACATGAAGTAGATGAACCTTCTCAGACACCGGTTGAAACTTTTCTCCGTCCTTGCGCCTTTGGTTGATCCGTCCAACTCCCTCCAGCAGCATCCTGATGCCTCCAGCAGCACGGCAGTCGGGCGTGGCTTCTGCTTCACGAACCTCTCCAACTCAGAGACTGTTGCAGCAACGCAGGTTCGGCACCATCATCTTCGGCTCCACGGGTAGTCTCCATCTAACGATCGATAAATGGATGTGCGAAGAAAAAATAATAAAATCAAATGTGAAGAGAAGAAGACCAAAACAGTGAAGACAAAAGATTATCGAAGTCAAATCTGAACGACAATCCAAAAAGAATCGGAATATATCATAACAGACGGATGCCTAGAGTCTACCCAAGTCCTCACAGGTCAATCCTCAGGTCAACAAGACGAAACCTGTCTCTGATACCATAATTGTAACACCCCAACCCGACAAGGGTAGAGGTGTCACAGTCTGGTGTCATATCAGAACATACAGTTAAAAACGGAAGTCTTAAGAATAAACTATCATGTCATTTAAACAATGACTTACAAGGAAAATTACATAATCCAAAATGTTTAAAATAAAATGAGATCTCCAAAAAATAGCCCGACAAAATAAAACCAAATGATAAGGTAACTAGGGTTGGTCCGCTCAGATAATCCGACTCTCAGCCCATCAAAGCCCATCTTCAAAACCTATCACCAACCGCAGGAAAAAAAATGCGGCTGAGCTTAAAAAGCCCAGTGAACAGATATAACAGAACGAAAGCTAAATAAAATCTGAAATGCAAAATGAAACAAAGGAAACGGATAACAAAATCGCAGCAAAATGAGAACAATGAGTCAATGAGGATCCTGAAAAACAAAATTATACAGATATCCAAAAAGAACATATAACAAGGAAGACGAAGCAAAGCAAGGCATCGATGACATATATACAAGCACATACAAACAAGCACACAAGTACTGACACATAAGCAAGCATATCAGACGTCGTATCCACACAACACATACATCATACAATCAATCAGGAAATCAGAACATAAATAAGCCAAACGGAAACTAAAAGCAAGCGGAAGCACTCAAATAAGAAATGAGCATGGCAATCACACAAGACAAATAACCCACAGTTAATAACATAACAGTATCATAAGAGATATAAGCATGGCAGGTCGACAATTAGCAGTAAGAACACCAACGGATAATCATAGCCCATGAACATAATTTAAATGGAGGTATCCCTAATAAATAGATAAATCAACTGATTACACTCAAACATGATCACCAGACCAATCAAGGTTCCCATAACAGGAAGATAACATATATTCAGATGACAACAGTTGAATCATATAATCGCCTATAAATTATATCGTAACAGGATAAACAGTAATCACATAGAACATGAAACAGCATAATCAAATTCAATAATCATATAATAACCCGGTACGTGAATGGAATGTTGGTAGAATGAGTCACATAAGGGTACAGAGTAATGGACAATTAATACAGAATATGGTGCGTTGGGGAATACAGAAGGTTCAACATAGGTATATCAACAGTGTAAGGGTTGTCAGAAATCTACCATGAGCCCAAACCAAACAAACCATATCATATCATAGTAACCATTGCATTCGGAGGGGTGACCTCGGAATACCAGATCAATAGGAGGGGAGACCTCAGTAACCAATGGAGTAGCTAGCTCCCAGACTGTGAAGACGCGTATTGCACACGACGTCATTCACCAGACAGATCATAACATATCAGATAACAGAACAAATCTTGGATGCATCCATACGCCCCTGCAGACAGATAGTGGCCATACAATATATATCGAGCTCATAATCAGATAACAGAAAGGGACGGTGTGGAACATCACTCAACCACACTAGAGTCATGCCATTGGTGCATCAATGACACGGCCATGTTACCTTCATGGCTAGGGAAGCAATATTTGGCTCGGGTATCAATCTGAAGGGTCAAACAAAGGTCCACAGTGTAGCAATATGTCAGTCATCATAATCAGAGGTTCAATATCAGTAGATCACAATTCAAAGGTTCATAGTAACAGTCAATATCAAAGTCCAATATCAAAGGTTCAATAACAGAGGTTCAATAACAGAGGTTCAGTAACAGAGGTTCAGTAACAGAGGTCCAATAACAGAGGGGTCAATAGCAATGGTTCAATATCAGAGGGTCAATAGCAAAGGAAATCATAGCAATGAAATATCGTAAGCGAACAAAGTCAAAGGATCAGAAGGTCATGAGACATCCCTACTGAAAAGGGATAAAATATCTGTACCTTAACGCCGACGAAAGGAAAGCAAACGAATGAATGAACAAAAAGATACGGCGCCACGTCTTCTTCAACAAATCTACACGGATTACTGTTCGTACAATACTTATTAGCTCATTTAAGTCATAACAGATTTATTGCTTATATAAATCGTATTAATATTTTTAGAGCCATTATGCATATTCTCAGTTTTAGTAATAGACCGAATTAAATATTTTAGGGTAATAATCATTAATTAGCCAAACTTGAGGGTTACAAATGATAAATGGCAAAATTAAATGTTTAATATGACCAATATCCTATTTTAAGGCTTTGTTAGATAATACTTCAAAGTATAGGGTTCGCATGGTAAAAATCTCAAAGTTTAAGGTTTACATTGCAATTAAGCTTTAAAGTTTTCTTTTACTTTGCTGTAACATGCACGTATGATGAATTACACAAATAAAATACGCTTTATAATGTTCCAAAGTACAAGATTGGTCTAACATCGAGCTTGCTCGCGGTTCACATGGCTAACATTTACGACCATGTAAATATACATTATCGTTAACCCCCGACTCGACTTCCCCGACGCACTTTCAAAATACCAAACGGCTCACAAACGAATTCCGCGATCACCCTTGAACTTGCCCCACAAAACTACCCATTTTATCCATGATGATAGTAGATATTTAGATCACATGAAACCATGTACCATTTGTTTCAAATACATGCGCACACACAACTTAAAGACGCATGAAAAAAATGAGTTGGCTTGATTCATGCACCCATAACCTTAACCTGATTAACACATTCAATACTCACACTTGCATACACATACACGCTACCATACCACTGTCCATATAACGAGACCAAGCCAAAATACCATGCATGCATACACTACATGAACCATAAATAACTCGAGCCTCACATAACGAAACAAGAATACAACTGCCTTTGCTCGAAACTGTCTCTAAACAACACCCTTTTTAATTTAAATACTCAAACTCTTTTTATTCATTCATTTATTTATTACGAGACCAGGTTTGAACTCAGTTTCAAGATGGATAACGAGGGTAATATTGGAGTCTCGGGTGACCAGATAGACATGTACACATTAACTCCTTCGAGTGGCAAATACACAAGCACCAGAGTTGACATTTGTAGTTCATAATTTCGTGTGACCAGGTTCTTTTAAAACTAAATCAATGGCATTTACCCATGTTCGATTGCCTCATCATTTTAACATGAAGGTTCTGTTAAGCGTTTAAGTCATATATGTTTAAGTTTCATGCATCGAAGAGAAGACCACAAAGACGATAGAAAGGATACCTTAAGAAAAGCCAACCGGACAGCAAGAACACGAGGATCACTCGTAGAGACCCCTCGATCTAACCAACGGTACGCCCCAAACAAGCCACTTACTACTTACGAACCGATTGATCGTTAACCGAACTGGAACAAGGGACTGGTCACCAATACAAGTTAGCCACAATGACACCCAACTGCTACCCTCGCCTTAATCGTCTTGGAGAAATAAGGGTGGAGGCTGCTGCTCTTTGCGTTTAGGGTTTGAGTGAGATGGAAAAAGTGATATTCGTTTGTTATTAAATGGAGTGGAGCGTATGACTTACCGCCGAGATTTTTGGAGTGAAATGATTCAAACGAAATCTTCTATTTATTGTGCATTTATCTTCATTCTAAGTGGTACCAAACAGGAAATGAATTATGTTCATATATAGTAGATGTGTGATGTGATTATTTATGGTCCAGTCCAAATATTTTAACGGGTGATATCATATGATTTTATATGGGACGTGTGATAGGTTTAGGAGGAATCGTTTTTTTTGTACAAAAGGAAATAAGTAAAACATAATCTTCTTATTATGTGAAAGTGATTTGGTTTTCCTTCTTATCTTACAACTTCAATGATGTACCGTAAAGATAGGACTAAGAAATTTGTTTATACATATCTTTGGACACAAAATACAAATTGTGTACACTTCTTGAACAATTCATTTAGGCTTAGCAATTACTTAGGATAGGTTAGTTTTTATTTAATATTATGAATTATTATGTATGTTAAATGTATAACCTATAGTTTTTAATATATCATATTGTTGTAATTCATACTTAGGTTATAATTCAAATGGTACATAAAATGATGATTCAAAATTTAGGGTTTTACAAGTGGCTGCAGCCTCGGCTGCATTGGCAAGTCTAGTGGCTTCGGCAGTAGCCGCAGCCTCAGCAGCAACCGCCACTGTTGCCCTTTCAGTCCTTAATGCATTGGCTATACTATCCCTCACAAACTTTTGCATAGCCTCTTGAGTCAAAACTTGTGGAACTTTCTTCGGCGCCATAACTTCTTCAAAATAAGAGGAAAGGTGAGATGTAGCAAAGTCCTATGTTAAAAATAAGCGCTCTAAAGAGATGCGATATGAGATAATAAATTTGAGGTTATTTTTCAAAATGATCGACGGGTTCCCAAAAGGTGGGTTATGAGATGTTGTAAGTGCTTCAAATGTATGATGGTTTAGTGACATAATGTGTGAATAACGTGTAACTCGACATGTTAGTGGTGAAACAAAGGAGTGAGAGTGACTTTGCCCTACTTAAAGGTTTATCTCGGAATTCGACGTTATCGGTGATGAATCAACTGATATTAAAATTGTGATAGGGAATGACAAGGCATTCTCCACATTGGAGTCTAAAGAAAGGATAATGGAATGGGTATTTAAAGGCATCCATGTGACAATCAATTTGAAATGAAAGTAAATAACTCGAAAAATGTACGTATAAACCGCATGTAAAGTGAACATGCACTTGTGATGAAATGATGAGATGCTATGATGATGTAGTTATAGTCTAGGGTCAATGATGCAACCGAGTTCTCTATAACTGAAGCTCTTATACCAATCTGTCACACCCCTAAATTACCTATTTTGCAGCGGAATGGAATTCCGGGGGGTTGACTATCATAGCATCACAATCACAGTTATATTGAACGACCTAAAGTATCGTTTGGAAAACACATCGTTTGATTTAATAAAACAATCAGAGTTTACAAAGTATAGGTCCCAAATGAAATTAGACATGTGCGGAAATAAGTTTGATACAATTCAAACGATGTTTTAAAAGTGTATAAATCCCATGCGAGACGCGTCGTCACCACGACTCTATGATATGTCCACATGCATGCCATGAAGTATATGCCTTAGATACCGGAAATAAAACATGCTTAAAACAGTCAACACAAAGGTTGAGTGAAATCCATAGGTTTAGTTAATTCGTTTGAACACAATATTCGTAGTGTGAGTTACATTGTTTCACACTCATCGTTGAAAACAAAACAACATTTATTTCACTAAGTTCATGACAACCAAAGCGTAAACCTCGTACCAATAGAAATTGGTAAAAATCGTTTCATCGCAGCCCTAATATGGTAAACTTGCCAATTTACCTTAATGATTCAAATATAGTGCGTTCGATTTCCCCTAATTGGGTCAATAAGAACGGGAGTGTTAATTTCAATAGGCCTATTCACAATATTCGCGCTCACTCGCAAGTGACTAATGGTGCATGATGTAGGGACTTCAAACATGGCAATTGATTACTTAGTGACAATAAAACATTTGGATATAGCATACAGTTCAAAGCATTTGTGTTCGATTAAAAATAGTTGAGCATGTATCTCCCCCAAGAGTTTGTAAAACAAATAAGTAATAGAAAGTGGGGCTATGAACTCACTTGGTACAATGATGCGATGACAAAAGTGCGTACACTGAAATGATGCGCAATCTCTAACTGCGACCTATTATGAATGATATGATATATAATAAGTCATGATGTAATGTTATGCATGCAATTCGTATGATATCTATACCACTTGTGAAATTTTGAAAATAATACTTATCGTCGAAAAATAATCTTATAACGTCTTGACCCTTTTTAAATTACTTTACATGTATTTATGTTGAAATGATATCCGACGATAATCATTTAGTGATTTATTAAGAGATTATAACTTTTCGTCGTAAAATAATGTCGTTGAAATTTCCATGAAAGTGACTAAAACGGCCTCTAAAAGCTAGTCGTAAAATGGTGCACGTCGAGCGTTAGGAAACAAACTCAACAGTTTTAAGAAGCTCGTATCATTATCTCAAAGTTTTAGTGTTTAAGTTTCCATACTAGAGGTCTCGATCACAAAGAAAACTATAGGTTAAGTAGGGTACTTTAGTCCAAAATATCGTTTAAGGGTGGTTTTCGGCCAAGTTTGAGTGACCGTATTTAATTCATTACAACTCCGCTAGACAAACGGTCGGACATTTTGGAAAATATGCTTGGCGAACTTACTTTTACTAGAAGACATCACTTTAAAAAAAGTTCTACATCAATGTTAAAAACAACCTTCAACATGGTCACTTGTTTGTCGTAATACTTGTCTATTAGAAATATAATAGTTTTTCTTATGTAATAAAGTTACGGAAACTTTGTGTAAACGTGTATAATTTAATCGTTACAAGTCCGTTTTCTACGTTTTATATATCCTCGAAATCGTGATAATATATACTAATATATTTTTGATAAGTCGACACATTTAATAACGCTTAAGATTCATTTTTGACTCGTAAAAAGTTGATATAACATGCTGAATTTTCTGAAGATTATAGTTTTCGTCGTCAAACTTGAAAATAGCATAACTTCTTCGTTATAACTCCGTTTTAACCCATTCAAGCGGCCACGTTTTCGTTTTAAAGTGTATATCAAAATATCTAGGCCAAAAAGTTTTATCTACTGTTGAAAATTCCAGAATTCAAAAATATGGACAGACCCTTAAGTAAACTTGTCGAAATGAGATTTTCTCGCGCCAAACCTATTCCAACCAATTCAAAACAACTCCGAAGCTATTCTAATCCTACCATACACCTTCTTAGGGTGTCATGGTTTCCTAGACATCACCAAAAGTGATATATTTCAAGGAGTAATTATAGGATAACATATATAAATTTATAGTGCTTATAAACAATTTAAGTGGTATAGACATCACATAACTTGCATGTTTTACTTGAGCATGATAAAAATGAACATAAAAATGAATATGAAAGATGATGATAAGTATGAAATGCTTACTAGTTACTTGATGAGGTTTATGAACAAAGGTTTTATCCTAACACCCAAGGTTTTTATTTCACAACCTTAATCAAGAGTGTGTCTAGAGTGTTATAAACTTGTCTTGAAAAAATTTTGTGAACTCCTTCTTGCTCCTTGTGGTTGCCGGTTCTAGAGAGAAGAGAGGAAGAGAGTATTTTTTTCACCTTAAGATATTTAGCTAGTGTGTGTAGTTTGTAATTTAATATCATATTATGTAAGTATAAGTGTATAGTCCAAGATATTTAGTACTAAAAGTTGTGTGAGTCACTTAGGCATGTCGACAAGGGTATATTAACATTAGTAAATACATTTTTTTTTAAATGTGTAAGTACAAGTAGATGTAGATTAATATGTATACTTGTAAGTTTAGTTAAGTAATTAAGTGTACATTTAAGCTTGTAAAGTAGCGTTAATTAAAAATAAATTTTAACGGGTCAAAATAAAACATATTGAAGTCATAAAAATTATAAAAATACATTTTTTGCAAAATTTGAGTGAAATGATAATTATCGGGTTGAATTTACGAAAACCGTCGTAATTATATAAACATAACAATTTATATACGAAATAAATTAAAAACATCGGGTAAACTAATAATATAATTTTTATAGTCTTAAAATGAGTATAAAAATATATTATGAATATTTTTGGAATTGTTGGATCAAATATTCAAAATAAATGATTACGCGATAGCGTTTATTTAATAGGAAAATATTCGTTTAATGAAAAATGCAAATCCATGCATGAACTAATATGATGACAATGATGCTAATGAAATGTAGACTAAACCTAGTCTATATGAAATGCCCTTGATGATTGGTCATGAATTCGCAGCTAAACCACTAAGGTTATGCGAATTTGATACTCGTAAACCTAGTTTACGATAAACGATGAAATAGTGAAGCATGAATAATGATTTGAGAAATGACCTGAAAATACGAGTTGTCACAGCTTGTGTCTACTCGTAAGTTGTAAGTTACTCGTAAACTGCTGTCTACGCGTAAGCTCTCATCTACGCATTAGTTCCTACGCATAACGTTGCTTTCTACGCTTAAGTTTCTACGCGTAACTTTGCTGTCTACGCATAAGTGTATAAGTTTTACGGTTTATCTCTTGACTTTGTAAAATCCCGTGAAAGTATCTATTTCCCGGTTAAGTCAAAGATTTGTAAAATCTCGTAGAATTTAAACATGTCTTCCGTTGCTGATGATGTGCAAGCTGCAGGATCTGATACTCGTCCTCCCATGCTTGATAGAACTGACTATGAGTCTTGGGCACAAAGAATCAGGTTGTACTGCTTAGGAAATGAGAATGGGGTTAACATCCTTAAGTCTATTGATGAAGGACCTTATCAGGTTGAGACTACTAGAGACATGATTGATACTGCTGCAGATGGAACAATAGTCTATGGAATGGATAGACCTAAGATGTATGATGAACTCACTGATAAGGAGAAAAAGAGATTCGATGCTGATATCAGGGCTTCAAATATTATTCTTCAAGGTCTTCCTAAAGATATCTACAAGCTTATCAATCACAACACTGAAGCCAAGGCAGTTTGGGATAATGTCAAGATGCTTCTCTCGGGTTCGAATTGACTATCGAAGACAGAGAATCACAGATGTATGATGAATTTGAGCACTTTAAGATGAAACCTGAAGAAGGTGTTTATGAATATTACGTGAGATTCCACAAGCTGGTGAATGATATGAGGAATATCAAGATGACTATGCCAAACATTCAATTTGAACTCAAAATTCGTAAACAATATGAATCCCGAATGGCACAAGTTTGTCACATCTGTGAAGCTTACAAAAGGACTAAAGAACACCAACTATGAGCAATTGTATGCCTTCCTTCTTCAGAATGAGAAACATGCTATGTTTGAAAAAAGGATTCTAGAACAGTTCAAATCTCAATCAGGAGAAACAAGCTCATCAAATGATACAACTGCATTTTTCACCAAAGCATCACAAGTCACACCCACTGGAAATGATAATCACAAGACCGTTCCTGATTCGGGATATAAGCAACCTAACTCTGATGAAGTCATGGAGCACTTTATCAATAAATTGGCTCTTATGGTTAAACAAAACTTAACCTTCTCCCCACATACCAACAGACTTCACACTAACAATGAGATCAGGACTACATCCAATCTACACAACCATGCTTTTATCAGAGATGGAAAAGTTACTGTTCAACCAGTTCAAGAAAGGCAGTACGAACAAGGAAGAGGTGGAGCTGGTAGAGGCTATGCTGGAAATCAGAATTGGGGAAGGAATGGAAACTAGGGTCAAGCAAAGCCAATCAAGTGCTACAACTGTGGTGAAGAAGGGCACATTGCTAGGAACTGTACTCAACCAAAACGCCCTCAAAACGTAGAATACTTCAGGGACAAGATGCTGTTGGTTCAAGCACAAGATAATGGTGTAAAATTGAATGAAGAGGAGATGTTGTTCTTGTCTGATGGGAATGCTAGAACATATGATGGAGATGTGGACGAACAACCAGTGCATGCTGCTCAGAACAATCCCAACGCCTTTCAAGTTGCAGACTGTGATTCATTTGACTCGGACGTTGATGATGAACCATATGCTCAAACTATCTTCATGGCTAATATCTCTCCAATGATCTCTTCATCTCAACAAACCAGTCCATCCAAGGAATCCATCATTAAAGAGGTACTCAAACTATATGATGTGGTTGATAAGCAAAAGATTCACCACGAAGTACAATCTACTGAAGTCATTGAGTCAGATATTGAAAATATGGGAAATAACATTGTTATCCCATATGAACAATATGTGAAACAAGATGACAGTCTTGTTGTACCTAGTGATGAATCTTCTGCAATTAACAATGAATGCATGCATGATGAATACACTGCATTCGTGCCTGATGATTCCTTGACCACTGAGCTCAATACCTATAAGGAACAAGTTGCTATTTATGAACAGCATGCTAAGTTTGAGTTAACTACCCGTGAGCAGGATATGGATAACCAAATTTGTACAATTATCAGAAAAAGCAATTTTAGAGAAGAAGTCTTAAACCAAGAGTTAAACTCCTAACAAGAAAAGCTTTCTAAAACTGCTAAGCAAAAACAAGAACTTCAAGAAAATGTGAAAATGCTTAAGCAAGAATTCAATGCTAAGGAATCAAAACTTTTGAATGATTTTTCCAATCTAAAAACTTTGAAAAACAAACTTGAGAATAAGTTGTACATACAAGGGAATACCATTCAGCCTGCTCACATGATCACTAAGCATAGAATCTTAAGCGATAAGCATAGCGTTCCCCTTGTTGAGGAACCAAGTCCTGAGGTTATTAAAAAGTCTAGAGCTGCTCATAAGGTAGTTTATGATGGTAATGAAATCCTTAAGCCTAGGCAGAAACCTAGTTGCGTTGAGTGCACTGAGGAAGATAAGAAATCAGATGAAGTCACTAGGGAGAAAATGAACAAGAAGCTTGAAAATCCTGAGTGTAAAAAGAATAACATAACGATCAAACCTCATGATTACACTAAGGAAAACTGGATCTCCTTAAACAAGTTTAAGACTCAGACACTTCTAACTCCTGAACAAGTGTTTTGGAAAATGGATTTAGATAAGCAAAAAGCAGAGAATCTTGTTGTTTCTAACCCTCCCCTTAGGAAATTGCCAAAAGCAACTGTGTATCCTCCCAATACACCAATGCACCTAGTTCCTAGATCTATTGCCACTAATAGCAGGACCTTAATCAGCCTATATGTTGTTTATCAGCTATTTGTTGATTTTGAGAAAACGTGTAAGAAGAGAATCACACCCACAGGAATTACTGAGGGGGAAAGGGGTTTTGAGCAAATGAAAGAATGCTACTTAACCGAAGTCATGCCTTTCTTTAAACAATTAAAGGACAATTTGAGAGTCTTAAAATTGGAATAAACACTGATATTAAAGAAATGGAAAAGGAATTCGATGCAATGATAGTTGAAGTCAATGATTATGAACAGGAACTAAAATACAATGAAATTGAAAGGAAGAATTTGCATATACTAAATGAGAACTTGATCTCTCAATGTGTTGCTCAAGATGTGTTCTATGTTGCTACGAATTCTTCTATTACTGCATCTCAATTTCGTGAATTATTTGTTGCTTTAAAAGTTTCCCATGATCGTGTCATTGAGCTTGAAAAAACGAATTCAAAATTGCATGAGAAAATTGAACAGAATGATCATGATAATCTGGTTAAACATCTTTCAAAATTAGAAGTTGAACATTTTGCTTTGCAATTAAAATATCAACATCTCAAAGAAAATGTCAAAACCTCAAATATCAAGACATCATCTGATGCTCCTGAGTTTGATGCAGTTTTTGAAATTAGCAAACGTGATGAACAAATTCGAGCTCACTATAACACGATCAAAAGATTAAAAGCCCAAATCTCTCAATTAAAGGGTGAAAAGACCAATGTGACTAGCTCCCAAATGCCTCCTCCTTTAGATTCTCAAAATTCTCAAACGTTTCATCTTCAAAACTTAGTAAATGCATTACAAAAGGAAAACAAGAGCTTTCTAGAAGAAAATGAAAAGGTTAAACGTCATTTCAATGAGTTATTTGAATCAATAAAGGTCACTCGTAATAAAAACAACGAACAAATAGCTTCATTGCAAAAAGAAATTGAGAATCTGAAGAGTCAGGTAAAAGGGAAAATGCCAATGATGGAGAATGATGGATCAAAGGTACCTGTTTGTAATAAATATGCTTTGTCTGTGAAATATGTTCCTCCTCATCTTAGGAACAATAAGCTTGCTATTCAAACATATTTCACATCCCTTAAGGATTGCCTAGAATGTCTCCACGAGATTGTTGAAGAGGATAAGTTAGAGAAACCACTTGATAATGCAATTGGGCATGCATGCTTATATGCCAAACGATCTCAAGAAATTCTAGAATGCCTAATCACAATATGCCCTAAGTCCTTAGGTGAGAGAGTTAATCCTTTGATTCCGAGTTTTATGCCTAGGGCCAAGTATGATATCCATTCGATGCCCAATGTTTTGAATGAGCATTGGAGTATATCTTCAAATAGGTCAGATTCCAGATCTGTTAGTAGTAAGAAAGTGAACTTAAGTGTGCCTGCATGTAGTTCAGATCCCAGCACATCTAAACAGGAGATGCAAAGTGTATCAAAACCAACTAATGTTCTCATTCCCTTTACAGGAGTAATCAGTGACATTAAAGCGAGCAGGTCAAAGTCTCAAGACAATACAAGGAACGATAGGACCTCGCAATCTAAGAATGTGCATTGGAAGAAAGTAGAAGACCAACATAGGAACTTTAAGCTTGAGTCGAATAAAACGAATCGTGTTGATTCTAGTATTAGCCATAGGCGTACCGTAATTAATTCGAATTCTGATACTACTTTCAAACCTTGTTATGATGTCTGCTTGAATTATGTTTCTAAACATGAATGTGGTGAGAAAGCTTTGTCCAATGCTGTCAAATCTCCAGTTAACACTATTAATGAAAAATATCATGCTAAGAAGGCAAAATGGCGAAGGCAAAAGAAAGTTAGAAAACAGTGGAAGTCCACAGGAAGAACATTTAGAAAGATAGGTTATCAATGGATACCTGTTGGCCATAAGGATAATTAGGCAATGCCCACTAGAAAATGGATGCCTACTGGTAGAACTGTTCCCTTAAGAAGTGAACATACTTTGAGTAGGGCAAACACGAACACTAGTACTGCATCTATTTATAATGATTCCATTGCCTCAATTTTTGATATGAAGGCTTCTATGTCTGATGTGGGTGATCCAATCACTGTTACTAACCAAATGGAACCCATTCTTGCATGGGGATCCCAATTATCCAGTCATCCATTCTTGTCCGTGTTCAACTGCAGATCGTTCAAATCGTTCTGTGGTACCTGGACTCAGGCTGTTCCAAGCATATGACTGGTGACCGGTCACGGCTCATGAACTTCGTGAGTAAATTTATTGGAACTGTTAGATTCGGAAACGACCATTTTGGAGCTATTATGGGATATGGTGATTATGTGGTCGGAGATAGTGTAATTTCCCGGGTATACTATGTGGAAGGTCTTGGTCATAACTTGTTTTCTGTTGGTCAATTCTGTGATTTCGATCTTGAAGTGGCTTTTCGGAAACATACTTGCTTCGTTAGAGAACTTGATGGTGTAGAATTATTAAGAGGCATTCGAGGTTCTAACTTATACACCATCTCTATCGATGATATGATGAAGTACTCTCCAATTTGCTTGCTGTCAAAGGCTTCTAAAACAAAATCTTGGTTATGGCATCGTCGTCTCAATCACTTGAACTTCGGCACCATAAACAATCTTTCCAGAAAGGATATTGTCAGAGGCTTACCCAGATTAAAATATGAGAAAGATCATCTTTGCTCAGCTTGTCAATTGGGAAAAAGCACGAAATATGCCCACAAACCAAAATCCACAAACTCTGTAATGGAAGTTCTTCGTACCCTTCATATGGATCTGTGCGGACCAATGAGAGTGCTTACAATTAATGGGAAGAGATATATTTTAGTCGTTGTTGATGACTACTCTAGATTTACTTGGGTAAAGTTCTTGAGGACTAAGGATGAAACTCCAGCTGTCATCATCAAACTTATCAAGCAACTTCAGGTTCGTCTAAACAACACGGTTAGAATTGTTCGAACTGAAAATGGCACAGAGTTCGTTAACCGAGACTTAAGTCAATTTTATGAAAGTATTGGAATCAGTCATCAAAGAAGTGTTCCACGAACTCCTCAACAGAACGGTGTAGTTGAAAGACGAAATCGAACTCTTGTAGAAGCCGCAAGAACAACGCTAATTTACTCAAAGGTTCCAATGTTTCTATGGGCTGAAGCTATTGCCACTACCTGCTACACCCAAAATCGTTCCCTTATTCACACCTCTCATGGAAAAACTCCATATGAACTTGTTAATAAGAGAAAACCTGATTTATCCTATCTTCGTGTGTTTGGTGCTTTGTGCTATCCAACAAATGACAGTCAAGATTTAGGTAAATTAAGAGCTAAAGCAGACATTGGAGTTTTTGTAGGTTATGCACCAAACAAGAAGGGTTACCGAATCTACAACAAAAGAACTCGAGATATCATGGAAACTATTCACGTTACGTTCGATGAGCTGTCCGGTCAAATGGCTCCTGAACAATCCAGGTCTGGACCCGCACTTCATAACAGTCCCATTGGTTCATCCCTTGTACCAAACTCTTCTCAAGAAACTCCATATGTACCTCCATCTGAAGATGATTTAAAGAAATTGTTTGATCCTATGTTTGATGAACTTTATGATCCATGTACTAATGAGGTGTCGATTCCTACAACAGAGGCTGCTCATATTCCTGTTAATGAAGTCAATCCCTCAGTCTCAATATCTTTAAGTCAAGAAGCGCCTGCTGCTGATCCTTCAGTCTCATCAACAAATCATCATTCTTCAAATGTACATAATGGAAATGTTTCTGGCATCAATGATGAAGTTAATCCCTTTGCTACTCCCGAAGATGCTCCATTTTAAAACATCTTTGCCCCTGAACCAACATCTGAACCATCTTCATCAGGGGATTTAAACTCTGCTACATCAGTCCTTCAATAAAAACCACACGAACACATTAGAAAATGGACACATGACCATCCATTAGATAACATCATTGGGAATACTTCTCGTTCCGTATCAACTCGAAAACAATTAGCTACTGATGCCTTATGGTGCTTCTTCAACTCAGTACTCTCCAAGATCGAACCAAAAGATGTTAAAACTGCAATGTCTGAGGACAGCTGGTTTAATGCAATGCAAGAAGAAATTCATGAGTTCAAACGTCTAGATGTATGGGAATTAGTACAAGTTCCAGATTGTGCTATGATCATTGCTCTCAAGTGGATCTTCAAAGTGAAGCTTCATGAGCACGGTGATGTTCTGAAAAATAAGGCACGGTTAGTTGCTAAAGGTTATCGTCATGAAGAAGGAATAAACTTTGAGGAATCTTTTGCTCCTGTTGCACGCATCGAAGCAATCAGAATCTTCCTGGCTAATGCTGCAAGTAAGAATATGATTGTCTATCAGATGGATGTTAAGACGGATTTTCTCAACGGAGATCTTAAAGAAGTCGTATACGTCAGCCAACCAGAAGGTTTTGTGAATCCTGAGCATCCTACTCATGTGTATCGCTTGAAAAAGGCCCTTTACGGTTTGAAGCAAGCTCCAAGGGCATGGTACGATACTCTATCAAAATTTATTCTATCCACTGGATTCAGCAAAAGAGCAGTCGATCCAACTTTGTTCACCAGAAAGTCAGGCAAACACTTAATTCACGTTCAAATTTATGTTGATGATATTATCTTTGCCTCGACTGACCCAAATGAATGTGACCGTTTTTCTATGGAGATGGGCTCCAAATTTCAAATGTCAATGATGGGAGAAGTGTCATTTTTCTTGGGATTACAAATTTCACAAAGTCCCGGAGGCATTTTTATAAATCAATCAAAATACGCTAATGAAATATTAAAGAAATTTGGATTTACCTCCAGTGACCCTATTGACACTCCAATGGTGGAGCGTACAAAACTGGATGAGGACCACTCAGGGATCATAGTAGATCAAACGAAATATCAAAGTATGATTGGATCCCTGATGTACCTCACAGCCAGCAGACCAGACATTTTGTTCGCTGTATGCATGTGTGCTAGATACCAGGCTAAGCCTACCAAAAAGCACCTTGAAGCGGTTAAACGGGTCTTTCGGTATCTCCAAGGATCCATTAATATGGGTCTTTGTTATCCGAAGGACTCCGGTATGTCACTAACGGCCTATGCAGATGCTGACCATGCAGGATGTCAAGATACACGTCGAAGTACGTCAGGTGGTGCTCAATTTTTAGGTGATAAACTTGTATGCTGGTCTTCAAAGAAACAAATGAGCACATCAATATCATCTACAGAGGCTGAATACATAGCCATGTCATCATGTTGTGCTCAAATCTTATGGATGAGATCACAATTATCTGACTATGGCTTTGTATTCAACAAAGTTCCTATGTACTGTGATAACAAAAGTGCCATTGCTCTCTGCTGCAACAATGTTCAACACTCTCGAGCAAAGCACATCGACATTCAACATCATTTCATCAGGGAACAAGTGGAAAATGGTGTAGTTGAACTATACTTCGTAAGGACTGAATATCAACTAGTAGACATCTTCACTAAAGCTCTTTCTCGAGAAGGCTTTGAGTTTAATCTTCCACGACTAGGCTTAAAGAGCCTTCAACCAGAAACGCTCAAACGTCTTCAGGAAGACATCGAGGAGTAAAGGTGGTCGACTCTATCCATTCTCTTGTATATATCTTTTCAAAAAAACCAAATACAAAAATATAAAACCAACAAAAAAAGAAAATAGAAAAATATAAAATTTTTCAAAAATCATAAAAATCAGAAAATCTTCAAAATCTACAAAAAAAAATATTGTTTATTTATCATGTTTTTCTTGTCGGTTCGATAACATCTACGGACTTTGTGTTGCCACTCAAAGAATGGCACGGGTCTCTAGATGAAGTTCGAATCTTAAAAAAATAAAAAATAAAAAATAAAAACGAGATGGAGAAAAATATTGGTTTATTGTCATTTCAGACAGTAACCCGCTTTTCAAAGAAAGAACAGAGCCATGCTTTATCATGTTTTTCAAATCTCATGCTCTGATTCTATAAACATTTATCTACTATCTAATGAAAATTAATTGCTTTGTAAAATAACTCGGACTCATGTTTGAAAATCATGTGGACTTAAAAGTTTGCCAAAATATCTATCACTCAATCAACAACTTATGTCATTGATTGAGGGGGAGAATGATTTCAATTAAATCAAAAGGTTATTTGTCATACAATTGTTTTCAAAAGATAATCATGCATGTTTATTCAATGGAGTTTAAAGTCTCTAAATCCGATCCTTATCAGTTAAAACGTTTTTCATAATCAAGTCATAATTCTCCTAAAAAGCTTTCAAAATCAATTTAAATTGTTATCACAAATCTTAAATGATTTGATAATTGTGATCGGGGGAGAATTTGTGATTTAAATTGCATATAATCTGATAATTCGGTAAATGGTTTTAATAAGGATGTACAAGCTCTCCTTCCGACATGTGCCAAATGATTTCGAAATTTCCATGCACATGTTAAGGGGGAGCATCTATCTTAAACCACTAAGTTTTGAAACGTGATCAATGTGCAGGTTCCCTCTTGTATGTGCAAAACTCTTTTAAAACCTTGAGACACATGTTGAGGGGGAGCAAAATTATGAAAACCTCATCCTTTCCCAAAATGCTTTATATACTTGATTTGATTAGGGAAGTGATGTTGATATCTTTTAGAAAATGGTAATCAAAGAAGTTAATACTTTCTCTTGCCTCCATGTGCAAAACGACTTCAAATACTTGATGCACATGTTGAGGAGGAGCTCTTGTTCTAAAAATATCAAAAACAATTCAGGTACAAAATGCTTTGATAATATATCATAAGTATCTGGATTGATTTTCAAATGGTTTTCAATTGGTTTCAACGGCAGATGAACAATACCAAATAGACCGACCAACTTTACTTTATGTATGGTGATATAAGGATGATAAGGTTAGGTATTTGTTCCCATGATCCGCCAGAACCAGAGGGATCTACCCAGGGACAATCCACTAGTTAGTGTAGAAGTCCTTAGGTATGATGATAAAAGGAGAAAAATGAGATATGGGAAGAGTGCGGACTGAGTCAGAGCTAGTACTGGAATAAACCCAACAAGGTTCTAGTTATGAAGTCTCGGTAAGCACTGAAGGGGTTGAAGAATGAAAAAGAACTAAATGTGAAAAGGGTGAAAAGAAATAGCCCTCCAATAATTCAACCTTAGGGCAGAATCCGGGTTCAATACATATGTTACTGGTTGTTACTTAGGTAACACTGGTATTGAAGACAAGATGTCATGGACCCAGTGACGCACTGCACTACAACTTCCCAAGCCACTCAAGTTCCTCTTAAAAGGGCTTGTTTCATTCTCACGGGGAACCGACATAATCTATCGACTTTCTCATAGAGATGGTTGATATTGAAGTAGGAGACCCTCTCCCTAGTCTCCAATTCAGGATCCAAATATGCACAAATTGAGTCTAGAGCCACGAGATCATCAATAAATCTACTTAGGACACTTTCAATGAAGACTCTCTATTTCACACAATGTGGAAAGAGATATTATATCTTGAGTCCTACGCATTATCCTTGTGGTATTGCCAGAACATCTGAGTGATATGCATACATATTCACAATGAAGATGGAAAGCCTTCTAGAGCCAACATCAAACAAGCTCCTGGTAGGTGGCATGTGATATCCATTCTATAGATCAACCATGTGACAACTGAACAGAAACAATGGGGCGATTCAATCTTTTGAATCAATCCTGGTTCAGGTTATGGATTGACGGATACCTTTGAAAAACCAGTCGTTGTGATTAAATGTTATTTTCCATAGCACATCGACTGTGTATTAATGTTTCAAAAGTAAAGGGTATTTATGGTTGATAATTGATTTTCCATAAAACCTTCATGGTATTGCAAAACACTTTCTATAAAGCAATACACGATTGTTTTTCAAATCATTTTTCATCAATCAGTGAATCTCAATTCGCTGGTTCACTCACTCCGTGTTGTCTTCTTTGAGACGTTCCGGTTTGAGAACAGCTAGAACAGCTGCGAAACCCTGTCAAGGAGATTCTTCGGAATTATTCCTGATCACAGGCAGTACTTGTACTGATAAACGGGAACCATGGGCCGTGTACCTCAATTCAACAAAAGTGATCAAAGACACTTTTGTGCGCTTTATTGCTAACTGTTTTATGCAGGAACACCCGACGTTTGCAGCTGATCAGAATGAAGCGGTCAATCCATAGCCGCATGCTCACACATTACATTCATCTCTAATGAAATCATGATAAGTGCATCAATGACTCTGATGTTTTCACTCCATGCTTCTGCTACGCTGCTGCAAATATCATGAATCAGCTAAAGCTTCCGCTACTCTGATAAGAAGATATCATGATCCAGAATGTGAGCATGTCGGTCCAAAAGTCACAACATCACATACTATTAACACCACAAAGGAAGAGTCAGAGATTTATGAGTGCTGATAATCTCAAAGCTGGTTCAAATACTCTATCATCACGCGGATCAGTTTAAGACCTCCACTCGATTTTTCAAAACATGCAGAACATAATGATTCAAAGACTACGAGCTAAAGAACAAAAGTGCTTAATCAAAGAAACCAAGAACATCGAAACGTTATATCAGTTTGTAATCATTGTAAGTTGAGGTGACCTCCCTTATGGGGAGATTGTTGGGATTTAGTAAATCCAGTACTTAAAGTGTCGGTCACCTCAAGTATGTATACTCGTTAGAAAGCTCGTAGTCGTAGCTATTCAGTGTTAGTATTTAGATTACTTTGTAACACCGTGGAGGACGGATGGGTCTTTACCCGCTGTATGCCTGATCCACAGCCTAAAGTAGGCGTCTAAGCTTGTACCCTATAAATACCCTTTGCCCTCCAAGGCAAAGGGTTGGAGCTTCATAATATATTTTTCTTTGTCTCTCCAGGGTTCCCATCTTCTCCCTCTTTCTCTCTCAAAACCTTTTAACCTAAAGGCGCCGCACCTATTGTATATCAAACCAAGATCCTACAACTTGGGTCTTTGATCAAAAGATTAAGGACTGATAGGGGAGGTGAGTACATGGATACTCTGTATTTTCAGTCTGTTGGTATAATCCATGAAACGACTGCCCCTTATACTCCTCAGCAAAATGGTATTTCTAAAAGGAAAAACTGGGTGTTGAAGGAGATGGTTAATTCCATGTTGTCCTATTCAGGACTGAGTCAAGGGTTCTGGGGTGAAGCTATGTTAACAGCTTGCTATTTATTAAATAGGGTTCCCAACAAAAGGAACAAGGTTACCCCTTATGAACTCTGGACTAAAAGAAAACCCAACTTGAACTATCTCAAGGTTTGGGGTTGTAGGGCTGTTGTAAGACTCCCTGATCCAAAGTTGAAAACTTTGGGTGAAAGAGGCATTGAATGCGTCTTTGTTGGATATGCTGAGCATTCCAAGGCTTTTAGATTCTATGCTATAGAACCTAATGAATATGTTTCAGTTAACTCCATAATTGAATCAAGGGATGCAAACTTTGATGAGAATAGATTCTCATCAGTCCCTAGACCAAGTATGAGGATTCCTAATGGAACTCAGGACACTAGTGTTTCAGAGGTCTCTAATGAGGTCCCTGATGAAGTTGTGGTTCAACAACCTGAACCTGTGCTCAGAAAGAGCTAAAGGGTTAGGACTCCAAAGTCATTTGGGCCTGAGTCTCAGCTGTATTTAGTTGAAAGAACAAGGGATGAGGTCTCTGACCAATACTCCTATTGCTTCATTGTTGAGGATGATCCCAAGACATTTGAATAAGCAATGAAGTCCCAAGCTATTGCTTTTTGGAAAGAAGCAATCAATGATGAGATGGATTCCATCATGGGGAACAACACTTGGGTGTTGGTTGATCTTCCACCTGGTTGCAAACCTTTAGGTTGCAAATGGATTTTCAAAAGGAAAATGAAGGTAGATGGAACTATTGAAAAGTTCAAGGCTAGACTAGTCATTCAGGGCTTTAAACAAAAGTCAGGGATAGACTATTTTGATACTTATGACCCTATGGCTCGTATCAGTACCATAAGACTGCTGATTGCTTTGGCATCTATTCACAATCTAGTTATTCATCAGATGGATGTGAAGACAGCTTTCTTGAATGGTGAATTGGAATAGGAGGTTTACATGAACCAACCTCAGAGCTTCATCATGCCTGGCAATGAAAACAAGGTGTGTAAACTGATTAAGTCTCTTTATGGACTTAAGCAGGCACCTAAGCAATGGCATCAAAAGTTTGATGAAGTGGTTTTGTCTAGTGGTTATGTTCTTAACCAAGTTGACAAATGTGTATATAGCAAATTTGATGAATCTGGTAAAGGAGTCATCATTTGTCTATATGTTGATGACATGTTGATCTTTGGCACCGACCAAAATCAGGTTGACTTGACAAAGGAATTTTTTTCATCAAGGTTCTCCATGAAAGACATGGGGAGGCTGATGTTATCCTTGGTATAAGGATTAAACATGAAAGTAAAAGAACTTCTATCTCTCAGTCTCATTATATTGAGAAGGTGCTGAGGAAATTCAATTACTTTGATTGTACTCCGGTGAGTACACCTATGGATACTTGTGAGAAGCTGGTGCCTAATAATGGCAAAGCTGTATCTCAACTTGAGTATTCTAGGGTAATTGGCTGCCTGATGTATGCCATGACTTGTACAAGACTTGATATTGGTTTTGCAGTGGGAAAATTGACCAGGTATACTAGTAACCCTAGTGCTCATGATAACGCTACACGCGTCGTTCGAGGTCAAAGGAACTTCCTTTTCGTCGAGCAAGTTTTTCAACACCCTAGGCAGTGAACCTAATCGTTGTAGTGTAGTATTAGGGTAAGCCACGGGTATTGATATCGTTCTCTAGGGGAATAGGAATGCTAGTGAGAAGTTACTACGCTAAGGTTGGGGTTGAAGAAGATTTTTTTTTTATCTTTTTATATTTTTTTAAGGAAAGGAAAGGTACGAATCTCGGGGTTTGAATTTGAGGGGTTTGGTATTTCTACCGATTACTCTACTTATCTAATTATCTAATCTAAGTTGTATGTAGTCTATGTCTAATTAATGTGTGCTCGTATGATAGTTTAAAGATGTGTTTACTTAGGTTTTACTACTCCTTAATTATCTCCTATTGGTGGTTGAATTGTC
Organism: Chrysanthemum makinoi; assembly: GCA_910596185.1. Classification (NCBI taxonomy): domain Eukaryota; kingdom Viridiplantae; phylum Streptophyta; class Magnoliopsida; order Asterales; family Asteraceae; genus Chrysanthemum; species Chrysanthemum makinoi. The sequence continues at coordinate 65,322,163 of OU343225.1, read as the reverse complement.
ACGTCCTTATTCCTAGTTGCGTTGTGTGTCTAAGGTTGTAGGGTATGCGTTTCTCCCTAACACTTTGAACTTACCAAAGGGTCTCATCTACGAAACCCACTAGGGATAATAAACTCTTACTCTAAGGCACTCTTTGGATGGTTTAGCTTACAACTACTCAAGGAGTCATATTCTAAGGTTCACAAAGATTTAATCAAGCATTAAGTACACAACGAATGACCTATCGCATTACTAGATCATTAATCAACTAAGATAAGAGACAACCAATCAATATTCAATAATCAAGTTTCATATTCCCTAAGCAATCACACAAGTAAATTAGCCGGACATGGAGAACATGCAAGCATAAACACAAATAATCAAAGACATAATTGTATTAATGAAGTAAAACACTTATCTTGGTGTAAGATAGGGTTTGGAACCCTAAAATACTGTACAAGACAGCCTTGGTTCGGTTTAGGTTTTTACTCCAAAAGACTACACACTAAATACTGAAAAATTCGGATTCTATATATAATATTACATCTGCGACGACGTCACCTTATGTTTTGTGACGCCGTCGTGTCGCCGTCATTAGGGTTTCGTCTTGGCCACGTTAGACTTGCGACGGCGTCACCTTATGCTTGTGACGCCGTCCTCTTCAGCTTCTGACGCCATCTGGATTACATCTAGGCCGTCCGAGTTGCGACGGCCTACTCTTTTACAACTTGACGTCGTCACTTGAAAATGGGAGTTTTGGCTTCTGTCCCGTCACAAAGATCCTCCGACGGCGTCGCAATTAACACCTAACGCCGTCACCTTATGTTTTCAGCAGCTTTGAGTGTCTTGATTCTGACTTTGGCCATTTTCTTCGTATAATCGCGCCTTTTCGTCCAAATAAGTTCCATTCCAGCATTTTTCCTCCAAGAGACCTAAAAAGTGAAAAGGAACGATATTAAGCAATAACGGATACAAAAGTGATCAAATAAGGGCTTAAACGACCCCTCAAAAAGGTACCTTTTAAAACCTTATCAAATATCCCGACACTTGGTATTTGCTTGTCCTCAACCAAATGTGCTTTTAGCAAATTAATTTATAAGTTAGGGGTCATGAAGCATTCGTTCAAAACGGTTCACAACACATATAAGCCCCGCAAAAGTCATAACAAGCACGGAAATCACATACTAGCACCTCACATGGGGTGTTTGGATAATCACATCTCTCTCGGGTGTATATGAAATATAACAAATTGGAAATGGAAGATAAACACTCATTAACCGGTCCTAGTACATAGATTACCATAGGCTTGAGAATAGATCAAACCTCCATCGCTTTGGCGTAAGCACCTAGGGAAAGACTATCAAAGAGGTCTTTAAAGGGTTGTAATGTTAGGCTTACGGTAGGGAAACAAAGGGTTTGGTGGGATAGGCTATATAGTGGTGGTAGGTCAAAAATCTCTTATGTTACAAGCATACGAAGAATGGCGTTGCTAAGCCAAGACTCGACACTCTAAACTCTAGCTAACTGAAATAAACAAACATAAATTTAAAGGATAGATGTAGGATGGTAGCCCGTATGTTGTTGTTTTTTTTTTTTTTTTTTTTCATCACTCTATTTTTATTTTTATTTTTTTTCTATTTTTTTTCTCCTTTTTTTTCGATTTTTTTTTCATACACTTTTACTCTACCATCCTCTACGGTAACATCAAAATGATAGGGATTTATAGGCACATCCCTACACTTGAGTTTTTATTACTCTAACACTAATTTGACCCGAATTGAAAAGATAAAAACACTTGGGGTACATTATTACGCAACAAAGGGAATTTGAATTCGTTCCCTTCCCGTTATTTCATAAACTTTAACTTTTCCCATGAATCCCAATCGTCCCAAAACTGTATACAAAGGATATGACTCGACTTAGCAACTCATGCAAGCAACTAGATAATTGAACTAAGGGTTTAAGGTGATAACAATAATGCACTAAAAGTGAGTGCATACAAGGTAGGCTAAGGCGATTTGGGTGTATATTTGGGGGTGGGGTGTAAACAATGCTCTTCATTGATATTCTGGAAAAACCGAAACATCACGAGAACCGCGAAAACGATAGGCTCTGAGGGGTTAACTAGGGGTATCGTGTACTAAAGATGAGTACAATGCAAAGGGTGTGGGGGAATTACTCAACAGATGTGGAAGAAGTAATTATATTACGGGTATCAAACAAGGGTTATCCTAATGCCTCTTATCATTTAGTTATTCCTAACTACACAAGGGTAGTCTTACTTGCGATCTCGAAATGCATCACAAAACAAGTTCTAGAATCTAATATACTACCGGTTCACACTCTAAGCATTGAAGATGAATGCTTTTAATTCCTACTAATCTAAGGGCGATCCTCACTTTTTTGGTGGAATTTAGGTGGTAAAGGGTTTTTGTGCTAGTCATGCAACTTCCTATCCGTGAGACGCTTTTGTTAAGACTAATGGCCCACTCTTAGATGTCATGAAAAATTTTAAATTTGGTGCCAAAATTACCCTAACCGACATTTTCTCATGGTTCATTACACAAATACAATTGGACAAAGCAAATAATCAAGGATAAGCATAGTTTCAAAGTTCCAGTTTTATTTTCCCTCCCTACACTTAAACTGAACATTGTCCCCAATGTTCCCCGAAAGTATCAAAGTTATGATAATTGGAAGGTAATTAAAAACGAAAGAAACTAGTACTCCCCTGATTAGCTCAGTAGGATCCGTGTGTGAAGTAGTGGTTAAATCCTTTCCAAGAAGAATTTATGCGTGAAAAGCTCCTTCCAATCTTATGTAACTTCTTCTTGATAAATTAAACCTGCACACTTGAAGAAACAAACGAAACCTTCGCGTAAAATCGGCGGTAATAATATATATAAGACTCGATTTAAACTAGGATATAATGCTTGTGGAATGGATGTTTACATAATTTCTGGAAAATTAAGACCTGGAAAATTCCAAAAAAAAAATTTAAGTACCTCAGAAAACGAGAAAAAGTAATCTGTTGTTTTACTCCTTCCGACGCCGTCAAGTTGCGATCCGACGCCGTCAGTTATCTGACAAAAACGGTCTGCGATTTTCTCGAAAAAAATTCTAGAAAATTTACATCTTTAGAATCTGGAAAAATTTCTGCAAAGCATCCATTATGACTCGATACAAGCATTTGACTCGAACAAACACACAAATATATCTTTTAACGAATTGTTATTCTCATGTTTACGTTTCCTTGAAAACGTGTGTAATCCTCCCTACACTTACCCTTATGTAAAATACCTTTATATGCAATTAAGACGAGGTTAAAAAGAAAATAAAGCATTTTCACAAAATTAAACATGAGAATAAACAATCAATAAAATATATATGACACTAACAAGCAAACAATTAAGCATGGGTTGCCTCCCACGAAGCGCTTTTCTTTATTTAAGAGTCTTGTAGCTAGACTCGTAGTCGTGTTCCTACGTTACTTCATTACCGCCACCTTGACGGTCTCTAATGGGGGATTCCATGTTGTAGAAGTGCCCTATGATGCACCTCTCTAAGAGTTCGTCCTCTCCCCACTTGGTCCTATATTTTGGTCCTAAGTTCAAGCAATCCTTATAGAATCCGAAAATCTTAGCCATAACATAATCTACTCCTTTTTCCCTATCCTCATCATTCCTATAATAGACCGACAGTTTAAGTTCTTTTTCATCATTAGAGAGTGATGAAAACTTCTCAATCTTAAACGGCATTTGGTAAGCTATGTCATCGGTCTCATCCTTGAATCGCACTACTCCTAACGAGGGATCATAGGTCATCCCGGTGCTTTCTATGAAAGGTTTTCCTAGAATAACATGGGACAAGCTAGGGTCTATGGCCGTGCTAATATCATCCACAATTATGAAGTCCGTAGAAAACGTGAAACTACCTACATAAACGGGCAATCCCTTAACTCTACCAAGAAAATTGCACTTAACCCTAGGATTATCGGGGTCTTGCCTAGTTGGAATAGGCTTCTTCATTACCCAATTGTAGTAGGTGCTAGTCATTATGTTGATTGGGGATTTACGATCAATGTAGGCATTTGCCACAAAAAAGTGTCCTATGAAACATGGTATGTTAAGATTCCAAGGGTTCCCAAACTTGATTCGAGGGCTTTTCCTAACATACTTGTGACGGAGGTTACGCACTAAGTGAGGGTGGCGAGATAGTTCTTCTTCCGTAGGAAACTTATTGAAATAGTCATTGTCTACTTCATCTACTTCCTCGGTTGTTTCATTATTCTCAAGTGTATGGTCCTCTTCGTCATTTGTTCCATTAGGTTTAACTAAGGTGATGGTATTGACGAATTGAACGTGCTTAGCTAGCTTACTTGGGTCCTTAATCTCTACACCGAAAGGCTCGGGAGTTGAGATAGCATTAACCTTCCTATCACTATTGGTTATGGCTTTCAAAAGGTTGTCTATCTTCCTATCCATTTCGGCTTGTTGTTGGTTAAAGCAGTCCGAGAGCTTAGCTATTTGGGATTCTTGGGATGCAACAAGGTTTTGCAACATCCCTTTGATGTTTTGTTGGTTAGGACCGTTAGGTGGGGGCCATGAAAAATCATTGGAAGTGAATTCCTTGGTTTGTCCCCAGTAGAAGTCGGGCTTGCCTTTCCATGCCTCTCGGGTTTCATTGACATTCCTAGGTCCGTGTATTGTAGGGAATCTTCTTCCCGTTCCATTAATACGCGAGGATGCGTAGTCAACGGAAGCATGTTCGGGGGATCGAGTGCTAGTACGCGTGTTATGAGGATCACAAAACGGCTCTCACGAGGAAGAAACTTTGCTCCCATGGTGTGAAGACTTAGGATTTTCGTAGGAACTCATTAGGAGTTTTACTTGATCTTCAAGTTCAATCATCCTACGGTCGGAAGGTTGTGAGTCGATGGGAGGCAAGGAGATTGCCTTAATGGTTTTGGGCAGCTCACGGGGGTCATCCTAACTTTCGTTGTCATAGAGGGCGAGGTCCTCTATTATACCCCATGATTCTTCCGCGGTGAGATCACTAAGTTTTCCACCGGCCGCTTGGTCAATGGATCGCTTGGTGGGGAAGTTGACATGATCATAGAAAATTTGGACTTGGAGCCAAAGATCAATGCCGTGATGAGGGACTTTATGAAGTAAGTCCTTGAATCGAGTCCATGCTTCGTAGAGAGATTCACCTTGACGTTGTTGGAACATCAAGATGTCATTCTGATAACGCTACACCCGTCGTTCGGGGTCAAGGAAACTTCCTTTTCTTCGAGCAAGTTTTATAACACCCTAGGAAGTGAACCTAATCGTTGTAGTGTAGTAATTAGGGTAAGCCACGGGTATTGATATCGTTCTCTAGGGGAATAGGAATGCTAGTAAGGAGTTACTACGCTAAGGTTAAGGTTGAGGAAGATTATTTTTGTATTTTTTTATGTTTTATGAAAATGGAAAGGTACGAATCTCGGGTATTGGATTTGGGGGGTTGGTATTTCTACCGATTACTCTACTATTATCTAATTATCTAAACTAAGGTTGTGGGAGTCTATGTCTAATTAATGTGTGCTCGTATGATAGTTTAAAGATGTGTTTACTTAGATTGTATTACTCCTTAATTATCTCCTATTGATGGTTGAGTGTCACGTCTTATTCCTAGTTGCGTTGTGAGTCTAAAGTTGTAGGGTATGCGTTTCTCCCTAACTCTTTGAACTTACCAAAGGGTCTTGTCTACAAACCCACTAGGGATTATAAACTCCTACTCTAAGGCGCTCTTTGGATGGTTTAGCCTACAACTACTCAGGTAATTATATTCTAAGGTTCACAAAGATGAATCAAGCATTAAGTACACAACGAACGACCTATCGCATTACTAGATCATTAATCAACTAAGATAAGAAACAACCAATCAATATTCAATAATTAAGTTTCATACTTCCTAAGCAAACACACAAATAAATTAGCCGGACATGGAGAACATGCAAGCATACACACAAATAATCAAAGACATAATTGAATTAATGAAGTAAAGACTTATCTTGATGTAAGATAGGGTTTAAAACCCTAAAATACTGTACAAGACACCTTAGGTTCGGTTTTAGGTTTTTACTCCAAAGACTCTCCACACAAAGACTGAAAAATTCGGATTCTATATATATAAGATTACAATTGCGACGGCGTCACCTTATGTTTAGTGACGTCCGTCGTGTCGCCATCATTAGGGTTTCGTCTTGGCCACGTTAACCTTGCGACGGCGTCACCTTATGTCCGTGGCCCCGTCCTCTTCAGCTTCGACGCGTCGGATTGCATCTAGGCCGTCGAGTAGCGACGACCTACTCTTTACCACTGGGCGTCGTCGCATGAAAATACAAGTTTTGGGTTCGGCCCCGCCAGAAATCTTGGGGCGGCCGCCAATAGCACCCGGCCGCGCCTTCTAACTTCAGAAGCTGTGAGTGTCTCGATTCTGACTTTGGCCATTTTCTTCATATATTCGCGTCTTTTCGTCCAAATAAGTGCCATTCCAGCATTTTGCCTTCACGAGACCTAAAAAGTGAAAAGGAACGATATTAAGCAATAACGGATACAAAAGTGATCAAATAAGGACTTAAACGACCCTTCAAAATGGTACCTTTTAAAACCTTATCAAATATCCCTACACTTGTTATTTGCTTGTCCTCAAGCAAATGTGCTTTTAGCCAATTAATTTATAAGTTAGGGGTCATGAAGCATTAATTCAAAACGGTCCACAACACATATAAGCCCCGCAAAAGTCATAACAAGCACGGAAATTACATACTAGCACCTCACATGGGGTGTTTGGATACTCACATCTCTCGGTGTATATGAAATATAACAAATAGGAAATGGAAGATAAACACTCATTAACCGGTCCTAGTACATAGATTACCATAGGCTTGAGAATAGATCAAACCTTCAACGCTTTGGCGTAAGCACCTAGGAAAGACTATCAAAGAGGTCTTTTAAAGGGTTGTAATGTTAGGCTTACGGTAGGGAAATAAGGGTTTGGTGGGATAGGCTATTTAGTGGTGGTAAGTCAAAAATCTTTATGTTAACTGCATATGAAGAATGGCATTGCTAAGCCAAGACTCGACACTCTAAACTCTAGATAACTGAAATAAACAAACATAAATTTAAAAGATAGATGTAGGATGGTAGCTCGTATGTTTTTTTTTTTTTTTTTTTCTCTTTTTCTATATTTTTTTTTTCCGATTTTTTATTTATTTATTTTTTTTCATACACTTTTACTCTACCATCCTCTACGATAACATCAAAATACTAGGGATTTATAGGCACATCCCTACACTTGAGTTTTTATTACTCTAACACTAATTTGACCCGATTTAAAAAGATCAAAACACTTGGGGTACATTATTATGCAAACAAAGGGAATTTGAATTTTTAACGTTCCCTTCCCGTCATTTCATAAACTTTAACTTTTCCCATGAATCCCAATCATCCCAAAACTGTATACAAAGGATATGACTCGACTTAGCAACTTATGCAAGCAACTAGATAATTGAACTAAGGGTTTAGGGTGATAACAACCATTTGCACTAAAAGTGAGTGCATAAGGGGTAGGCTAAGGCGATTTGGGTGTATATTTGGGGGTGGGGTGTAAACAATGCTCTTCATTGATATTCCGGAAAAACCGAAACATCACGAGAACCGCGAAAAGGATAGGCTCGGAGGGGTTAACTAGGGGTATCGTGTACTAAAGATGAGTACAACGCAAAGGGTGTGGGGAATTACTCAACCGATGTGGAAGAAGTAATTATATTACAGGTATCAAACAAGGGTTATCCTAATGCCTCTTATCATTTAGTTATTCCTAACTACACAAGTGTAGCCTCACTTGCGATCTCGGAATGCATCACAAAACAAGTTCTAGAATCTAATATACTACCGGTTCACACTCTAAGCATTAAAGATGAATGCTTTAATTCCTACTAATCTAAGGGCGATCCTCACATTTTGGGTGGAATTTGGGTGGTAAAGGGTTTTTGTGCTAGTCATATAACTTCCTATCCATGAGACGCTTATGTTAAGACTAATGGCCCACTCCTATATGTCATGAAAATTTTTAAATTTGGTGCCAAAATTACCCTAACCGACATTTTCTCATGGTTTATTACACAATCACAATTGGACAAAGCAAATAGTCAAGGATAAGCATAGTTTCAAAGTTCCGGTTTTATTTTCCCTCCCTACACTTAAACTGAACATTGTCCCCAATGTTCCCCTAAAGTATCAAAGTTATGATAAAAGAAGGTAATTAAAAACGAAAGAAACTAATACTCCCTGATTAGCTCGGTAGGATCCGTGTAAAGTGGTGGTTAAATTCTTTTCAAGAAGAATTATTGTGTGAAAAGCTCCTTCCAATCTTATGTAACTTCTTCTTGACAAACTAAACATGCACACTTGAAGAAAACAAATGAAACCTTCACGTAAAATCGGCGGTAATAATATATATAAGACTCGATTTAAACTAGGATATAATACTTGTGGAATGGATGTTTACAGAATTTCTAAGAAAATTAAGACCTGGAAAATTCCAAAATTTTATAAATAGCTCAGAAAACGAGAAAAAAGTAATCGATGTTTTACTCCTTCCTGACCGTCAGTTGCAATCTGACGCCGTCAGTTATCCCCGACAAAAACGGTCTGCGATTTTCTGGAAAAAATTCTGGAAAATTTATATCTTTAGAATCTGGAAAAATCTCTGCAAAAACATCCATTATGACTCGATACAAGCATTTGACTCGAACAAACAAACATAAATATCTTTTAGTTAATTGTTATTCTCATGTTTTTATCCCTTATGTAAAATACCTTTATATGCAATTAAGACGAGGTTAAAAACAAAATAAAGCATTTTCACAAATTTAAACATGAGGATAAAAAATTAATAAAAGATGAAAGATAAATCATAAACTAAGATAAAACATACATGCAAACTAAATTACACCACATGTAAATAAACACCACATAGTTCAAAGGTCACTACTAATTTAGATGTCCAAGATTATTACATGCCAAAATAAAAATTGTTTCAACAGCCAACCATACTCAATCCATAAACTACTACATCAATCATGGGGGAGGGGGTCCATAACGATAGTCATAACCAGGGGGAAGATGGCCCAAATACCCATAGGGTGGATAATCCTCCTCCTACGGGAAAGGATCAATCGGAGATGTGGGTCAAGCGATCACGCATGGATAGATGATGCATCGTCTGACCAAGGTATGGTCGTAGGTCCAGTTAGCCCTCCGGTCCTGTGCGCCATCCATGTATCCATGCGCCCCATCCATGCTCCCTGGTAGGCCTACCAATATCCACTAGACATGTGCCTGTAGTTATCGGTAGAGCTTCTGCTTCACCTCCCTGGCTGGTGTGCGGTACAGTGGCTCCTCATCATCATCGTCATCACCACCTTGAATGGCGAAATGAGAACGGAACCAAGCGTAACCTCTACCATAATCCATCGGACATTCATAGCTTTCGAGATTTACCCTTGACGACCCTAGGTGCTGCCATCGATTCGAGGAATGAAGGTACCTCTCCTGCCAATACACCTAGGGATCGAGCTAACCGGGTAATAAGCATGCCCTCATACACCCTATCCTCCAACCTAACCCCACTTGCGGATCTCAAGTAATCGGCCAACCGAACGGGATGTTACATACACACTCCCAATATGCAATAGAGATAGAATAGGTCCGGTAAGGTGACACGATGGCTCGTGGCATGTCTCCCTGTGATAGAGAAGGTGAGGCATCGATGTATGAGCCTAACCCGTGGATCCCGGATTTGTGAAGCGAGGGTACCCCCAGTAATGTACTCCCCATCAGCAATCGTGTTCCAGAACTGAATACACAACATCTCGTCCTTATGGGTAATTCCATTTTCAAATCGAGTCCTAAAAACATCACTCTCAGCATCCTCAGATGTATATAGTCCCAACCTCCATCCAAACTCAAGCGTCGACATTGCCCTCCATTCCCCTCCTAACCTAAATCGGATCCCTTGGAAATTAATATTATCCTGACATGCATTGATATTTGGCAGATATGATGCGTGAAACTCACGTACCATCTCGCCATACACGGGCTCTCCCATTCGAAACAATCTTTCCCATTGGGGATCAGTGAACTTATCCCTCCTAAAACTATTTGAAAATTCCCTAGACAAATCATTCTCCTGCAGAAATGCCCAATCCAACACAGCCCCTGAATCAATAGTTTGATGGAGTAAATCGTTGTAACTAGCTTGACAACTTTCTTTAGTAAATACCCCCCACCCAATGATTGTGTCCGCAATGTTTTCTTGAGCATTAGAAGATTGTCCCCTAGTCCTCTTTACTCTTCTGCTCATCTGAAACAAGAAATCAAATAAGTGGAGAGCAAATGAGTATCATTTGCGATGCAAAGGACGACACAAGCCGGTAATGACGGCGTATTAATACACTGGCGACGTCAGATCGACCAATTTTTTTGAATTCGACATTTGCGAGGGAAAAGTCCAAGTTTCTAACCATAACCCTTGACCCAAACACCCTTGTTGCAGCAACAATGCCATAATGGCCAGGTGGTTTTGACTCCTAAGCCGTAAAGGCTTCTCGCAAAGTTAACCCCCATATGGTAACACTACTACTTCGCCTAATCTTAAGCCTTAACAAGATTACAAGGGCGAAATAGATCAAATAAGTTGGGGTTTTTCGGATTTGAGAAAAGAGGGGAAAACGAAATTGAACATGAATTAGAACAATTGAATAGACAAAGATCAATGTAGATTACTTACCTCGTGGAGATTGCTGTGAAAAAATGGTGGATTTGATGTGGGGAATACGTTTTGTGTGGTGTGGGCGGATAAAAATGTGTAGGGTAAGGAATGAAAGAGATAGGTGCTGTATTAATACGTCTGATCTGGCTTAGCGACGGCATCACTCGTTAAAGTGTGACGGCGTCACGTCCAAATTTTCGTAAAAGAAAACAGTTTTTTTTTTTTTTTTTTTTTTTTTAGTCCGCCCGGATCAAAAATCTGGTTACTATTTTTGACAAGAAACTTAGTTTTTATTTTAAAATCAATTTGGTTATTCCACCAATAATCTCCACTATGGTAAGCAACGCATATGTCAAATTGTCTTTCAATCGTGGTCTCAGAGGTTCCGAAGTCTTGAGGGTGAGGTTCTTTCTTTCCAGGTTTAAAACCGAAAGAACTTTTCCTTGTATTGGGAAAATCGGGAAGTGATACGTGGACCATTCCAATGAATGTGTTTCTAGGGAACAAGTGGGAAACGTTGAGATAGGTGTTTAGGCAAGAATATGATTCATCGAGGTTTACTAAGGGAGAAGGTTCGGGAGTCACCCCAGCATGTCCTGGTATCGCATACACCTTTTCAAGCTTTTTAGGTGTATTTTTCTTTGCGATTTCACCACGGATGCTCGACATGAAGTTATTAGCTAGGCCCAAGAAAGTGTCATGAGTTATTTGCATTTGAGCTTCGTGACGTTTTATTTCCTCTTCTTTCTTGTAGACAAATGTCAACATAATGTCCTCGAATTCATCCTGCCTGGATTTCCTTGGGATCAAAAATTCCTTGACCGCATTCGTGTGTTCATCAGCACGCGTGGTTACTCCCATTAATGCTTTCACTTGGGCCTCCATACTCATAATTGCTTGTGCTTGGGAAGTTGACCCGTGTTCATGAACAACTGGAATTTCCCAACCTTCCTCTTCATATTGGGCAAGGTCCTCAATAACCTCCCAGCATGCCTCATCATCAAGGTTACTTAGTCTTCCACCGGAAGCATAATCAATGGTTTGTTGGAGAGAGAGACTGACATGATCATAGAAAATTTGGACTAGGAACCAAAGATCAATGCCGTGGTGAGGGACTTTATGAAGTAAGTCCTTGAATCGGGTCCATGCTTCGTAGAGAGATTCACCTTGACGTTGTTGGAACATCAAGATGTCATTCCTAAGCTTAGTGGTTCTCCCCGGTGGGAAAAATTGATCAAGGAAGCGAGAGGTAAGATCATCCCAACTTGAGATGGAGCCGGCGGGAAGTCGTTCAAGCCAATTACTAGCTTGGTCCCGTAGAGATAATTGGAAGAGACGCAGGCGCGTGGTCTCTCGAGTAGTAGCATCAAGGTCGATGGAATCGACGATTTTGAGGAAATCCCTCGATTGATTTGGATCTTCAAAACAAAGTCCATGGAATGCACATCCGTTTTGCACCAACCGGATGGTGTCGGATCGCAGGGCCGTAGTTTGGGCTTGGTCGGGAAGCTCAATGGTGTTCCTATAGCCTAGGTGGCTTGGTCTTGAGTATTCACCAAGAGTACGGGCTCTTGGCGGGTCATTTGGTGGTGGGTTGATGAATGGTAGTGGGTTATCACCTTCCATGATGAAAAGTGATGGGGTTACGAACAAAGGTTACGAAGAAGGGGGATAGACTAAGAGAAATCTAAAAAATGAGAAAAATTTACTTGATATGAATCAAGCAAAGAAACCTAAACGAGGTGGACTACTAACTAGCTATTCTAATCCCCGGCAGCGGCGCCAAAAACTTGATAACGCTACACGCGTCGTTCGGGGTCAAGGAAACTTCCTTTTCTTAGAGCAAGTTTTATAACACCCTAGGCAGTGAACCTAATCGTTGTAGTGTAGTAATTAGGGTAAGCCACGGGTATTGATATCGTTCTCTAGGGGAATAGGAATGCTAGTAAGGAGTTACTACGCTAAGGTTAAGGTTGAGGAAGATTATTTTTGTATTTTTTTATGTTTTATGAAAATGGAAAGGTACGAATCTCGGGTATTGGATTTGGGGGGTTGGTATTTCTACCGATTACTCTACTATTATCTAATTATCTAAACTAAGGTTGTGGGAGTCTATGTCTAATTAATGTGTGCTCGTATGATAGTTTAAAGATGTGTTTACTTAGATTGTATTACTCCTTAATTATCTCCTATTGATGGTTGAGTGTCACGTCTTATTCCTTGTTGCGTTGTGAGTCTAAAGTTGTAGGGTATGCGTTTCTCCCTAACTCTTTGAACTTACCAAAGGGTCTTGTCTACAAACCCACTAGGGATTATAAACTCCTACTCTAAGGCGCTCTTTGGATGGTTTAGCCTACAACTACCCAGGTAATTATATTCTAAGGTTCACAAAGATGAATCAAGCATTAAGTACACAACGAACGACCTATCGCATTACTAGATCATTAATCAACTAAGATAAGAAACAACCAATCAATATTCAATAATTAAGTTTCATACTTCCTAAGCAAACACACAAATAAATTAGCCGGACATGGAGAACATGCAAGCATACACACAAATAATCAAAGACATAATTGAATTAATGAATTAAAGACTTATCTTGATGTAAGATAGGGTTTAAAACCCTAAAATACTGTACAAGACACCTTAGGTTCGGTTTTAGGTTTTTACTCCAAAGACTCTCCACACAAAGACTGAAAAATTCGGATTCTATATATATAAGATTACAATTGCGACGGCGTCACCTTATGTTTAATGACGCCGTCGTGTCACCGCCATTAGGGTTTCGTCTTGGCCACGTTAACCTTGCGACGGCGTCACCTTATGTCCGTGACGCCGTCCTCTTCAGCTTCGGCGTCGTCGGATTGCATCTAGGTCGCCGAGTAGCGACGGCCTACTATTTTACCACTGGACGTCGTCGCTTGAAAATACAAGTTTTGGGTTCTGGCCCGTCACAAAAATCTTGGGACGGCGTCGCCAATAGCACCTGACGCCGTCGCCTTCTAACTTCAGCAACTGTGAGTGTCTCGATTTCGACTTTGGCCATTTTCTTCATATATTCGCTCCTTTTCGTCCAAATAAGTGCCATTCCAGCATTTTGCCTTCACGAGACCTAAAAAGTGAAAAGGAACGATATTAAGCAATAACGGATACAAAAGTGATCAAATAAGGACTTAAACGACCCCTCAAAATGGTACCTTTTAAAACCTTATCACATTCCTAAGCTTAGTGGTTCTCCCCGGTGGGAAAAATTGAGCAAGGAAGCGAGAGGTAAGATCATCCCAACTTGAGATGGAGCCGGCGGGAAGTCGCTCAAGCCAATTACTAGCTTGGTCCTGTAGAGAGAATTGGAAGAGACGCAGGCGCGTGGTCTACCGAGTAGTAGCATCAAGGTCGATGGAATCGACAATTTTAATGAAATCCCTAAGATGCTGATTGGGATCTTCGGAACGAAGTCCAAGGAATGCACATCCGTTTTGCACCAACTGGATGGTGTCGGATCGCAAGACCGTAGTTTGGGCTTGGTCGGGAAGCTCAATGGTGTTCCTATAGCCTAAGTGGCTTGGTCTCGAGTATTCACCAAGAGTACGGGCTCTTGGCGGGTCAATTGGTGGTGGGTTGATGAATGGTGGGTGGTTATCACCTTCCATGATGAAAAGTGATGGGATTACGAACAAAGGTCACGAAGAAGGGGGATAGACTAAGAGAAAGCTAAGAATGAGAAAAAAAAAGTTTACTTGATAAGAATCAAGTAAAGAAACCTAAACGAGGTGGACTACTAACTAGCTATTCTATTCCCGGCAATGCGCCAAAAACTTGATTACGCTACACGCGTCGTTCGGGGTCAAAGGAACTTCCTTTTCGTCGAGCAAGTTTTTCAACACCCTAGGCAGTGAACCTAATCATTGTAGTGTAGTATTAGGGTAAGCCACGGGTATTGATATCGTTCTCTAGGGGAATAGGAATGCTAGTGAGAAGTTACTACGCTAAGGTTGGGGTTGAAGAAGATTATTTTTTTTTATCTTTTTATATTTTTTTAAGGAAAGGAAAGGTACGAATCTTGGGGTTTGAATTTGAGGGGTTTGGTATTTCTACCGATTACTCTACTTATCTAATTATCTAATCTAAGGTGTATGTAGTCTATGTCTAATTAATGTGTGCTCGTATGATAGTTTAAAGATGTGTTTACTTAGGTTTTACTACTCCTTAATTATATCCTATTGGTGGTTGAATTGCCACGTCCTTATTCCTAGTTGCGTTGTGTGTGTAAGGTTGTAGGGTATGCGTTTCTCCCTAACTCTTTGAACTTACCAAAGGGTCTCGTCTACAAAACCCACTAGGGATAATAAACTCTTACTCTAAGGCACTCTTTGGATGGTTTAGCTTACAACTACTCAAGGAGTCATATTCTAAGGTTCACAAAGATTTAATCAAGCATTAAGTACACAACGAATGACCTATCACATTACTAGATCATTAATCAACTAAGATAAGAGACAACCAATCAATATTCAATAATCAAGTTTCATATTCCCTAAGCAAACACACAAGTAAATTAGCCGGACATGGAGAACATGCAAGCATACACACAAATAATCAAAGACATAATTGTATTAATGAAGTAAAACACTTATCTTGGTGTAAGATAGGGTTTGGAACCCTAAAATACTGTACAAGACAGCCTTGGTTCGGTTTAGGTTTTTACTCCAAAAGACTACACACTAAATACTGAAAAATTCGGATTCTATATATAATATTACATCTGCGACAGTGTCACCTTATGTTTTTTGACGCCGTCGTGTCGCCGTCATTAGGGTTTCGTCTTGGCCACGTTAGACTTGCGACGGCGTCACCTTATGCTTGTGACGCCGTCTTCTTCGACGCCGTCTGGATTACATCTAGGCCGTCTGAGTTGCAACGGCCTACTCTTTTATAACTTAACGTCGTCACTTGAAAATGGGAGTTTTGGCTTCTGTCCCGTCACAAAGATCCTCCGACGCCGCAATTAACACCTGACGCCGTCACCTTATGTTTTCAGCAGCTTTGAGTGTCTCGATTCTGACTTTGGCCATTTTCTTCGTATAATCGCGCCTTTTCGTCCAAATAAGTGCCATTCCAGTATTTTGCCTTCAAGAGACCTAAAAAGTGAAAAGGAATGATATTAAGCAATAACGGATACAGCTTAAATGACCCCTCAAAAAGGTACCTTTTAAAACCTTATCAGCTCATCACTGGCAAGCAGTTCAAAGGGTACTGAAGTATTTGAAGAGAACTATGGATTATAGTCTCTCATATACTGGTTACCCATCAGTGTTGGAAGGATACACTCATGCAAGTTGGATCAGAACAGAAGACAATTCGTCTACCAATGGTCGGGTATTCCTACTTGGTGGAGGTGCAATTTCTTGGGCATCCAATAAGCAAACTTGCATCACCAGTTCAACAATGAAATCTGAATTTGTGGCCTTAGTAGCTGCTGGTAAAGAAGCTGAATGGTTGAAAAACTTGCTTCTTGAGATTCCATTGTGGCCTAAACCTATAGCACCTATTTCTATCCGTTGTGATAGTGCAGCTACATTGGCTAAGGCTTATAGCCGGATGTACAATGGTAAGTCTAGACACTTAGGTGTCAGGCATAGCATGATTCGTGAGCTTATCATGAATGGGGTAGTATCTATAGAGTTTGTTAGATCTCAACAGAACTTAGCTGATCACTTGACGAAGGGATTAGCTAGAGACTTGGTTATAAAGTCTGCTAAAGGGATGGGTTTAAGTCCAACTTAGTCACTGAATGCTAGGACACCCAACTCCCTCCTAAGGAAACTTGGGAGTTGAGTTCAATGTGGAAAGCTGAACATTCAGTGGACTGGAGCACATGTTTTATTTACATCCCAAGGTTGTGCTCGGAACCTGCTGAAAGGAGGATGAAGTCTTTACTTCTTAATGGTTAATTTTATTTGAAAAAGTGCTTGGCAGGAGCATGACTAAACAGGAACCACCTATGTAAATGTTGAAGTTTTGCCGCTTCAGGAAGCTTTGGACTTTAGCTTCTACAACATTTATGAATTTGGATATGGACACATGGCTTGTATAGTGTCAGGAGCTGATAAGTGTTTGAAAGCTTGTGTGTAGTTATCTTCAGGTATTCAAATGGGTTGAAGGGTTCAATTCTTTGAACACCCTGATTCTCGAATATTTGAACGTGTAATTACTAAGATGGAAATTCAATCCTCAGGACATTTTCATTTATGCACATGTTTTGCTTGATGTTTATTTTCATGCAAAGGAAGTGAACTAAATTTGGGGAGGATTGTTGGAAAATTTAGTGCACTTGTGGGATTAGTTCACACCTTGTAATGGGTTAGGAGGTACGGAGTGTGTACCCATAAGGTCCATGAACACCCTGACTCTAATAGTGGTTCGTATTGGTAGTGCTTGGTGAAAGTACTGTTGTGGTTACCACTGATTATCAGTGTTTCCACTGAAGCAGTACTTCCACTGGATCGTTTCAGAAGTAGTGTTTACACTGAAGCAGTGGTGTTTCCATGGCAAAGTGTAACCACTGATGGCACTATGAAAGTACTGCTAGTTTTATGAAAGTACTGCTAGTGTTAAGGTACTGCTTGTAACGGCTTTGACATATTCAAGTGGCAATTATAACTGCATTATGACCACGTTTAATTGGTCATGTAACCACTAACGGCTATAATGGGGATAATTATGAGGCTATTAATGGGCCGATTAATACTCATAATTCCATTGACTAGCTAAGAGTATTTTCCTATAAATAGGAGATCTGTTTGTATGCATGAACACAGAGAAACAACGCTTGAATACAATACAGAAAACATAAACACTTATTAGCGAAAGGGTTATAGAATTGTGCCTAATTCTCTAACGCATTTTGTCTTATCCCAAGTAGATATTCGTGATACCCGGGCATTAGGGTCGAATAGTTTACTTTGGAAAGTGATAACACGATTCCAAGTGATATCCGGTAACCACCTAGTGGTATTTGTTATTGCTCACCACTTCTTTGTTTCAACGCTTTGCACATTTCTGCTGAAGATTGATTATCTTACCCTGCTGCTGGGAGCCTATACGACAACATTGTTCTTATTTGTTTAATGAAACATCATTGATACTATACTTTCCAAAATCTTCGAAAAGGTACAGAGCGATCAAACCTGATAGATTGGAGATTGAAATACAATGACGGGAAGTTGACTATGGAGCACTAGTGGACAATGACTGTTAGGGTAGTCGGTCACAATAAGGTTTGAATTTGGATCATGTTAATAAGTGCATGTCAATGGTGTAGCCATTCGTGAGGAGGAAGATGGTGTCTCTATGGTTTTTAAATTCCGTTCTTCTTTTAATTTGTTAAGATTTGTATTTCTCAAACTATGATGTTGATATTGATGTTAGCAGTGTAAGAAACGTGGTTTGCAATGCAAAACACATGGTTATATATAAATGAGAAGATTCAAATAACATATTATTTTAAATACTTTTGAGAGTACTCATTCGGGTGAAAATCATGAAATAGCAACCAACTTTCTGTTTTGTTTTAATTTAGTCACTGTAACTTTCTTTTTATTATAAAATAATAATCAAGTTTGGAAAGTGTTCCATTTTAGTTACTCAAATTTTCAATAGTGTT
Source organism: Chrysanthemum makinoi (assembly GCA_910596185.1). NCBI lineage: Eukaryota > Viridiplantae > Streptophyta > Magnoliopsida > Asterales > Asteraceae > Chrysanthemum > Chrysanthemum makinoi. The sequence goes on along the minus strand of OU343225.1, from coordinate 65,303,697 downwards.
CAGTTATTATGTAATTTTTATGTTTGAGTGACTAAAACGGAACACATTTCAAACTTGGTTATTATTTTATGGTATATATCTATTTTCGCATGTACATAAGTTGGTTGTACATTAAGTTGGTTGGGGTTAGTGAAATTCAGGGGTGGGTATTTATTGTTAAAGTACAACCAAACAATGCACATATGAATATCTTAAAATTAGTTTTTTGAACAATTACACAATAATGGAACAATATTGAAACTTGGATGGTTTTTGTGGTTAATTTAAAGTTTAAGTGACTTAATTGGAACAGTTATCAAACTTTCTTACTATTAGACAACATTTTCCCAACTCATTTTATTAATTTTGTTTTATAAATACAATGGTAAGCTAAAAAGCTCCAATGTAAGTGCAAAGTCAACCCAATACTAAACACAATTTAAGGAACAACTAGCCAGGTACCCGCGCGTTGCGGCGACGGGTACCCGTGTAATCATATTTTTTGGCGATAGCAAGGTTTTTTCGATGCATTACTTTTAAAGAAGGAAAAAAAATGTCCAACAGAGGTTACTAATTGGAAATTAGTTTGTTTTCTTACTTACGCATTTAGTAACATAATAAAAAAAGCTTTTATAGCAAGGTGCCTACGCGATTATATGTTTTATATGATGCTAACTTAAAACATGGCGATAACTTAATGAAACAATTTTTACCGCCCAGTGTTGATTTAAAAAATGGTAGACTTGCATCACGATGCAATGACGATACGGAAATGATGGTCAACAATATAGCTATTCGTTTAGGACGTGCAATATTATATATCGTTTACACATAGAAGGTGTTTAAAATAGCGGTTTTAGCACAATCTAGTGGTGTCTATATTGCTAAGTTGTGGTGGTAAATGGTAGTTCGTTGGATGGTCGAAAAAGGTGGTGTCAAAAACTCTGACTACATAAAAGATTGGTTTCAAGTATCCGCTTAATGATTTGTAAACTTTATTTAGTGGGTGTTTTAAAGAAGAATATACGATAAGATGATTTATGCGTTATTGTACAATGTCATATATTAAGTGTACTTTTGAGTGGAGAGTATTTTAATAATATCATTATTTAGTGGATGTTTGAAAGATATAAATGATAAAATGATTTATGCATTATTGTTTTGTACTATTTGATATATTAATTGTACTTTTGAGTGATGGAGTATTTTAATTATATTATTAATAATTTGTAAATTTTATTAGTGAGTGTTTTAATGAAAAAGAAAAATTAGATAATTTATATATTATTGTTTTGTACCAAGTTTTATATTAATTGTACTTTTGAGTGAGAGTATTTTAATGATTTCATTAATTCTGACATTAATATACATGAATGTTACAAGTTAGATGGTTTATGCATTATTGTTTTGTACCAAGTGCTATATTAATTGTACTTTTGGTTACAAATTTTGCAGGTTACTTTTATTATAAATGTTTTTGGTCTTAAAAATTTGAAGGCTTCTATATTTAGAATGTCCTAAACACATTATATAGTAGTATAAATATGAATAGTTTACACAGATTATTCTTTATATTATGGTGTACTATAAATATGTGTATAGCATTGGTATAGATAAGCGATGAAAATTTGTAACTGCCGATGACTTTTAATTTATTACATACAACGTGGCATCAAAATAGGTATGATTTTCAAAAATAGCATACCTATGTTATATTATAAAGCATTTGCGATTTCTTATAAAAGGAAGTCTTAAAAATTTTAAGACAAAAAACATTACTATAAAAGGAAAAAAGTAGAAAATAAATGTAAAATCGGAAAATTTAAGTCTTATTTAAACAATAGTAACCGCCCTCCAATAATGATACATTTTAACGGAATTGTTTATAAGAAAAGCTCACTATACTTAAAACCACCAATTTAATGCTAAATTTTGAAAAATAAAAGTGTTAACTATTTACACTATTAATAATTTAGATGTTATGCTTTTGAAAACATATCTCCACTACTTTATAGTATTTGTAACATGCTAAATAAAGAAGTTTAAAATGAAAAATATTTGCTCGCTACAAAAATAATCACAGGATACATGCCGTCACATTGCGCGAGTACCCTTCTATTATTTTAAATACTTCTAAAAGTGCTTATTTTGTTAAATTATTTTTAAAATACACTGGTTATATAAAAAGCTTCAAAGTAAAGTAGTCAAAACATAAACCCAATAAACAGACAATCCTCAAAAGAAACCCTTGCTGACACCCACTACCGTAAACCCTAGTATCTTTACCCCAAAAATGACAATCACTTCCGTCAAACCATCCCCATTAATTCCCATCACCACCAACAAAAACCGTACCGCACCTCCCTTCCGCCGCACCTCCCTTCACACCCACCACCAAAGAATAAATGTTTCAAACATTTCGTGCACTGCTTCACCTGTTGTGAAAGTGGGTGAGGTACCGGGTCGAATCGGGTCACTGGGTCAGGTTTCGGGTGTGTTGGGTTGTCAGTGGGGTGATGAAGGCAAGGGGAAGCTTGTTGATATCTTGGCTAAGCATTTTGATGTTGTTGCTCGTTGTCAGGTTGCCTTTTTTAAGATTAGTTTTTTGGTTTGCATGTGTTAATGTTTTTTGGTTTTATAAAGGGAGCTAATTTATGGAACTTAGGGTGTGTTTTGTCGAGCTAATGGCTTATTTAAGTTGGTAAGCTCAAGTTGATAAGTTTATAAGCCCAACAAATTGAGCTTATTAGTTTTTTATAAGTTCACTAAGCCAGTAAGCCGAAGCAATAAGCTTAGCTTAAACGGACACCCCTTTGATGAGTTGCATTGACATCTTAGTACAAAGTTTTGGTTTTTTATTATTCATGTCAGACTAGACTGATATTTTTCAAGAAGTATACATTTTATATAAAGACGGTAACTTTTTGTATAAAAATTAAAATTGTTGTATGCATATGTAAAATTTAACTTTTATTAAAAAAAAATAATAAAAAAAAATGCTACTATTACGGATTAAAATTGACACAATTGGGACACATACCTATGGTTAATGACCCAAATGTACAAAACATGTAAATGATTAAAAGATAGGTTTTTGTTGTGTTTGGGTCAGTTCTTTTTACCAAAGAGCCTTCTGGTTTTAAAATAATTTTATATAAAGATATTAGATTTATGTTTAAAAATTTTAACTTTTATTTGAAAATATTAAGGTTAAGGGGTATGAAACATGTCACGAAACAATTTGTATAATAGCTAAGATGTATACGACCGAGTACAATGACTAAAATGCTACAAATGAAGCAGTATGATAGTATTCTAAGGAAAAAAAGTAAATAGTACTAAAGCTGAAGCAAGTATTAACTAATTCTATATGATTATCAACAAAAATGTTGCACAATTTTTGATGGCTTGGGTATATTTGTTAAACATTCATACCATTAACGTCTTTCATGTTGATGTGGGGATAATGCAGTAACCGTTAACCGTTGGAATCTGTTATTTCAGGGTGGAGCTAATTCTGTACACACTATCTATAACTCTGAAGGGAAGAAGTTTGCGCTTCATCTTGTTCCGTCAGGGATTCTTAACGAGGACACTATGTGTGTTATTGGGAATGGAGTCGTGGTCCATCTTCCTGGACTCTTCAAAGAAATTGATGGGCTGGAATCTAACGGGGTTTCTTGTAAGGGAAGGATTTTAGTTTCGGACCGTGCTCATTTGTTGTTTGATTATCACCAAGAGGTAGACGGGTTTAGAGATGCTGAATTGGCCACTACCGAAAGAGGAATTGGGCCGTGTTATTCTAGCAAAGTTATCAGGAATGGTATAAGAGTGAGTGACTTAAGGCATATGGATACCTTTGTAGATAAGCTTGATCTTTTGATATCGGATGCAGCTGCAAGGTTTAAGGGTTTTAAGTATACCCGTGGTGTACTTAAGGAAGAAGTGGAAACGTATAAAAGATTTGCAGAGAGGTTGGAGCCGTTTATTTGTGATACGGTGTATTATATGAATGAATCTATATCACAGAAGAAGAAGATTTTGGTGGAAGGTGGTCAGGCAACTATGCTTGATATCGATTTTGGGATTTACCCTTTTGTAACATCTTCGAGTCCTTCAGCTGGTGGAATCTGCACCGGTCTTGGCATTGCTCCTAGAGTCATTGGTGATTTAGTTGGAGTGGTAAGTATGATTTAATTTTCATTTTTAAATTAATCGTTTTGTTATAAAGGCTTGTTTGTGTAGTACTTGTATTTAATGGCTTTGATGATGCAGGTTAAGGCCTACACAACAAGAGCTGGATCTGGACCGTTCCCAACAGAACTATTGTGCAATGGCAGGGATCTACTTCAGGCAGCTGGGCATGAGTTTGGTACAACCACTGGTAGTCCTCGTCGATGTGGTTGGCTTGATATAGTTGCTCTCAAGTATGTTTGTCAGATAAACGGTTTTACTTCTCTGAATCTCACCAAACTTGATGTCTTGTCGTATCTTCCTGAGATTCGGTTGGGTGTTTCTTACGAACATACTGACATCACACCCATGAATTCATTACCTGCTGGTTTGGGTGATTTTGAGATGCTAGAGGTAAGCTCTTCTGCCTTACTTTTGTCCTTGATGCTATTTGGATTTGAGGTCTTGAGTTACATGGAGGATAATATGAAATTTCTTTTATAGTTATTTGATTAGATGAATGGTGCTTGAAAGTAGAAATTCATGTTTGTCTAACTAACCAGTTGGGGATCCCTAAGGACAAAGGACCATGTAGATTACACCTGCATGCCGTAGGCATCTAAAATGTGCTCAGGTTGAATCTGTGCATTTTTAGGACTGGTTGAAACAGGGCAGCTTGATTTGACCCGCAGATTCTTTTTGCCTGCTTCTTTATTTTTACTAAATACTTAATGTGATAACTACAATACAAAAGCATGCTATTACAATATCAACTCTAAATCTTTGAATGAAATGATTTCGGAGGTTGGGCGTCGTCCAACCTGTTTGACCCGTTTCACTTCTCACTAAGTTTTTTGTTTTGGCCCTTCTTACCTGTTTGAGATAAAACACAACCCAAATCTATTGATTAAAAAGTACATGTGTTGAATCTTTACGTCTATTTGTAGACATGGAGCTACATTTTTTTAGAGGCAGTTGCATCATATTTAACTTCTAAACTCCAGAAACCAGATGCCTTATTACTCACAAAATTGAAACCCTTATATCAATTTCTATGATAGTAAATGTGGTTAAGTAGGTTTACTTGTGTTTGAAACTTAAGAAATATATTGTACAATCTGTCTAGTTTGTCATACCTTTTGTCGGCAATTAAACTGTTCTTGTAGCGTTTTACAGTCAATATTTGCATTTTTTTGGGAAGGAGGAATATTGAGACGGGGATTGATTTATTTAAATTTTAAACGTATCCTTCACTCTTCTAAGATTTTCATGTATCTTCTAGGTGGAATACGAAACAATGCCAGGGTGGAAGATTGATATTTCATCTGCAAGGAAATACTCTGATCTCCCCAAAGCTGCACGTCAGTACGTGGAAAGAATAGAACAACTTGTTGGAGTACCAGTCCATTACATCGGTGTTGGGCCTGGACGTGATGCTCTTATATACAAATGAAATCGGAGGAATAAGGATATCTTTGGTCTTGTTAGTAGATTAGAAGTTTCAGTGCTGCCATACTGGCATATTGTAGGGTACACACAGTAAGCGATTGACGATCGGTCGATTTGTCGATCTCAATCGATTTTTGCATAAGGTCGTTTGGACGACCTCAATCGTTTGTGGTTTAATTGTTTTGTTTCATGGGGTAGCAAAAAAATGTAACCGTTTGGTAACGGGTTAAAAATTTGAAAGTTACCGTTGGGTAACAGTTTGAAACTAAAAGTAAATAATAATAAAAAAATAAAAAAATATTAATAATAAATTTAAACTTTAAAAATTTACGTATAAATAACACAACATAAACCGCAATTCAATACACAAATCTCACACTTCTCTCATTTCAAAATTTCACCATAACCCAAAGGCCGAAAATCCTAATTGCCACAAAACGTTTCGTAATTAACGCCGGATACGAATTTTCGATTAATCGGTGTATCATCATACGTGAATTTTCGACCGGCTAGATTTGATTATCGCAAGTACCTCCTCAAATGAAAAACCATTAAGTCTTCCTATATGGAAGTGGTAACCGACAAATAGAAAACCATCAAGTCCATAGCATTGAGAAAGAAGAAGGAGATGGCAGACGAACTACGAGTTAAAGAAACAAGAGTTGGAGCAAAAGAAATATGACTTGGAGATGCGAGCAAGAAGAGATTAGAAAGCAGTGGAAATAGAGAAAATGATATTTGCACTAGAACAACAAAAACTTAAATTTGAGCAGGAGAAGAAATGAGAAAAAGACATCATATTCTATCTCACACCAATCGACCCATTTTTGCCCGACATACAATGACAAAAGGTGCGGGAAATCAAGGATTCAATCAAGGCACGCCACAACCTAGATTATTAGTTTAAGCCTTTAATAAGTATTGTAATATTTTAATTTTATTTGAATTATTATATAAGGTTTGAATTATTGATGAAATTTAAGTTTGTTGTTAAAAAAGGTGTTTTTTTAAGAAAAAGAAAAAATATTAAAAAAATGAAGGTCGCCTTTACTGTGCCAAAATCGCCTGAAAGTAAAAAAATGAATGTCGCCTTTACTGTGCTAAAAAAAAGAAATTGGAATTTTCTTTCTAAATTGCTTTTTTTGAAATTCTTTTTACAAAAATAATTATTTCGAAATTTGGACATATTGAAAAAAAAATTCGAATTTTTTTTTTCAATATGTCCAAATTTCGAAAAAAGTATTTTTGTAAAAATGATTTCGAAAAAAAAATTAGAAAAAAAAATTCCAATTTATTTTTTTTTGAAAAAAAAGTATTTACGAAAAAAAGTTTGCAATTTTTATTTTTTTATTCGAAATTTTTTTGGATTTTTTTTTTAAATTTGCGAAAAAATTCCTTTTTTTTTTTGGATTTTTTTGTTTAATTTTTTTAAATTTTTTTTCTTTTTGAAATTTTTTTTCAAAATTTTCAATATATTGAAATAGTACAAAAACTTTAGAAAAACAGACAAAACATAAGAAAACCGACAAAAATGTAAAAAAACGGATGAAAACGGACAAAACGGATGAAAACCGATAAAAACGTAAGAAAACGGATAAAACGTAAGAAAAACAGACAAAAACGGATAAAAACGTAAAAGAACTGGGGAAAAAGTATAAAAACGGACTAAAACTGAAAGTCAATAACCATAAGGACTGTGAAACCCTAAAATTCGTAAACGCGTTAATTGACCGGTATTACTTTTCTTGATTTGTTCGGAACTCGGTTTGAATCGTGAAGTTTTATCATATAGCAGTTTGGCAATATCTCAGCTTTTCTTTTGGGATCGTCAGTAATGAGTCATTAGGAACCGTTTCGAGCAAGTGGGTGGCTTTCTTCTTTGATGATATGGTAAGTTGTTTGATGTAGTATATGCTGTATGTATGTGATCTGGCCTGTTTTGGTATGTTACTTGCTATCTGTATGTTATCTGTTTTGTTGCGATATTGGTTATGTGGTTTGTCATGACCCGAGACAGAATATGATGACAATAATGACTTGTTATGTGATGTAAGTATTATGACGCCTGATTAACGTGATAATACCGAGATCATATAATTTGAAATTATTGGAATCATCCGACGTCTTGGGAAATGCCTGGGGTTGGTACGTGAATGGACTAGGTCTTATATTCATTATTTGTCAATCCTCATGTTCGTTTGGAATTCTGTACCTCCTTGCGAGATTCTCATCGACATCTGTCACGTGTAAGTTTTGTACGCTTTGGAACCAAAATAGTTATGATCTGTGTGAAGCTATGAATTGCTACGTCTGCCTTAAACTTGTACGTCTCTGTGTACCTCTACGACTTCAATTTTCGAGGACGAAAATTTTCTTTTAGAGGGGAAGAGTTGTAAAACCCTAAAATTCGTAAACGCGTTAAATGACCATAGTACCCCTCAATCAATAATCCGTAAAATAAAGCAAGCTCGTTAATACGCTAAGTACTTAATGGTAAATGATTTACATGGAACATTGAAAATAAAACTTACATTGATATTACAAATGAATGTAACACAATATTAAGTCACTAGATAAAATACATGTTTAGACATTTAAATAAAATGTGACACAAATATATTTGGTAAGTAAATAATGTTGATTTGGTCTAGTCTTTTTCTCCCATATATTCGGCCATCATGGACGCCAAACCCCCCTCCCCCCCCCCCAATGCCCCAATTTCATTTCCCATTTGCTGCCTTTTATTTCTCATTTATCTCCTCAAAATATCTACCATATTTACCATTCAAATAAATAAAAACAAACCCTAATCCTCTCTAGACCCAAAAGTGACGGCCACCATTGTATTCTCCCATTCCAATTCGAATTCAAGGAAAAGGGTGTTCCAATGAGGCTTGTGTTCGTATGGTATTAATTCAAAGGTGTTGTGATCGTGTGTGGATCAAAAACTAAGCTTGGTTATGGGTTTCATGCTTCTATCGTGGGGTTTGGAGGCCAAGGGAGGATTTTCGTGGCTTTGTGTGGTCCTTGGTACTCGTCTCTCTCTTCGTACACGCTACTAGGGTAACATATCTCCATTTCGTTATGTTCTTCTTGTTTCTTGGTTAGGGCCGTGTGATATGATGTCCTTGTAGGGCTTGATATACAAAAAATGAATCACATGAAATAATGGAACATGGTGTCTCATTAGATGATAAAACGGATTGCATAAAATCATGATTTTGAACCTTGTATATGTCGAATGGTATTAACATGAAAACCTTGATACGAATATGATTTTGGACCTTTTATATTCGACCCAATATGTAATTCTAATAACGAGTTAAAAGAGCCTTGAAACTATACGTATACGCATGTAAGATATTGAATCGATAACAAATGATTTAAGGGTCTTGTTTGTTTGTTAATGGGGCGTTCATAATTATTGTTGGGGGAGGGAGGTCTTGATAACGCTACACGCGTCGTTCGGGGTCAAGGAAACTTCCTTTTCTTCGAGCAAGTTTTATAACACCCTAGGCAGTGAACCTAATCGTTGTAGTGTAGTAATTAGGGTAAGCCACGGGTATTGATATCGTTCTCTAGGGGAATAGGAATGCTAGTAAGGAGTTACTACGCTAAGGTTAAGGTTGAGGAAGATTATTTTTTGTATTTTTATATTTTATGAAATGGAAAGGTACGAATCTCGGGTATTGGATTTGGGGGGTTGGTATTTCTACCGATTACTCTACTAATATCTAATTATCTAAACTAAGGTTGTGGGAGTCTATGTCTAATTAATGTGTGCTCGTATGATAATTTAAAGATGTGTTTACTTAGATTGTACTACTCCTTAATTATATCCTATTGATGGTTGAGTTGTCACGTCCTTATTCTTAGTTGCGTTGTGTGTCTAAAGTTGTAGGGTATGCGTTTCTCCCTAACTCTTTGAACTTACCAAAGGGTCTCGTCTACAAACCTACTAGGGATGATAAACTCTTACTCTAAGGCACTCTTTGGATGGTTTAGCTTACAACTACTCAGGTAATTATATTCTAAGGTTCACAAAGATGAATCAAGCATTAAGTACACAACGAATGACCTATCGCATTACTAGATCATTAATCAACTAAGATAAGAAACAACCAATCAATATTCAATAATTAAGTTTCATACTTCCTAAGCAAACACACAAATAAATTAGTCGGACATGGAGAACATGCAAGCATACACACAAATAATCAAAGACATAATTGAATTAATGAAGTAAATACTTATCTTGATGTAAGATAGGGTTTAAAACCCTAAAATATTGTACAAGACACCTTAGGTTCGGTTTTAGGTTTTCACTCCAAAAGACTCTCCTTAAAACTAAAAAATTCGGATTCTATATATAAGATTACATATGCGACGGCGTCACCTAATGTTTCGTGACGCCGCGTGTCGCCGCATTAGGGTTTCGTCTTGGCCACGTTAACCTTGCGACGGCGTCACCTTATGTCCGTGGACGCCGCCTCTTCAGCTTTACGTCGTCTGGATTGCATCTAGGCCGCCGAGTAGCGACGCCTACTCTTTTACAACTAGCGTCGTCACTTGAAAATACGAGTTTTGGTCCCGAACCGTCACAAAATCCTGACGGCGCCGCAATTAGCACCTGATGCCGCACCTTCTAATTTCACAATGTGAGTGTCTCGATTCTTGACTTTGGCCATTTTCTTCATATATTTGCGCCTTTTCGTCCAAATAAGTGCCATTCCAGCATTTTGCCTTCAAGAGACCTAAAAAGTGAAAAGGAACGATATTAAGCAATAACGGATACAAAAGTGATCAAATAAGGACTAAAACGACCCCTCAAAATGGTGCCTTTTAAAACCTTATCAGGTCACGACACAAAATGATATCACATTAGGAGTCACGTAATCTTATAATAACCGAGCTAAAATTGTTTAGAACGGATACGATAATCATAATCTAAAACCTAGGGTTTGTAATGATTATATGTCGATTTGATAAAATACAAGGGTTGTTTGGTAAATTATGAAACTTGATGGATTCACTTGTAAATATGATAACTAAAGGTACTAAAGGAGTAAAATGAGTAAACTTGCTATATTTACACTTTTAACCCTATACTATGTAATATTGACAGTTTTGACCCTAAACTAGTAAAACTTGGCATAATTGACCCTTAAACTATGATAATACTTATTCTCACCATTTTGACCTAATTGGCTTTAATTATATCATTAATGACTAAACCTGCTATTTTTGGAAAGTTACTAAATATAGAAACCTACTATTTTTGGAAGGTTACCTAATTGTGGGAATCTACTAAAATATAAAGTTACTAAAAATAGAAACCTGCTAAAAATGGAAAGCCGTCTAAAATGAGTAAATCAGATTCTTAATAAGCGTTATCTAATTCATAGGTTCCGGACGGCGGGATTGATTCATCGTGTGACCTTACTTTTCTATTTTGCTTGCTTCGATTGAGGTACAAATATTCTATCCTTTTCAGTAGGGGTTTCTCTTGACTTTCTGATCCTTCGACCTTGTTTCACTTATGATATTCCACTGTTATGATATTGAACCTTTGCTATTGTCCCTCTGATACTGAACCTTCGATATGGACTTTCTGATTATGAGCTTGTGCTATGAACCTTTGATATTGAACCATTACTATTGACCCCTCTGTTATTGAACCTCTGTTATTGAACCTTTGATATTGGACTTTGATATTGGACTATTGCTATGAACTTTTGAATTGTGGACTACTGATATTGAACCTCTGATTATGATGACTGATATTTTGCTACACTGTGGACCTTTTATATTGACCTGTCAGATTGAGACTCGGGCCATTAACTAGGCATGGGGGTTCCATGTCCGTGTCATTGATGCACCAATGACATGACTCCAATGTGGATGAGTGATGTTCCACACCGTCCCCATATTGTATTGATTATGCGCGCTTCAGATATATTGTATGGCTACTATTGTTCTGCAGGAGGCGTATGGATGCATCCTAGATTTGTATTGTATTGTTATTGATATTGACTGATCTGTATTGGTGATGTGGTGCGTGTGTACAATACACCCCCTCACAGTCTGGGAGCTAGCTACTCCATTGGTTACTGAGGTCTCCCCTCCTATTGGTTTGGTATTCTGAGGTCACCCTACCGAATACGATGGCTACTATTGGATACTGGGCTGCTAATGCCACTATTGATTGTATTGAATTGTATTGTATTGTTGGCTCGGGATAGATTTCTGACAACCCTTACACTTTTGATATGCCTATATTGTACCTTCTGTATTTCCCAAACGCACCATATTATGTATTAATTTTCCATTACTCAGTACCTTATGTGACGCACTCTACTACCCAGATATATAAACCTATCTTCCATCTGATGTCACTTAATAAAATTTAATGGATTCTACCACAAAAATGTATAATGTCTTTTGTCTTGGAGTGTATATAAATGGTATTTTGACATCTAACCTGTAAAGATATATGTCTTTTTGATTATTCAAGTTTTTAACTATGTGGTATGTTATGATTGCTTGAGTTTTTTGTGATGCAAATTATTTGATTTTGTCTTCTTTTATTCAACGGCATGTTTGCTCAGTATATATCATTTCACATTGCTATAAATTTACGACTTCCTCTGTTACACAGTTTTATATTTTTATCAACAAATATCATGAAGCTAGCCCGCCCATCCGGGCGGGCTATGAAGCTAGTATATAATAAAAGAAGGTTTTTTTAAACCTTGCCATGTCATTTAAGCCATGCTGGAATTTCTGCCACGTCATTTAAGCCACGTCACAAAATCCACGTATATAAGCCACTTTACTAATTCACAATAAAAACAATGTGCTAACTTTGGAATGTACTTTAATCTCCCGTAAATCAAGCTTTCATTCACACAAATTGTATCATGGTTCAAATTCAAAGGATTACTCATCAAGAGTATCTTCATTGCTATTGGCATTCTCTCCTTTTTTTTCTGTTTAAATTCACAATAAACGTTTCGATATTCTTTTTGATTAATACCTTTACGTTTTGACAGGTTGATTTGGAGTTGTTGAGATAAACCCAATTGAAGAGTGAATTTCAAGATGTCTCTTTTTTTATTCTAACTGAGGTTTGGTTTGGTTCATTCGAGTAACATCCATATCTTTTGTTGCTTAATTATATGTTTAATAAACAATTTCTTTATTGTTTAAAGGTTCAGATCTTGAATTTTTTATATTGTTTTGATTATTTGATTTCTAATATAAGGATATATAGTAAATCAAGTAATTTTAAGGAGTGACTGAAAGGTGTTCACTGAAATGTCTTAATAGAAATATTTGTATGACTATGATGCCTTAAAAATCATTTGTTAGAATTGTGGTTTTCTATAATATTATAATTGTTTTCTATAGTGTAGTTACATATATGGGGCTTTTGCATATATATCCTTCCGAAAATGCAAAATTGCATATATATCCAAAGCATGCATAAAAACCATTGTAAAATGTGCATAAAAAACTTGTACAAAGGATATATATGCAATTATTCACTTTGGGAGGGATATATATGCATTTTTGCCTTACATTTTTTAAATAATACACATAATCATCAAATTACCTTTCTTCAATAAGAGTCCCAAGCAAACATGAGCCCTTATGAGAGTGGAACTATCACTCATACTTAAAAGCAGTTAGCACTTCCTTTACCAATATGTGTTATGATATACAAGTATTTATTTTTTCCTCAGTGTGATAGTTTCATGCCTTTGAATTTCCACATAGCTTCAAGCTAAAAGTAAATTTATTTTTTCCTCAAATGCAAATTCATACATTATAAGTATGATGCTAATGCTAAGTACTTTATGAAGGTTGCAATTTATTTTTCTGAGCTTCGGACAAGTCTAAACTTTACAATTTCTATAAATGCAGACAACACTAAATATATATTCTGAGAACAAAAAAGTGGAAGGGGGAAAAGTAAGCCTCAGATGAAAATAAATATTAATGAAAGTGGATTCGTAGTGGCAGGGATAAAGGGTCTTCTACAGAAATTCATGGTTAAATGCATCTTTTGAAAGATGACCTGTTAGTTAGAGGTGAGTTTGGTTAGTTAAGATTTGATCACCTAAGGATATTATATTAAAAGTAAATACATCTTAGTATTTTAGTAAATGAAATCAGTTTCGCTTATGAATTTTGGGAACCGTTTATATGTTATGATTGTTACTATAATCACTATGTTAATATTTTGGCGTTTGCTATGATATGTACATGATGTATGTTACTATAATCACTATGTTAATATTTTGGCGATTGCTATGATATGTACATGATGTACGTTCAGGTTATGATTAATTCACGTTGTTAAAATCAAGAAGCATTAGGATATAATTTAGTAAAGCTATCGTTTTATCAACACTATTTCACTTTGTGTTTATTGTATTTTTTGATTGTGGGTATAGTCTATATGTAACATACTAATATTTTCACGATTGCGGTTTTTAGGATATCATATGGTTGTAATATTCTCCAAATTCACACGCTCCTAAGTTGTTTTGCATTACCTGTTGTGATTTCATTTGGAATCTCCCCGGTCATTCATGTTTATTTGGATATACATTTGGTAACATTTTTTGGTTATAGAGGTTAGTTCTATGTATTTGATTTTAAATTTTGTGCCTAACTATATTATCTAATCATGATGTTTCTTGTAGGATGTTGCTCCTCAAGCAGATGTATAAAATTTAATGTGAAGGCCATTTTTTAAAAGTATGTCAATTCCGGCCCTCTTACTATTAAATGGTCGAATGGGTCAACTTGGATTGTGTTTTATCTTGAACGGGCTAAAGGGACATAATGATGTCTTTAAAACATTTTGAGTATGTTTAGAGATGTCAAGATGCATTTTTAAGGTATTATAAATTATAAAATACCCTAACATTTAAATAATGTCAAGCTGATGGAATACACCATTGTTGACTTGTACCCGATTCATTTGATATGCTTGCTTTATGCTAAGTTATGTTTTTAGTTGACAACTAGCGGGTTAACCCGCGCGTTGCGACGGGAGTGCGTTGCCCTCGATCATTTTATTCACGGGAACGAATTTGCTAAAGTTTTTTTTTTTTTTTTGCGCTTGTTCATGCTATGTTCATCGTATACGTTCATGCATGTTACTGTTCATGCCCCAATGTGTTTTAGTATATACTAGCGGGTTAACCCGCGCGTTGCGACGGGAGTGCGTTGCCCTCGATCATTTTATTCACGGGAATGAATTTGCTAAAGTTTTTTTTTTGCTGTTCATGCGCGTATTCTTTATTCATACCCCAATGTGTTTTAGTATATATATATAATATCCACTTGGGACGTTTTAATATGCAAACAAACACCAACTAATTGTACTTTATTTTGAATGTGCAGGAACAATGTTTCATTTCATAAGTTTAGGTGCATTATTAGACTAATAGAGACTATATCAGTATTTGTTTTATCTGAAGATGATGCTCATGTAAATTGTTAAACACGAGAAACAAGATAATGAGAGTAGCGAGGGTAAGATTTTGACTGTGCATTATATTATTTGTAACTTTTTTGGTCAATTAACTGTCGTTTTATTTACCCGCTTTTTGGATGTGCTTGCTTCCTATAAGATAGTTTTTTTTAACCCGCAAATTTTACGGGTCTACCGTATGTCTTATTATTATAGCGTGTCTTTTCAAGATTTATTCTAAAAGACATTGTAGTTGTAGCCTATTTGATCTTGCCATTATTTATTAACAGAGTATGCTTATTTCTACCCTCTCACGCAACCTTTTGTTTCATGTTATGCATTTCCCTTCATTTGTAACGTTAAGTAGTTCAATGTTTTTTAATCACTTTGCGAAAATAACATTCAATAATGATCTACAAGTTTATTTAATTTGCGTGGTTAACTTTAATTTTTGTTCATGTTATCACTTACTGTTCAAGAATTAACAAACATTTTCTACTTTGACTATTTGAATTATTAGTTCAAACCTTTTTATAAGCCACACGGGTTTATAAGCTAGTATGTTTTAAAAGGAAACTATTAATACACATCGAAAATCGGGTTGATTCGGGACGCTTCAAACCCGACTGGTTGACCCGGTTTAATTTGACCATTTATTTCGACCCAACCCGTCAGGTTGACCCGATTTAACTTGACCCATTTTTTGACCGGAACGATTCGACCAGTTGAACCACCCGGGTCGAACCGGGTTTCAAAACATTACGCTTAATCATCAAATCTTCAAACTTTTATTATTTTATGTTTATAACCCATAAACACTTTTTATCACTAAAACTAGCATATCTAGTATATACAAAAAGACTACTTAAAATGAAAAAAGTTGTTAATTTACATTAGTTACTATCATTGTGCAAGACATCCCGTTTACTACAGTACACGGGATGTGAAACACAAAGACAACAACATAACATTTATTTCAACTTGTCACAATCATAAATACCCGAAGTATATAAGGAAGCACAAATTCATTCCTCCAACCAATGTGGGATTAAAAATTTAAAACAAGTCTCATACAACTAGCCTCATTAAAAGTTGCTCTAGAGACACAACACTTTATTTTTTCTGTAATCAAAGATTAAATATGTTCTTCTCGCACACTATTTTTTTCTTGTTTCGTCAAACTTGAGAAAATTGATAACAAGCTCGTGTAGAACCTCAATCACCTGGAAATTTGTCCAAACTTATATTGCATCGCTTTGATTTAGTTTTAGTTTACTTATACCAAAGCCAATTACGAATTGAGCTACAGTCTCAAGAGGGTGTTAAGTATTTGTTTTGTATATATTGCTTACAATTTTATTGGTCAATTTCTCTCGAGTTATAAAAAGGCTACGTATTCATTTTGGATTTATTATCAACTAAAAAACAAAAGAGATCGTGTACCTCTTTAGAATTCGTTACTCGTTAGGATACTTGATCAATTAGTAGTTTAGACGACTATGAGTCAAAGTTGTTGCTGTTGGAAATGTATATATTTACAAACATGTGAATGTCCGGATTCGAACTCGTGACCACGGGATTGCACACATTAGCGAATGAGAATTAAAGTTAATAATTAATGTTTATGTTTACGATTAATTATTGCACATTAAGTCCGGTTAACGATTGTTAAGTATTTAACGGAAAAATGACTAACGACCGTTAAATGAAAAGAGAAGAGACTAGTAATGGAAAGACTTGAAAAAGTTATGGGTTTCTCTTGGGCTTTGCATGGTGGCCGGCCAAGGGGCTTCTCCAAGCCCTAATCCATAACTTGTTCCCAAATTTTCCATCTACTATATAAACAAGGTTAGGTTCTAGGGTTTTTCATCACTTGTGCATTGAATTAACCTAGATCTCTCCTCTCCTCTCTCTTCTCCATATTTCGGCCGAACACCCCTTGTAAGGGAGTTTGGTTTCGTTTTTCTTAAACGAGGACTTGTGTTAGATCTAGCAATCGCTTGATTTGTTGGTTAATTCGTGTGTACAAGAACGTGGTAGTAAGACACTATTCTTACACCATATTGGTTTGAGTTGTAGAACGGTAAGGGACAACTCTTCAAACCACTTCTTTGTTTTGCTCAAAGGATCGACATTCAAGCAAAGAGGTACGTTACGCATACTTTCAGTTAATTAATTTATTTGTTATGATCTTTAAGTCTTCCGCCGTGTACTCTTGATGTCTTTATGTTTTATTGTATTTTATATATCATAAACTCAACAGTGGCATCACGAGCCTTGTATAACAAGTGATTAATTACTTAAACACATAAATAAAATAAACATGTTGTGTTATTATTTGTATGCGTAGATCTAGGGTTTGCAAAACCTAAACCCTAATTTTTAGGGTTTATTTTGGTGCCCTGATTAGGGTTTTGTAAACTAAAGTTTTAATTGGATTAGAAACCCTAGGATGCATGCAATTTTATGTGTATTATGCGTAACTCTTTTTAATTGCATTAATTGTTAAGTGTAATTTTATGTCCATGATAATTATCTGCATGTTTTATCATGGATCTGCTTTTATTGTATGTTCTACTTGTTTAAGTGATATACACTAATTTATGATAGATCTTAAATTGGGGAAGACCTCAATCATTATTAATTTAATCAATTATGTGCTATGTGGTATATATTTAATTTTGACTTACGCAATCGATGAATCGATGCATATGGCTCACCTTGTACATAGGTGAAAATGGGTGAAAGTCTTAATTAAATATATGCATATTGACAGATCTAGAATTGGTTATTAATAGGATTTATCAAAAGGTTTGCATGTGGCTATTTGATATGCACGACTTTTTTATTTGTTATGCATTCATTGTTTATATGTTTATTTTTAAATACTTGCTTGTTTGTTATGTGTAACAAGGGTATTTTTACAAGAAAAATAAACTGACCTAAACAATGGTGAAACATGTATTTTTAAGCATAGTAATCATAATCGTTTAATTGATTGGTGACTTTGGTACAAATGGTCTGAACGGCTCACCCATTAGAATGAACTATAAAGGGGTTATTAAAGAAGTGCCTGATCATTCACTTGAAAAGGATGTCTAAGGTTATGCTTTTGCGCTTACCTGGTCCTCTGCCCTCTGTAGGTTCGAATGGAGCTACTTAGTAAGCCAATAAATGTGCAAGCTCATCTTAAGGGCGAATTAGTTTTAATTCCATGCGCCACTTTGGTGGCAATTACCCGAAACACTAAGTGTTTACACTTATGCAAAAGTACGGTATAATGGATGATAATTAACACTAAATTCCTTGATTGGTGAATCCAATACCTCAATTAAAGTTTGATGATGAAAAACTTATACATTAAAACAAGTTATAAATATTTTAATAAAACCTATGTTACGAAGATGAATGCATGACATCTTTGTACATATTTGATTTGACATCAAAATTATTACCCTTAATTTAAGTTATATGCCATCCAACGAAACGGAAACACCTGAGATTACCTTTTATTTGCGTGAGAACGTGATTTAGATCGTAATCAAAGGGTAAAATATCCACGTGTCGTGAGAACGGGCATGAACGATTTTGCAGTTTCTTAAGTTGGACAACTTAATTGAGTTTTGTAGTGAGAACTGGCAACTCAAGGCATAAGATGGGGATAAAACATTGGCAATTGAAATTGGCTAAATGTAAATCCCATAAATCTAGGAGTTGCAATTTGAAAATTGGCAATTGAGGTTCTACTCGTACCATCTTGAATAATTTCATTACTAGCAGATCAACTGATGTGATGAAACTATGTCAATTTGGATCCTAGTTTTTCAGTGAAAATTAAATGGTTATATGCTTCTGAACCATGGGTAATTAATTTTCTTGAAAAGGTTAATTATCGAAAATACTAAAATTGAATTTTGTAATTCTTTTGAATGTATAAATACAACATTTAACCGTAAACGAGGTTTAGTCTTTGATCAGTAAATTGATCCACTCTGCTTTCAAACAAATGTTTGATCGAGAATAATTTACCGAAAAGACAAACGAAGTCTCTTTTCCATGGGAGAAGCATGAGACTCAATCGTATTCCTTTTCATGAATGAGAAAGGTATAATAGGAACATTTGAATTGTCTAAATTCTAATGTAACTCATAGCAATGAATTGCACATCTTATTTTCCACAAAGATTTCATTACCCTGATTTGGTAAATGAATCCTTTTGTAACAACATGAATGTTGGTTAACTGGAAAACATGTATATGAGTTACTAAATTAGAAGCTAGATAAATTACCGCGAAAATTGGTAAAAGAAAAACTAGCATATTTTATCTAGTTGTTTTGCTTTAGCCTTTAAAGGTGCTACATACCAGTATGGGCATGGTAGGCCTGTTAAGGAAGAAATTGCATACCCAATTTTTCAAGTTAATAACATTGATGGATAACCCATCATTCACAGAGTAGAATAAACCTTTTAATACCTAAGTATTGATTACGTTATGGTTCTAAAAGGTGTAGGAAAGTATAAAGCAAGCAAGTTGTTTTCACTGGTTATGCAACACTTACAATGTTGTCAGATTCGGTGGGAGCATTTGTGTTGCATTACTGAATAAGAAGTTGTTATAATGATTTCTAATTCAGTGGGAGCTACAAGCCTTATTTGCTGCGTAGTAATCCAAATTATCTCTTGAATATCATGTAGATAATTACTTTTCAATTGTAGGCACTTATGTTTTTTTTAAGGATTGTCATGTGCGTTTCCTTACAAATCAATATAGTCTTATATCTACTAGTTATATCTATGACACAAATCATATTAATCAAATAAACGAACGTGTATCGTGTTGTTTATATGCTACATGATGTTGTTCCATGCACAAGTGGGAGAAATCTTTATTGTGTGCAAGGTACAACACATATTAATGTGATTTAAATGGATTCTCTTAACTGTAAAGTAAGAGAATAACGTTCTAATAGGAAGTATACATTTAAATATGTATGATTGCCCTATTAAGAACATGTGTCAAGATGATAACAAAGATTACTTTATTTTAAATATTTATGTCATTCAATATTTAAGAAACACTTGTAGTTACAATTTATGTTACGTGAGAACGTGAACTAGATTGTAGCCCAAGGTAAAATACCCACGTGTCGTGAGAACGAGCATGGATGATTTTGCAGTTTCTTACATTGAACTTTTCATGGAATGACATAATTAAATGAAGTAATCTAATACTACTTTGAATTTAAGTATTCGTTGAATGACTTAAATATATGTAGTAAATATTAACTTTAAATATTAATTGAAACCTGAGGTGGTGTTCATAATTACTTTAATTATAAATGTTTATGATTTTGTAAAGTCACAAACATGAAGTCTTTTAATACAAGACTTATAATATAAAGTAAGACGTTAACTTGCTATGTTTTAAGACATATGCATGAAGTCAATGAGTTGATCAATGACTTATAACGTATAGTGGGATTATAACTGTTATGTCTTTTGACTTGGTCAATAATACTTGTGTTATAATACATGCAATTGACTTGGTAATTCTATTGTACCATCAAGTTTTACTTTGTTGGTAAATAGGTAAGCCAAAGAGTAGATGGTTATCTTAAAATATTGTTAGATTATCTTACAATATTAATTCTAATGAAATACCATAGTTTTATGGTATGTTCAGTTAGAAGAATCAAAATCTATTGGCATTTTTGATTCAAGATAACTATAGTTTCTTCCAAAAGTTATCAAGGTTAGTAGATTGAGTATAGATTGAATATACTCAATAAGACTCCAACCTAGAAGATTGATAAGACACCATTTGTTTATAGAATGTGATGAATCACATTAAGTCTTATAAATGAAGTTCTGAATTTGTTAAACTACTTGTAGAGTGAGTTGTAACAACCTAATGTCAGGAACTGTAAATGTTTTTTGTAATATCCCAAAAGAGAACAATGTATTGTTGCTCTACTTGATAAACTATTTAAAGGTAATCTTTAAATTTTTAAAGGCAAGTGGGAGTTTTGTTTAGATCTTGAAAGATTGAATTACAAAAATACATAATCTTCTAAAATGCACTAGCAAATATCATAATGAGGCTAAACATGAAAATGATAGACCTTAATATGATGGAATTGTCATTCATAGATCCGTAAGGATATCTCAGATATTTAATATGCTGAGGAATATGAGTTACAGGATCATGGTAAGCCTGTTAATCATAATGATGAATTTATCAAATGTTGAATTATGGTAAATCAATCATACTATGAATGTAGAGATGCTGTCCATAAATATAATAAACTTTAGATACTTGGTTTATCTTAATGAAAATGAGTTTCTTCAAAGGATGGAAACCCTAGTGGTTTAAATCTTTTTTGTAGAAATCATATGGACAATATTGTACACATATTTAATGTATGTCTAGTGATAATAATATCAATCATATTTAAGCAATTAACTATGATTGAATATTCTTTCCTAGATACATTAAATAGAAGTATAAAGATTATAATTGTCATACTTAGTTTCATTGATATGAAATTTTGACATTGAATATCAAAACTCTTTATTTTGGAATTACTTTTGCAAGGACGATAAGTAATGCAAAGGAGTTTTATGAATTCAAATAATCTTTGAATATGTACAGACCGCAAGAATCCATGAATGGATATATGCATGCATCTAGGAGATGATTCTTATGTTTAATATTAAATCCATGTTTGATTTAATAATTAAAATAAGATAGCTCATAAGTATTCCTGAAAGATAGTGAGAGTATTATTTTTATTTTCTTAAATCTTATATGTTGTATGGGCAACTACATTCCACCTAAATTAAGTTTTAGTTGGGAATGAAACTTAGTTTGTAAGATTTGGAAATAAGACATACAACCTTGGAATATGTGTTTATTACTATAAACATATGCGGTAAATAAATGAGTCTAATAGAACATGATGGATATATAATGAGATCTTAAAGTCTAACTTGAAGATTCATCATGTACATCATGTTGTAAGATTGTTGTGTCATGCTTGATTACAAGATGATTTGACAACATTGAAAGTTGTTAGTGTAATAAATATTTTAAAAGGAATATGTTTGGATTTAGAATCACATTCCACAGTCTGGAGATGCTCCAAGATTCTATGGATGAAAATATGACAAGTGTTTCATAATTGTCATTGCCAACAAACTTGAGTTTTGGTAGGCACCAACATTACACTATAACTGTTCAAAGTTTACGGATGTTTAAAGAGCATATTGTTGTACACAATGATGCTAGTATAATTGAGATGACACTCAATTCTAGTCATGGTATTCTTGATGATGACCATGTTGACTAGTTATGCTCAACTAAAAGCATAGTTGCATTATACATTAAAGAATAAAGAATACTTTAAAACTTTAAAGTTTTGAAAGATGATTGTCTTAAAAGGGTGGTTCAGGTTATCACGCACCTTATGGAATGATATGACAATATCAAGATATGTGTAAACATATACAAGAAATTCACTTATTGAATTCTTGAAATAAGTATTCTCAAAATTCCTATAGATCAAAGTTAATTGAAATTATGCCTTGTCGACAAGTATGATTCTCATGACTTGTGGAAAAATTCATTAATTAGTATTATCATGCATTGATCTATTTAGTATTTGGATAAAGGATGTTAAACAATTATTATTTATAATGAATTAAAGTACGGTATACGTTTAATTTCATTTATAATATTGTGTCATGTATTTGCATGTTTAAATCCTTGAATAATCCGTTGTCAATCAATAACATGGGAATGATATTGAATTAAGACAAATCTGAGTATTAGTTAGAATATACTTGAAAGTATATTGATGCGTAACATGACTAATTTCAGATGATATTCAATGAATTGAGTATAGGACTTATCCCACCCGCATGATAATACTTTATGGATCTTTGTCATTAAGTATATCATGGATATTTATCCTCTGACTTGAGATACCAGAGATATGTCATGGATGTAGTGCATTTTCGTGAAGCAATCTAACGCTATATGAATCTGGTAGTTATAAGGGTTTTTTCGTAAGTGTTGCGTAAATTTATGATTTCCTTGTAGTCAAACGGATTTGTTTCCTTCAAATTTATTTTGAAGTATAATACCGCTGGGCCCCTCGTAGGGTTGTTAAGATGTTTGCATGGCCATGCCCAAGGTCTTCAGGAATATGTTCAGAAGAATTAGTAATCTTGATCAATCACTTAAAGCGAGAAACATAATAGTTAATTAAGAAATGAGTGAGATCCATATTCTTATTAACATGGTATTAGAAACAAAAGGATGAATATGATGATGAATCATCAAAACTTGTTTTTCTCCGAAAACCATACACGAGTTGTACCAGGGGCATTGGCGTGTTGCTAGACGCTAACCAATGTCATTTCACGTTTTGTAAACATATCCAAGTGGGACCTGTTGGAAATGTATATATTTACAAACATGTGAATGTCCGATTCGAACTCGTGACCACGGGATTGCACACATTAGCGAATGAGAATTAAAGTTAATAATTAATGTCTATGTTTACGATTAATTACTGCACATTAAGTCCGGTTAACGATTGTTAAGTATTTAACGGAAAAATGACTAACGACCGTTAAATGAAAATAGAAGAGACTAGTAATGGAAAGACTTGAAAATGTTATGG
This sequence comes from Chrysanthemum makinoi, assembly GCA_910596185.1. Classification (NCBI taxonomy): domain Eukaryota; kingdom Viridiplantae; phylum Streptophyta; class Magnoliopsida; order Asterales; family Asteraceae; genus Chrysanthemum; species Chrysanthemum makinoi. The sequence continues at coordinate 65,279,921 of OU343225.1, read as the reverse complement.
GTTTCTCTTGGGCTTTGCATGGTGGCCGGCCAAGGGGCTTCTCCAAGCCCTAATCCATAACTTGTTCCCAAATTTTCCATCTACTATATAAACAAGGTTAGGTTCTAGGGTTTTTCATCACTTGTGCATTGAATTAACCTAGATCTCTCCTCTCCTCTCTTCTCCATATTTCTCGGCCGAACACCCCTTGTAAGGGAGTTTGGTTTCGTTTTTCTTAAACGAGGACTTGTGTTAGATCTAGCAATCGCTTGATTTGTTGGTTAATTCGTGTGTACAAGAACGTGGTAGTAAGACACTATTCTTACACCATATTGGTTTGAGTTGTAGAACGGTAAGGGACAACTCTTCAAACCACTTCTTTGTTTTGCTCAAAGGATCTGACATTCGCAAGAGGTACGTTACGCATACTTTCAGTTAATTAATTTATTTGTTATGATCTTTAAGTCTTCCTCACAGGTACTCTTGATGTCTTTATGTTTTATTGTATTTTATATATCATAAACTCAACAAGTGGCATCACGAGCCTTGTATAACAAGTGATTAATTACTTAAACACATAAATAAAATAAACATGTTGTGTTATTATTTGTATGCGTAGATCTAGGGTTTGCAAAACCTAAACCCTAATTTTTTAGGGGGGGTGTTTATTTTGGTGCCCTAATTAGGGTTTTGTAAACTAAAGTTTTAATTGGATTAGAAACCCTACGATGCATGCAATTTTATGTGTATTGCGTAACTCTGTTTAATTGCATTAATTGTTAAGTGTAATTTTATGTCCATGATAATTATCTACATGTTTTATCATGGATCTGCTTTTATTGTATGTTCTACTTGTTTAACTGATATACACTAATTTATGATAGATCTTAAATTGGGGAAGACCTCAATCATTTTTAATTTAATCAATTATGTGCTATGTGGTATATATTTAATTTTGACTTACGCAATCGATGAATCGATGCATGTGGCTCACCTTGTACATAGGTGAAAACGGGTGAAAGTCTTAATTAAATATATGCATATTGACAGATCTAGAATTGGTTATTAATAGGATTTATCAAAAGGTTTGCATGTGGCTATTTGATATGCACGACTTTTATTTGTTATGCATTCATTGTTTATATGTTTATTTTTTAAATACTTGCTTGTTTGTTATGTGTAACAAGGGTATTTTTACAAGAAAAATAAACTGACCTAAACAATGGTGAAACATGTATTTTTTAAGCATAGTAATCATAATCGTTTAATTGATTGGTGACTTTGGTACAAATGGTCTGAACGGCTCACCCATTAGAATGAACTATAAAGGGGTTATTAAAGCAAGCGCATACCACCTGAAATGATGTCTAAGGTTATGCTTTTGCGCTTACCTGGTCCTCTGCCCTCTGTAAGTTCGAATGGAGCTACTTAGTAAGCCATTAAATGTGCAAGCTCAACTTAAGGGCGAATTAGTTTTAATTCCATGCGCCACTTTGGTGGCAATTACCCGAAACACTAAGTGTTTACACTTATGCAAAAGTACGGTATAATGGATGATAATTAACACTAAATTCCTTGATTGACTTCAACCAAGAGTGCAGTTTGAAACATCGACTTGAGTAGTCCCTAAAATTCGAACCATATGCACCTATGTTAGCTAGTAAAATTCCATTTCTTTGATTCATGTTGAACTAAAAGGGTTTTATTTTATTTCTTTACAAAAAAGGGAACCACGCCAAAATTTGTAATAACTTTTCTCTCTTTTGAAGCTATTAGAAATCTGATACTTAAACACTTGATGAGTGTTAGTTCGTTTATATCTATAATTAAGTCAAGTACAAGCAATATCAATGCCATATACATAAAAAGATGGGTTTGTCATAAGCTAAAATCGTATATACAAAAAGATAGACTACTTAAAATGAAAAAAGTTGTTGTACCTTGTGAATCTTATATGGTTTATTACAGTATGTGAAACACAAAGACAACAACGTAACATTTATTTCAACTTATCACATTTATAAACACCCAAAGTATAAAAGGAAGTACAATTTCATTCCTCCAACCAATGTGGGATTAAAACATAAAACAAGTCTCACACAACTAGCCCCATTAAAAGTTGCTCTAGAGACATAACACTTTATTTTTATTTTTCCATAATCAAAGATTAAATATGTTCTTTTCACACATTGTTTTTTCTTCTCTTAACAAATTAGAGAAAAAAGATACGAAACTCGAAACGGTTTAGCGACAATTATGAAAAATAGTACTTAAGTTATTAACATTAGAATTAAGGTGTGATGACGCATCTATGTCCATGTTCCAAGAAGGATGGAGATTCATTGTGCTAAAAAACATTCGGAATAACGTTCCTGTATAGGTATAACGGCTAGAGCCGAGCCAAAAATATCCAACTGATTTGGAGGTTGGGCCTGTCGAGCAGTCTCTTGATCGAACAAACACAGTAGGCTGTACAGTTATAGAGCTAGAAGAAGTACTTCTATATAACTTATTGTTATGAAACAAGTGGCCCCATTATCTCATTATTTAATCCTTGTATTGTGTAGACCAAATTCACTTAATTGCTCCACTAATCAAAACTTGGTGTGATTTTTTATTTTCTTATCTTTCTTTGGTGACTTTAGTTCGGACGACTACAGAGGGAAAAGAAGAATTTGAGTAGGTTGCTTTGGACGATCAAAAAGAGTGGGGAAGAAGGAAAACCGTGTTTTGTTCGAGTGATTTTAGGAGAGGATCAATTTGCTTTCATTACCGTCTTAGATTGGTAAATAATCCAATATATTGAGCTTTAATAATCCAATATCTTATATAATGAAGTAGCTAAATTGAACCACATGGAGATTCAACATACACTTAAGGATGGGACATAATATTAGACGATAAATGGCCCAAGCTAGCCATATAGTAGCATAACTCCAAACAATAATCAGGCTTGGGCTATATTTATCGTCTAATAATGAGGTATCAACTTCAACCTGAGAAAAAGTTGGAGGTTATATGAACTGCCGATTCTAAACACTCGTAGCTAATACAGTGTATTACTAGTGCATAAAATCGCCTTGTCAAAAATAGTATCAAATCATGAGTTGAAAATGTTAGGCCCAATTCATCATGAAAAAGTAGAGATACAACCGTACAACCATTGTTGTTTGATATAATTGGGGATACGATATCAGAAGGACCAAGTGCATGTAAATGGGTGCAAAAAAATTTGACTTTAAGAAGTGTGTTATATTCATTGTCAAGGAGGAGAGGGGAGTATTGTACCAAATCAATACTACAACGAAACTATACTCATGAGTCACGACTATACCGATAACTAAACACAATCTGAGCTGTACCTGATTTTGAATAAATCACTATAACCAAACCCATAAACCAATAATTGCGAAACCCCATAACCCTTTCGATCACAAATTGTCAAACATTAAACTTGAATAGTCCCTAAAATCTTCGATGATTAGAGTTTAAAAAAACCACGACAAAAAGTTGTTTATTTACATTAAATTACTATCAGTAGCTATCACCCGATCAAGGGTGATACATTGACCAAGTGAAAGATAAAGACAACAACATATTATTTCAACTTACTGCTATTTTATACACCCAAAGTATATAAGGATTCAATATTTCATTCTTCCAAATGATGTGGGATTCAAAACTTGAAAAAGGTCTCACACAAGTAGCCCCATAAATAAGTTGCTTTTTCTTCTTCGTAATAAAAGATTAAATATGTTTTTTTCACACATTGTTTTTCTTCTCTTATCAAACTAGAGAAAGGTGATACCAAACTCGACACGGGGTCATTTAGTGGCAATGCATTTGGAGTTGGATATCCACCATCGATGGTACCTCAATCACCCGAAAATTTGGCCAAATTTGTATCATATCAATTTGATTTAGTTTTAATTTTACTTATACGAAGGCCGATTATGTTGGAAAATTTAGTGCACTTGTGGGATTAGTTCACACCTTGTAATGGGTTAGGAGGTACGGAGTGTACACCCATAAGGTCCATGAACACCCTGACTCTTATAGTGGTTTGTATTGGTAGTGCTAGTAGAAAGTACTGCTGGTGAAAGTACCGCTTAGGAAAGTAACCGCTTGTGAAAGTACTTGCCTGGCTTCCATCGATAAGCGTGTTTCCACTAATAGGCGTGTTTCCACTGAAGTGGTGTATCCACCGATAGTGCTATGAAAGTACCGATAAGCGTGTTTCCATCGATAGTTGTACTTCCACCAAGTGAAAGTACCGCTAGTGGAAAGTATCGCTTATAGAAAGTACTGCTAAATGGCAGTTACAACTTCTTTATGACTATGTTTAATTGGTCATGTAACCACTAACGGCTATAATGGGGATAATTATGAGGCTATTAATGGGCCGATTAATACTCATAATTCTATTAGAATAGCTCAAGAGTAACCTCCTATATATAGGAGATCGAACATGCATGAGGACATAAGAAAACACAAAACACTTCTAAGCGAAAGGGTTATTGAATTGTGCCTAATTCTATAACTGCATTTGGTCTTATCCCAAGTAGATATTCGTGTAACCCAAGCATTAGGGTCGAATAGTTTACTTTGGAAAGTGATCACACGATTCTAAGTGATATCCGGTAACCACCTAGTGGTATTGCTACTGCATTGATTGTCTTAACCTCGCTCGAGCTAACCCCCAACAATCAAAGTAAACTATTTGTGATAATCAATATCGCCGCAATGAAACACATGGCTATAAACTTTGCCAAGCTTGATAAGTTTGAAGGGGTGGACTTTAGGAGGTGGCGTAAGAAGATGCACTTCTTGCTGTCAAGCATGAGTGTGGTTTATGTGTTGACTACTCCAATTCCCGATGATGGGGATGATGCTACGGTTGGAGCGATCGTAAGGAGGAGCAAGTGGGAGAATGATGACTACATATGCAGAGGTCTTATTCTCAATGGTATGTCTGATTCTTTGTTTGATATTTATCAAAACTTTGAATCTTCCAAAGAACTGTGGGATTCCTTGGATGCCAAATATATGGTTGAGGATGCATCAAGTAAGAAGTTCCTTGTTAGTAATTTCACAAATTACAAAATTACCGATTCAAGACCGTTATGGAACAATACAGTGAACTTCTTGGAATACTTGGAAGGTTTACACAACACAATATGCACATGGATGAGGCTATTTCAGTCTCTTGTGTTATTGACAAACTCCCTCCTTCTTGGAAAGATTTCAAGCATACCTTGAAACATAAGAAGGAGGAGTTAACTCTGGTTGAGTTGGGAAGTCATCTGCGCTGAGGAATCTCTCAAGGTGCAGGATAATGACAAGCCAAAGAGTGGCAACGCTGCTAGACCATCTGTTGTCAATATGGTGGAGCATAACAACTCCATCAGGTACAATGACAACAAAGGCAAACGCAAATATCATGATAACACAAGGCGCATCCAAACAAGAAGGCAACACCTACTTGTTGGAAATGTGGCAAAATAGGTCACATTAAAAGGGACTGCAAAGGTGTTAAAGTTGGTGGTAAAGCCAATGGATCGCACTAATGGTTCAGTGGAGTGGTGGTTTAGCCAACTCACCGAAAGGTCAGAATATGTTTAATAAGTCTTTTCAGATTTATTATGTTACATATGTATCTGAATCTTTTATGTGCGGATGATGATGTTGCAGGTGGGTTGACTCGGGTGCAACAGTTCATGTGTGCAAAGATAGAAGCTGGTTCAAGACTTATGAGTCACCGAATGATGGTTCTATTCTTCACATGGGAAATGAGTCAACGACCTTGGTGCATGGTCGTGGTTGTGTAGATCTTAGGTTTAGTTGAAAGATTGTAACTTTGTTTAATGTTATTCATGTTCCCGATATAAGGAAAAACTTGGTTTCAAGTAGTGTTTTGAATAATCATGGATATAAACAAGTTATTGAATCTGATAAATTTGTTCTATCTAAATGTGGTGTTTTTATTGGTTTTGGTTATTTATGTAATCAAATGTTCAGCCTTAATATTACCACTGACGTGTTATTTCGCTTTTGTGACCACATTTGATCAGAGTGATTCTAACCTTTGGCATGCTAGACTTGGTCATGTTCACTATAAAAGGATGCAAGATATGTCTAGGGATGGTTTAATCCCGGCTTTTGACATGGACACTGAATAGTGTAAAACTTGCATGTTGACCAAGATAACCAAGAAACCCTTTCAGGGTGTTAGTCGTGAGACTAAGCTCTTGGAGCTCATTCACAATGACTGTGTGATTTGCATTCCACTCCTTCTTTGGGGAATAAGAAGTACTTTGTGACATTTATTGATGATGCTTCTAGATTTTGTTATGTCTATCTTTTACATACCAAGGATGAAGCATTAGATAAATTCAAAGTGTTTAAAACCGAAGTTGAATTACAACTTGGGTCTTTGATCAAAAGATTAAGGACTGATAGGGAGGTGAGTACATGGATACTCAGTACTTTCACTGTTGGAATAATCCATGAAACGATCGCCTTATACTCCTCAAAATGGTATTTCGAAAGGAAAACAGGTCTGAAGGAGATGGTTAATTCCATGTTGTCCTATTCAGATCGAGTCAAGGCTTCGGGGTGAAGCTATGTTAACAGCTTTCTATTTACTAAATAGGGTTCCCAACAAAAGGAACAAGGTTACCCCTTATGAACTCAGGACTAAAAGGAAACCCAACCAATTATCTCGTGGTCCGGGTTGTAGGGTTTGTAAGACTTCCGATCCAAAGCTGAAAACTTTTTGGTGAAAGAGGCATTGATTGCATCTTTGTTGGATATGTCGAGCATTCCAAGGCTTTTAGGTTCTATGTTATTGAACCTAATGAATATGTTTCGCTTAACACAATAATTGAATCAAGGGATGCTGACTTTGATGAGAATAGATTCTCATCGGTCCCTAGACCAAGTCAGAGGATTCCTAATGGAACTCATGACACTAGTGTATCGAGGTCCCGATGATGAACCATCGTGGTCCCCGATGAGGTTGTGGTTCAACCTGAACCTGTGCTCAGGAAGAGCAAAAGGGTCAGGAATCCGAAGTCATTTGGACCTGAGTTTCAACTATACTTAGTTGAAGGAACAAGGGATGAGGTCTCTCACCAATACTCCTATTGCTTCATTGTTGAGGATGATCCCAAGACATTTGAAGAAGCAATGAAGTCCCGGATATTGCTTTCTGGTAAGAAGCAATCAATGATGAGATGGATTCCATCATGGGCAACAACACTTGGGTGTTGGTTGATCTACCTCCCGTTGCAAACCTCGGGGTTGCAAATGGATTTTCAAAAGGAAAATGAAGGTAGATGGAACTATTGAAAAGTTCAAGGCTAGACTAGTCATTCGGGGCTTTAAACAAAAGTCAGGAATAGACTATTTTGATACTTATGCCCCTGTGGCTCGTTCGATACCATAAGATGCTGATTGCTATGGCATCTATTCACAATCTAGTTATTCATCAGATGGATGTGAAAACAGCTTTCTTGAATGGTGAATTGGAAGAGGAGGTTTATATGAACCAACCTCGGGGCTTCATCATGCCTGGCAATGAAAACAAGGTATGTAAACTGATTAAGTCTCTTTATGGACTGAAGCAGGCACCTAAGCAATGGCATCAAAAATTTGATGAAGTGGTTTTGTCTAGTGGTTATGTTCTTAACCAAGCCGACAAATGTGTATATAGCAAATTTGATGAATCTGGTAAAGGAGTCATCATTTGTCTATATGTTGATGACATGTTGATCTTTGGCACCAAAAATCAGTTGACTCGACAAAGGAATTTTTGTCATCAAGGTTCTCCATGAAAGACATGGGGAGGCTGATGTTATCCTTGGTATAAGGATTAAACATGAAAGTAATAGAATTTCTATATCTCAGTCTCATTATATTGAGAAGGTGCTGAGGAAATTCAATTACTTTGATTGTACTCGAGTGAGTACACCTATGGATACTAGTGAGAAGTCGATGCCTAATCATGGCAAAGCTGTATCTCAACTTGAGTACTCTAGGGTAATTGGCTGCCTGATGTATGCCATGACTTGTACAAGGCCCGATATTGGTTTTGCAGTGGGAAAATTGTGCGCGTATACTAGTAATCCTGCTCATCACGGCAAGCGTTCAGAGGGTACTGAAGTATTTGAAGAGAACTATGGATTTTAGTCTCTCATATACTGGATATCCTTCGTGGAAGGTTACACCGATGCAAGTTGGATCAGAACACTAAAGACAATTCGTCTACCAGTGGTCGGGTATTCCTACTTGGTGGAGGTGCAATTTCTTGGGCATCCAAGAAGCAAACTTGCTTCACCAGTTCAACAATGGAATCTGAATTTGTGGCTTTAGCAAATACTGGTAAAGAAGTTGAATAGTTGAAAAACTTGCTTCTTGAGATTCCATTGTGGCCTAAACCTATAGCACCTATTTCTATCCGGTGTGATAGTGCAGCTACATTGGCTAAGGCTTATAGTCAGATGTACAATGGTAAGTCTAGACACTTAGGTGTCAGGCATAGCATGATTCGTGAGCTTATCATGAATGGGGTGGTATCTATAGAGTTTGTGAGATCTCAACAGTACTTAGCTGATCACTTGACGAAGGGTCCGGCCGAGACTTGGTTATAAAGTCTGCTAAAGGGATGGGTTTAAGTCCAACTTAGTCATTGAATGCTAGGACACCCAACTCCCTCCGAGGAAACTTAGAGCTGAGTTCAATGTGGAAAGTTGAACATTCAGTGGACTGGAGCACATGTTTTATTTACATCCCAAGGTTGTGCTCTAACATCCGAAAGGAGGATGAAGTTTTTACTTCTCAATGGTTAATTTTCTTTGTAAAAGTGCTTGGCAGGAGCATGACTAAAGAGGAACCACCTATGTAAATGTTGAAGTTTTGCCGCTCAGAAGCTTTGGACTTTAGCTTTTACAACATTTATGAATTTGGATATGGGCACATGGCTTGTGTAGTGTCAGGAGCTTTTAAGTGTTTGAAAACTTGTGTGTATTTTATCTTCGGGTATTCAAATGGGTTGAAGGGTTCAATTCTTAGAACACCCTGATTCTCGAATATTTGAACGTGTAATTTACTAAGATGGAAATTCAATCCTCGACATTTTCGCTTTATGCACATGTTTTGCTTGATGTTTATTTTTCATGCAAAGGAAGTGAACTAAATTTGGGAGGATTGTTGGAAAATTTAGTGCACTTGTGGGATTAGTTCACACCTTGTAATGGGTTAGGAGGTACGGAGTGTACACCTGTAAGGTCCATGAACACCCTGACTCTTATAGTGGTTTGTATTGGTAGTGCTAGTAGAAAGTACTGATGGTGAAAGTACTGCTTAAGGAAAGTACTGTTTGTGGAAAGTACGCTTGTGGCTTCCATCGATAAGCGTGTTTCCACTAATAGGCGCTGTTTCCACCGGCGGTGTATCCACGATAGTGCTATGAAGTATCGATAAGCGTGTTTCCATCGATAGGTTGTACTTCCAGCAAGTGAAAGTATCGCTAGTGGAAAGTACTGCTTATAGAAAGTACTGCTAAATGGCAGTTACAACTTCTTTATGACCATGTTTAATTGGTCATGTAACCACTAACGGCTATAATGGGGATAATTATGAGGCTATTAATGGGCCGATTAATACTCATAATTCCATTGGAATAGCTCAAGAGTAACCTCCTATATATAGGAGATCTGAACATGCATGAGGGACACACAGAAAACACAAAACACTTCTAAGCGAAAGGGTTATTGAATTGTGCCTAATTCTATAACTGCATTTGGTCTTATCCCAAGTAGATATTCGTCTAACCCAGGCATTAGGGTCGAATAGTTTACTTTGGAAAGTGATCACACGATTCTAAGTGATATCCGGTAACCACCTAGTGGTATTGCTACTGTCATTGATTGTCTTAACCCTGTTCTGGGAGCTAACCCCCAACAGATTACCAATTGCATATGTTGTTGGTTGCGAGAAGCAATTGAGTTTAATATTGAGCTTGAGTCTCAAGATTGTGCTAAGTATTCGTTTTTTGCATATTCCTTACAACTTTACTGGTCATTTTCTATCGGTTTATAAATGGAATGCATTTGTGTTTAAAGTTCTGCTTTATGCATTGATTTGTTTTCAGATCCTTTATGGCTAGTTTATGTTTTCTTAAAGGCTTCTCAGGGTTCAGGATATGTAGAAAAAATGTCTTCTTTATCAAGTTCACTAATTTTATCCTTAGCAAGTGACGACACAAACACCACGGGTCCCAACCCATATCATAGTGTTAATCTTTTTGGACTATGTCCTGCTCATAATTTTTATGTAGCGTTAAGATACATTGTTTATTTCAGTTATAGAATGTGACAGAATTTGCATCTATTGTTGCGTATTTTGTGTAGGTTTTCTAACCGTTATGGTAGGAGTGGCAAATGATTAGGGGTTGCAGGTTCAGTGACATGTCAAAACAGGCACTTATTTGAAAGAGTCGGGTATTCGGGTTGGGTTGACCCGAATCTGTTCTATAATACTCTTTTATGAACATAGTGTCTCAAATACGATTATTTATCTCTTCAAATACAATAAATGATAGGTATAGTGCTAGAACTTATTGTGGCCATGTTCGAGCTGTATACAGGTTCATCGTCATTTTGTCAGCTTTCATTACATCATCCTGCATCATAAATTACACCTACATTAGCTTGTAAAATTCCGCTTTTTAAATTCATGTGGAACTAAAAAGTTTATGTGTTTTGATAAAAAAGGTAACAACGCCAAAATTTGTTATAACTTTTTTCTTTTTTGAAACTATTAGAAATTCGATACTCAAACACGCATATCTACTGGCAATGTTTGGTGTTGGATATCACCCGCAACACAATTTATTCGGAAGAAAAACGCTAAGAAAAAACTAAGGTATAATTTTGATGAGTGTTAGTTCGTTTCTATTTATAGTTAAGTCAATTATAACAATATCGGATTCATCATAAGCTAACGCCATATACCGAAAAGATGGGTTTGTCATACACTAACATCATATATACAAAAAGGATAGACTACTTAAAATTTAAAAGAAAAAAAAATTGTAAATTTACATTAATTAACATCTATCTGATTTGCTTGCCGTTTACTACGACACACGAAACAGAAAGACAACAACATAATGTTTATTTCAACTTGTCACAACTTTGAACACCCGAAGTATTTAAAGAAGCACAATTTTATTCCTCCAACCAATGTGGGGTTCAAAACTTAAAACAACTCTTACACAACCAGCCCAAAAAAGAAGTTGCTCTTGAGACTTTTTTTTTGTTGATCATATACTATTACATACGTTATTTTTCAAATATTGTTTTTTTCTTCTCTTTTCAAACTTGAGAAATTTGATACCAAACTCGTATAGAACCTCAATCACCCGAAAATTGTCAAAACTTATATCGTATCAATTTAATTACGATTGCATATGGTATTGAGCTTTAGTCTCAAGAGGGTGTTAAGTATTTGTTTTGCATTAATTGCTTACAATTTTATTGGTCAATTTCTGTCGAGTTATAAAAAAGGTTATGTATTCATTCTGCGTTCTTAAGGTATGTGTAGTTCTACAACGTGACAGATGGTATACATTTGTGTTTATTGCTCTGCTTTCTGTAGTGGTTTGTTTTCAGGTCCTTTAGAGCTAGTTTATGTCTCCTTAAGGCTTCTTAGGTCGGGATCGTCTTCATTATATCTAATCTTATGTTTGGCATGCATACTGCACTTTCCTTCATGTTAATGTGTCAATGCTAACTTTCGTGTTATTTGTTTCATTGTTTCAGGATTCGGGTATGATTCTTAGACTTTTATCTCATTTTGTTTCTTTGTTATTGGATTAAGAAATCACCCTCTTTCTGTCTGTTTGTTTCTTTCAGGTTACGGGCATAATTAGTGGCAAATATATCAAATTCACCTTTGTTTTTATTCTCATTTGTAAACTTGTATTTTTTTTTTTTTTTGAACGGCAAAATATATATATAAATAAAAGAGCTTCTAGTAAGACACTAGAAGCCTAAAAGTACAAATACAATCTAGAAATGAAACAAAAGCAACATATTCTAGACCCTACCCGAGACTTTAACTGCTAGGCCAACAAAAAGGATGAAAAAACTCTTGCCAGTTACAGAGAACCAAGACAAGAGAAAAATCCCCACCCACGGAGGCCGAGCCACCGGTTTTCACTCCGGGGTGTTTTTGATGCCGACCCAAACAAGTCCCTGGGAAAACGAAGCAAGAAGAACCTAAAAACAATACATGCCCGAAACTCCCAGGAGGAAAATAGCGAACATCATCTCGTGAAAAATACTCGCAAGCGTCAAAGGGAATTGAGCCAATCTAACCAGCTGCAAGACATGTGACCCCTATGAAATAACCAAGAAAAAGAAGAAGAACGAATGTTATCAAACATATAACTTTTCCTCAACGGATGTAGACAAAACATGACACAGCCATAAATCTCCAAATCCACCAAAGAAAAGCCGCAATAATAATGGATAAGCGATGGGACTTCTCTTTAGAAGCATGCCACGAAATGAACCAAGACTTCCAATGATCATAAGAAGTAAAAGTAGGAAGAGGAATGTCACACCAATTGCGAACCAGTCTCCAAACCTCCTTGGCCAAATCACATTCAAAGAAAATATGTGAAGAGGATTCCACATTACCGTTGCACGAAGGGCACGAAATCGAAGGAATATCAATGCCCCGAGCCGAAAGGTTCAATCTATGAGGTAAGCGATCCAATGCCAATCTCCATATAAAAATATTAACTTTACGCGGGAGGGTTTTATCCCAAGAAGTCGAAGGAACCAAATCAGGGAGAAGCATAGAATCAATCAAACGACGTGTTTCCCCAACAGAAAAAGTACCATCACTAGACATCTCCCAAACACAAGAGTCTTGCACCGCATTAGAATCTACAAGACTTATATCCAGAAGCAGGTCTCTCAAATAAGCCTTGTTGCGAACTCCAATATCCACCCTAGACCAATTCCAATTCCATGCCCGTTAACAATACGATCAATAATTAAGCAATCCTTATCTTGTTCCAAGCGAAATAACCTGTTGTAGCGAATATACGAACGTTGGTGCTAAGTTTGTGCACTTGGAACAATATACGAACGTTGGTGCTAAGTTAGTGCACTTGGAAGTCTTAATTCGTGTCACGTATGTTGACAGTATTGACATGAATAAACACTTGATCCTTGCAATGCGTACAAATTAATAGTGAAACTGCGCGTTTACTTCTTCAAAGTTACATTATAGTTCTGAAATTCTGATGTTTCATCATGAGTTCTTGTGGTCTGTATAGTTCTACAACGTGAAAAATGGCACACAGATGTTATTTGTTCTCCTTTGCTCTGTTGTCGCCTCCTGTATAGTAAGTTTATGTTTCCTTGTAGGCTACTAAATTCAGTGAGCAGACTACTTCCTTTAAGTAAGTATGCCTAGATGCCTTTTGTGCTATTTGTTTATATGATTTAGGTTCAGGTATAATCCTTTTTTTTTTCTTTTTTTTAGGATTCGGGTATATATAGTGAATGGGACAAACAATCAGAATCGAACAATAAACTGGAAATGATATACCTTACGAACGCAACTGCACTCGCTCTCCTTCATAGTGTTAATCTTTCTGGTAAGGTGGAAATTAAATCGCTGATCAATACTTAGGGCTATGTCCTCGTCTCATTAGTAACATTGGTTTCAAGTAGCAGTTTACCTGAGAATTCCATATCCAGATCATTCCGTTGTCAACCCGAAGTAAAATTTTTTTTTACCAAAATGCCCAAAACAAAGTGATGACGGTCTTACCTTACTGCCTATGCGATTTTTTTTTGTCAATTATTGTGAGACTATTCTCTAGTTTTAAAGTTTCATTGGAATTGCTTTTTACTCTCACATTTTGTAAGAATAATTCACAATCTAATTACATGAGACTACTATTTCTAGAACAACTTGCCTTCCAAAAGGGTCATTTTCAAAGAAAGTTCAGTTAAAAATACATTGTACAACCAAGCAATAATAGATATATCAAGCTAGAAAAAGATAGACTATTTAAAATGAAAAAGAGTTGTTAACTTATATTAATTGTCATCATTCATTGCCTCAATACCCATTTTAACGTGTATTAAAGCAATAGAGATAACAATATGATATTTTTCTCAACATATTTGTGTCTTATATAGCAAGGTATATAAGGAAGCAAAAATTCATTCGTTTAAACAATGTGGGATGCAAAACTTAAAACAAGTTTCACAAATGTAAACCTCATTAAAAATTTGCTCTTGAGACATAACACCTTTTGTTGCCGAAATCATATATCATATATATGTTCTCTTCTCTTATCAAGCTAGAGAAAAGTGATACTAAACTAGAATATGGTTATCTTATGACAATGCAACTGGAGTTAGAAATCCTCCATGGATGGTACCTCAATGACCCAAAAATTTGGTTAAACTTTTATCGTACGAAAAAAGCTATAAATTCATAACGTACTTTAAAAAAAACTCATTATGCTCTATCTACTACACTTATTGTCATAATACATAACCATTTTCATTTTATTCGGTTATTTTTTTTCCGTTTTTATCCGTTTTCGTAAATTGTCCATTTTTATCCGTTTTCATTTTAATATGTCCGGATAAAAACACATAAAAACGGATAAAAATTGTGTTCCGTTTTTATGTGTTTTTATCCGGACATATTAAAATGAAAACGGATAAAAATGGACGATTTACGAAAACGGATAAAAACGGACAGAAAATAATCGAATAAAATGAAAATGGTTATGTATTATGACAATAAAGGAAGTAGATAGAGCATAATGAGTTTTTTTGTACAGTACGTTATGAATTTATAGCTTTTTCCCTTTATCATATCATTGTGATCTAGTTTTAGTTTTGCTTATACTAAAGACAATTACTAGTAACGAGAAGCGGTTGAGTTTGATATTGAGCCTGAGTATCAAGAGGGTGTTAATTAGTACTCGTATTGTGTATATTCCTTATAACTTTACTGTTCATTTTCTATCGAGATATATAAATGGAATGCATTTGTGTTTATAGTTGTGCTTTATGCAGTGATTTATTTTCGGATCCTTTATGGCTAGTTTATATTTTCTTAAAGGGTTGTAAGGGTTCGGGATATGTAGAAAATTTGTCTTCTTTATCTAATTCACTAATTTATTTCATGTGGTTATCTATTCTGGCTGCATACGGAGATACTTGATGCTGAAAAGATAATTACTGAAGAAGCTTTTGATACAGAGTCGATTGATGCACACCATGTGTTTGATGAAATGCCTAAGAGAGAACAAGAGCGGAGTAAAAATGATGTTTCAGATAGAGGGAAGCGTAAGTTGCCAGTTTCGTTGGATAAGAAATTGACGGAGAAAAGCAGGGGAGGTGAGTGTTCTAAGCATGATGTTTTTGTTTAAAGACACCATTAATCGTGTATTGAAGATGTTGGTTGCGGAAGGAAAAGGAAAGGGTCGTGCTGAGGTTTATGATGGAAAGGGTGTTGATTTTCTTGAGACAACAAAGAAAAAGGGTATGACTTTCCCTCGTCCTCGATGGAGCTCGGCTGAAACTCGGAAAGGTTTATAAATTTGTTAAGGATAGTAATATCTTTTGGCATATATTCGTGATCCGTTCTTGAAAACAGGGTCGTCTATGTAAATGATCCACGTAACTTTAACCTGACCATTAAAACTCTGAGATTGTTTAATCACTACTTAAAAGAGAATGATGGATCAATTTCATCAAGTTAAGTATCCAATACCTTCTATAAATAACTCATATCAACCGTTTAAAACATCAAAATGAGAGGAAAAATATGCCAAGAAAAAAAAGCAATGTTTTGTGTTGTATGTATCAATCTATACATAACTCATCTCAACTATTCAAAATAAGATTTCCAGGATTTTTCACGTATGTTATTGTTTCTTTATCAGGTTTTTAATATATTTTTTAGCATACTTAATCAATGGTTAAGTCTTATAACATATGAGTTATGCTATTTAGACTTACAACACAAGCCTAAATATATATCTAATGCATAAATCACTTGTACAATTGCATTGACTACTTTCTCTCTCAAAATTTCCACCAATCAACTTTTTAAATCAACAAATCAAATCATTAGGTACATTTGAAGACATGATTTGTAGGTCAAACATATATATGGATCATAAAAAGTTCAGTAAATTTGTAGAATTGTGTTAAAATTTTGATTAAAGAACTAAAGAACTTCTCTTCTGAGTTAAACTACAACAATAAACAATTACTTCAACTTCATATTATGTCCATTTTTAGATCTTTTAAGTTAAGTGGTTGTTCTAGATTGTTATTCGAGACTATGTATAGAATGAATGAGTGGTGTACGAGAGTGATATATCGTTGTAAACAAAAAGACTCGTGCATTGCACGGGCCATGTTGACTAGTATATAAAATAAGAGCACAAGGTATCGTGCATACGAATAATACGTTATTGGTATGTCACATCACCGCCACATTTCCCCTTTCAATAACACACCAATAACTAAAATACCACTCCCTCACAACACACCACTAACATATTATTGGGTCGCACAAAACACCCCACTAAAAATACCCACTCACTCACAATACAAAAAAGAAGAAAAATAATAAAAAATAGAATTTGGCGTGAGCCAGTCAAATGGCTTGGGGTTTCTTTGGCTCACGAATGGCACAAGTGACGGTATGGTTTGGCTCACCAATGGCACAAAAAAATGAACATTTGGCACCTTAAATGCATTAATACCGTGTACTCTAATAAAGTATTGAAAATGACAAAAAGTTATCAATTCACATTAATTCTTGTCTTACAAGAAACCGAATCATAGGACAGTTTCCTATGGTACGGTAATACTCTAATAAACTATTGAAAATGACAAAAAGTTATCAATTCACATTAATTCTTGTCTTACAAGAAACCGAATCATAGGACAGTTTCCTATGGTACGGTAAACAAGAAGACAACAACATTATGTTTATTTCAACTTATCATAACTTTAAACATCTTAAGTATAAAGAAGCACAATTTCATTCCTCCGATCAGTGTGGGATTCAAACATTAGAACAAGTCTCATAGAACTAGCCCCATTAAAAAAGTTGCTCTAACCTTTTGTTTTCATATACTATTACATTTTTTTCTCTTACCAAAGTAGAGAAACTTGATACCAAACTCGAATATGGTTATTGGTGAAAATGAAATTGGAGTTGATATCCTCCATAATCATCCAAAAAAATTTGTCAGACTATATCACATCGTTTTGATTTTATTTATGTTTTACTTATATTAAAGCCAATTGCTAATTTCATATGTTCTAAGCGGCTTGGAATACTTTTAATCCTTTACACTTATTGTCTATTTCTTAGATTTAGTAGTTTAGAGTAAGCAAAAGTCAAGTATAAAGAAAGGAAGATTGAGTACATCAGTCAAAAGTTGGTTAATTCGGTTGGAGTTTACATCTATGCGAAGTTAGTTGTAAAAAGGTCTTACGATGCAACATATAAATATAGAAACATATGACATGTCTCATCTTGCTATATGACATGTCTTATCTTTGGGATGATTGAAATTTGTTTGAATATCAAATACATGTTTTATCATTCACATTCTCAACATTTTGAAAATAATTCGAGTTGTCACGGATAATTTGTCGTGAGGTAACTAACTGAGCCATCCTTCATTTGCAATAATCGGGCTACAATGGTCGCTTTGCTTTCATTGAATATCATTCATCTGATGATAACCACTAAAAAGTGGACCAAGTGATCTACTACTTATCCCAAATTAATCCTTAAATAATTTGATCGTTAAGTTGTTCATGATATTTTTCCCTGTTTCATTAACTTCTAAAATTAAGTTTAAAATGATTTATTGTTTTCATCTCTTTACTTTTGAGTATTAATAATCGCCTAATAAGGAATTGCCAAACACCAAAAACGACTTTAAAATTCAAACTTCAAAAGTAGTAGTATCGTTGGTTTATATCCTTAAACCAATGAAATGAAAAGTCTTAAACCCCGTGAAAACGGATGAAAATGGACTAAACATACTATAGCATGATTACAAACCAACCCGATCCAACCCATTGACCGAAAATGATGACCCAAACCGACCAACCCACCCATAAATGTCTACTACTTATCCGCATGATAATTAACTTCTAAAAATAAGTTTAAAATGACGAGGCCTAATAAATTGCCAAACACCAAATGCAAAAGGAGAATATATCAATGACCAATTTCTACCGAAAATGATATATACAAAAAGATAAGACTACTTAAAATGTCAAAAAGTTGCTATTTCACATTAACTGCTACTTTTGGCTTTTGCATACCGTTTCCTACAGCGGAAAAGATATGCAAGTGTCCAAAGAAAGCAACGTAATGTTTATATCAACTTATCAACATGTTAAACACCCGAAGTATATAAGGAAGGAAAATTTCATTCCTCCAACATATGTGGGATTCAAACCTTAAAACTAGCCCCATAAAAAGTTGCTCTATGAACACTTATTGTTTTTTTATTCTCTTATCAAGCTAGAGAAAATTGATATCAAGCTCAAATACGGTTATCTAGTGACAATACAATTGGAGGTGGAAATCCTCCATGAATAATACCTCAATCACCCAAAAAAATTCTGGCCAAATTCATATCATATCGTTTGATTTAGTTTTAGTTTTAGTTTTACTTATATGGTTGTACTAAAAAGGGTTTTGCTAAACTTTTTAGTAGACCTTCATTTTGTCACATTTATTAACAAGTTGCCAGCCTTTCATTACATAAACTGTTAGTAAATAGAGAATGTGGATAGTGTTTTCCTATAAAATTTGGACAAAATTTATCAGCTTGTGTTGGGTTTACTAACATCACTTAGTTTTAAACAGTCGTAGTTAATATATTACAAGTGCATACAATCATTATGTCTAAAATAGTATGAAATCACGAGTCAAATTTGTTGGCATATATATTTTGGTCCAAACAACGAATCACTTAAGTTATGCACACACAAAACTGAGAACTTTTACGAACGGCTAATTTTGGTACGACCATCTTGGTTTTTTAACATTCAGCAGCTATAATACTTGGAGTACATACAAATATCGAGATATACGATAACTATGTCAAAATTCTAAAATAGTATGAAATCACGAGTCAATCATTTGTGGTATCAACTTCAAAATGATAAACAGTTGAGAATTTATTTGTGGTATCAACTTCAAAATAATAAAAAGTTGAGAATTTATATGAACTGTTCATAAATGAGATCTTCTATTATTTTTTTCTTTTAACAATATCCGACATCATGTACCAACAACATAACACTAATCTCAAACTATGTGAACACAATACAGCGCTCTAATATGACCTATCAATATTTCCTTTTTTTAAGCCATGTGGGATCAAATACCTGGTTTTTTAGAAAAGTAACAAAGTTGTGTCGACACAACACATTGTTACTCTTCTAAAGCTATGAGAAAATTTATGTCAAACTCAAATACCTATTTTTAATAGTTCGTAACACATTATGTGGGAAGAGAGATTGTAAAGGGTTGCGTAACACGGTTTTGTTTAATACTCAGCTTGTTTAATACCAAGTCAAGACTACAATGAAATAATAATCGTAACTATAACTAAAACCTCAACAAAATAGAGCCACATTCGAATTTTGAGACGATCTAGCAACAAGAGTGGAGAGAAGATCCAAAGAGGCACCATAACCATATCCATATCCACAAACCAATAATTTGCTTAACTCCATAACCTTTTTGATCAAAAGAGTTCAACCACAGCAGTTGATAACGACACATCAAATAATCATACATCAAACTTAATTAGTCTCTAAAATCTTCCAAGAATTCGGTAGAAAAACGAGTAGTATTGGAGCACCTGAACTTTATTTATCCAATATCATTTGTAATGAACTAGCTAAACTGAACCACTTGTTAAGACTCAACGTACTCTTCATCAAATCCACACGATGGAAGTATTGTTGGAACATGAAGGACACTTCAAAATTGATGCCAATTTCATCCGATGACTATAAATCTCGAACCATATACACCTACATTAGCTAGTAAAATTCTGCTTCTTTGATTCATGTGGGACTAAAAACTTGGAGTTCTTCATTAAAAAGTAACCAAACAAAAATTTGTATAGTTATGTGCTTTTTCTTCTTTAGAACTACTAGAAGTTTGATACCAAACTCAAACACAGGTATTTAGTCGCAATGTGATTGCAGTTGGATTTCACCCACAACACAATTTATCCCGAAGACAAATGCTAAGAAAAAAATAATTGTATAATTTTGATGAGTTTTAGTTTATTTTATAATTACGTCAGTAATAACATATATAGAAAAAGATATACTACATGATATGAAATGGCAAAAAATTTCACAAATATTTAGATCAAAATTTCATATATCGTCAACATTTTGATGTTGGAAATGAATTTTTAGGCAACAACTATATACATATATATATTTTGAGGCCTCTGAAACCTTGAGGCCCTGTGCGGTAGCACACCTCGCACACTCTCATATACGGCTCTGCTACATGAAATGGCAAAAAATTGTTAATTTACATTAGTTGTGAACATGACTCGTATTATGGTGTTATGGTATGATAGACCTTTGATGACAACAATATAATGTTTATTTCATCTTATGTAAGTCTAAACACTCAAAGTATATAAGGAAGCAAACTTTCATTCTTCCAACCAATGTGGGATTCAAAACTTAAAACAACTCTTACACAACACAACTAGCCCCATAAAAAAGTTGTTCAAGAGACATAACACCTTAGATTTAGTTTTAGTGTTACTTATACCAAAGCCAATGACCAATTGCATTTGTAGCTGGTTGCGAAAAACGGTTGAGTTTGATATTGATCAGCTGGAGTCTCAAAAGTGTGTTAAGTGTATTCCTGACAACTTTACTCTTCTAATACAACTTTACTCTTCTAATACATATAAAAAGGTGATGTGCTCATTTTTCATTCTTAAGGCATGTATAGCTCAACAACATGACAAATGGAATGCATTTCTATTTATAGTTCTGCTTTATGCAGTGGTTTGTTTTCGGATCTTTATCAAGTTCACTGGATCTATCCTTAGCATGTGACGACACCAATATCATGAGTCGCAACCCATATCATGGTGTTAATCTTTCTGGTAAGGTGGAAATTAAATTAGAACGCTGAACAATACTTAGGGCTATGTCGTCAGGAACGTCCCGTAGATTTCAATGGCCGTGGACGATAACAGACACTAGGCCCTTTCAAATGCAAAATTTATGCATATAAATATGAAGACTCATCAATAATACAAATGATGTTATGGTCCAAAACTATTAATACACCGGGCGATATTTTATTTGAATGGTGGTATTCTCCAAGCTTTCTTTAAAGGATAAAGCCTCCGATTTGTAACCAGCTAAAATTGAGCATGCATACACACCAGCCTACTTACAGATCAATATGCTTTAGATACTGATCCGCACAAAACCGTCAAGTTTTCTCACGCAAACCAGCCACTTGTGAATGGTCGAATCCGAAGAAACTTAAAACAGCTTTGCGCGAAATGCAATGAAGTCCGGGAGAGTACAATGAGATTTCCCCGTGTCGTTATGTCCCAACGAGCCGTGCGAATAGTCAAACGGAGAAGATTTGAACAGATACAGAGATTTTGTTTGATTATAACTACAGAGAAAGTGTATAAATTACAACGGCTTAAATACAAATTAAAGGAAATTTAAAAGATAAAAACTATTAAATAAACGCTATCACTATATTTAAAATGATGTTTTGTTTTTGTGTTTTTATAAAACTTTAAAACTACGTAACGCATAAAATGAAAACGTGAAACTTACACAATATTAACCCTAAAAATATGAAAATGATATTTTTACAAACCTAATGATATAAGAAAATTTTTAGAAAAAGAAAATTATTTTTATAACTAATTATCTAATTATTATTAATTAAAAACTATTTTTAACTAATTAATAATAGCCTAAAATACAAGAAAATAGGAAATAAAGCTAGAAAAATAAAATTATGACTTGGAAAAATCTAAAATAACAAAAAAGAATTTTCAAAACTATTTTTGTATTTTTCTGAATATTTTTCTATTTTTTATGGATTTTAAACTATTTAAAACTAATTAAATTATTAAAAATTACAAAATAAAGTATGAAAAATCTGAAAATTACTTTTTTTTACTTTTTATATTTATCTTAACCTAAGAAAAATGAAAAATTATTTTTTTGAACCTTTTCTGAATTTTTTGTATTAAAAGCTAATTAAAAATGCTTAAAAACTGTTTTTAATTAAGAAAAATAGCAAACTGGCCTAGAAAAATGTGAAAAATTCAGTAAAACTCTAAAATAATGTTAGGAATCTAGGAAAAATAGAAAAACAGGTGCTTGTGTGCAAGAAATTGAAACTGCTATGCAAGTGCTTAAAAATAAGCACTTTGAAATAAGCAAATGAGGACCAAAAGCTACCAAACAAACACGTGCTGTAATATGATAAAACTACTCTAATGCAACTTAAATCAACAAGCTATACCCTCAGATTTGCAAGCTAGCACAGATTTGGATTATTTGAGTTCAATGTTAAAAATAACTGAGTTCGGTGGGCTACTTAAGCAACCACAAAATAAGCACTTAAATAAGCTAGAAACTAGAAAGCAATTATTGGAACTTCAATAAGACCTGGATAGGAACTTGTAACCCAAAATACAGACCTAGACAAGCTTCCAGAGCCTGAGAACCCCAACAATAAGCTGAGAAAATCTCAGCTTTGACTGAGTTTTGGAGCAGGGCATATAAGCCCTGCTTGAGAAGCTTGTTTGGAGCTTATAAAAAATTGGTAAAATTCTACAAAAATGCTAATAAGAAATGATACCAGCTGAAGTTTATGAAGCCACAAATTTCACTTGATGTGGCTCAAAAATGAACTCATGAAAATTCCTTGCAATTGGGCTCAAAACAGGTTTTTGCCAATTTGACTTTTGATATGAATTTGAAAGTTTGACTTTATTGAGCTTTGAATCCAATTTAATGACAGGTTATGATGTAATATGATGTAATGAACATAATGCAAGCAATGTTTAAGACTTTTAAACACAAAACAAGGTTTTGCTAATCCAAATTTCCAACAGTTGAAGCAGTGAGACAGATTTTAATTAATGTTGACTTATGAGAGTTGCAGGTCCAAGATTTTGACCAATATGAGTCAATTAGAGCTAAACACACTTGATGCAACAAGGTTTAACCACTGCACAATCCTTGAACACAGATATAACCATAAACCCAAACACCCTTAAATCCAACTGACATGCACTTAAAATGAGATAACAACAGATTCAGTTCATATCATTGATCAAACTAAGACTATATATCCTAAATACAGCTTAATACACAGATTTTAACTACTTATGACTACTAAAACAACTTATGCTTATAAAACTTAAAAATGACTTACAAAATGTCCATTAGCCACAATGGCTTGAAACTGAAACCAATGAACACTAACCAATCCAAAACCAACCCAAATGACTAAAAATCAACCCAACTCCATGTCTGCATCACCCATTGCCACTTCTGAGTCCATTTAAGCTTACAGTTGACTTTTGTTGACCATATGACTATTTTGCTTGAGAATGACCTATAAGCTTACTTAAAGCTATAAACATCTTTAAATAAGCTTAACTGAGTTGTAAAGAGGCTTATTGAAGCCTGGCAGTTAACACAATTGAAACTGCTTTGATGAAGGAAAACTCAAAAACAGGTTACTCAACCAAACTGTGAATTACCACTTGAAATTGATTGAAACTGATGCAAATACTTAAGTTTAATACAAGGAAGCTTAAGAAATACAATTTAAAACTTACTTAAAACTAAATTAATAAAATCGACATACATGTGTAAAATTAAAATTAACTACTGCCTCTAACTTGCTTCTTCTCCTCTGTTTTATACACCATTTGTCTTCTCTCTCATCTCTGAGTGAATCCCAGCAGAAATCAGAGCCATTGGATGGCTAGATTTCATATTGGCCTTTGGATCATTTTTGGCGGGAAACCTAGTTTGACCTGTGGGCTACTGTATTTGCAAGTAGGGGGGTGGCATTTATTGTAGAGGGTTGTGATGATGAGGGATGGGTTTTGAGGTGATAAGGTCTGAGGGAGATGGGATGGTGAGTTGCAGGCACAAGTTGGGAAGAAGATAAACCAGTGGCGGGCTAGTTGGTTTGTTTGACTGTATTTGACCAAGCAGTCCAAAAAGGGAGGGTCAGGGGGTCAAATGGATAAAAGGCAGGGGTCACAATCTATTTTGACAAGTCTTAGGTAATAATTATGACAAGGACTTGACTTGTAAATCTGAAATCTTGAAGGACCAATCCTATCATTTTCCAAACTTGTTTTAAGGGACCAAAATTGACAAGCTTTGAAAGTTTAGGGACCTAACTTGTCATTATTGAAAGTTAAGGGACTTAAGTTGTCATTTTTGAAAGTTAAAGGACCTAAGTTGTAATTTTGTAAATTTAAATCTCAAGGACCAGTTTTGACAACTTAAGAATCCCTAGGGACTTTAAAATGATATTTCTCTTTATTTGGTTTTACCAGGGACTGTTTTTGACAACTTTTGAAACTTGGGGGACTAAAACTGCCAATTATGCAAACTTGATACTTTTTTCACCAGATTTTGATATTTTGGCATTTAAAACACATAAAACACTTATTTGTGATATTTTAATCATTTTGATGCATTTCCGAGTGTTTTCAGATGTTTTTGCAGTTTAATTAGTACAAAAATGATGAGTATTTAGACACTCATCAATCCCCCACACTAAGATATTGCTAGTCCCTAGCAATGTTTTGAGAAAAATTAATGGATTTCAATCTCTTTACCAAAAGCCATTACTTCTGGAGTAGCCAAATGTTTCAGTTCAAGTAAGAACCATGGTACACCGATAACCATGTGATTTTGAGCAAACCACCAGCTTCCAACGGATTTGATTTGTCTTTACCGGAAGCCGTTTGCTCTGGACTAGCCAACTCTTAGATAAATTATCAATATTATCTTTGGTGAGCTGATTACCAATTATGGTTTTTCCACCGCCTTTACCACAAGCCATAAACTTGCGGGCTAGCCAACTCTTCACTTTTAAGGATATGGTGAGTTGAATACCATACAATTTTGGGCAAATTGTAAGCCGTATAAACGGATTTGAGATATCTTTACCAAGAGCCGTTTGCTCCTCGATTAGCCAATCCTTTTGTTTATTAGACAAGGCGGACTGATAACCAATTGAGTAAGTGTAAAACACTTACTCCCAAAAAAAATTTTGGCCAAAAACGGGGGAATTAGGCGGTATATATATATGATAAAATTCGTGAGAATTCCCCCCCCCCCACACTAGAAATGAATATTGCCCTCAATATTCAAAGTACCGGCGGTTATGCCGAAACATAGAACGTAAAAGGAAAATACTACGGCCATTATTTAGCAAGGATTTTTTTTTTTACTCTTATATATACAACATGTGGGGCAACTCCCCCACACTAGGATGGTAGAAAGTAGAAAGAAGAAGCTAAACTGTCAAGTTTTGTCACACAAGCTAGCCACTTGTGAATGGCTAACCGTAACAAACTTCGTGAAAGCTCAGAAATATGGGTGACAACCCATATGGCATGCTATTTTTGATTACCGAAGTCGCTAGCTTGACTCGACTCCGAATTCATTTGTTCATGGGGAAAGTAACGTGGAAAACCAATCTCGATCGGACTTTCGTTCACAATGTTAATAAACATATGAACATCGGAAAGTTCCACACCGACGATATAACCGCGTAGTGTTAATAGTAGAAACTATAAAGGATGATACCGGGTCAAAGATGGTGTCCTCATTCCCGAAAGAGAAAAGGGAAAGAGCAACCACACCATCTGTGATGAATGGAATAAAGACGTACATGAGAATGCAAGTCCATTCCTCATCAGAAAGAAGCAAATCACCATTTTTCACATTTTTAAGCTTAAACTTGAAGCTTATATGGTGATTGTCAATAAGATGTCCGGTAGGGAGGGTGGGAAACGGTTCTTCAATCAACAGATTTTCTAGAAAAAGGATGTCCCTCCTAATCAAAGTAGTATTATCAATTCCTGTTCGAATTGACTCATCACTAAGAAAGGCATCGACTTCATTCCAAAAGTTGTCATCTTCCTCATCGAGTGAGAAGGGATGGAAGAGTCGGGAATAAGACTAGAAGATGATGGATCATTTTTGAGCAATTCATCAATGGGAAGGATGTCTCCCATTGGATCACAAACATCATCATCCAACTCGATGAAACCAAGAGAGTTTGGTTTCATCCACAGAGTTAACAAACTCGATGCGACAAACTGATTCCGGAGGTGGGACAAGTGGTGTGCTCTTAGAGCTAGCAATTTCCACCACTTCCGATAAAGTCTCCGAATCTAGATCATCATCATCATCAAGAATACTTTGACTTCCCCGGTACAACTTTCAAACCATTTGTTTGAACCCGGGGGTGATTTTCAAGGCTTCGAGCTCAAAGACGCTTTTGAAAACTCCTCCTAACCGTGAAATTTGAGAGTGTTGCATTGAATCTTTCAGATTTTTGATCAATTGTGGCAACACTCGCTTTGTACAGAGGTTTGGAGTTCGTTGATTTTAACGTGAGCTCTTCATTGTCAACCCGTATGGTCAACTCTTCAAAGACAAACACATCAATCGAGCACGACTCGCTTCTCAAGAAAGCTCTTCCTAAGATGAGGGGAACTCTAGGATCTGCATCGAAGTCTACTACAACAAAGTCGTAGGAAAGTGAAATTTTCCCACTTTCATCACAACATCCTCGGCTATCCCAAGTGGACAAGTTATGGTACGGTCCGCTAGCTCGAGTGTCATACAAGTGGATGAAAGTTCAAGAAGAGACAGCTTTTCCATACCGAGTGGCATGAGGTTAATGCTACGCCAAGATCGGGCGCAAATGAGCATTGAACCATCCCCAAGAAATCACACGGATCGAAATCGCCAGTGTCTTCAAGCTTTTGGGAAGCTTCGAGAAGGACCGCAGCATTGCTCATTTAGAGGGGTTTTAGCCATCTCTGATAGCTTATCTTTGTTGGTGAATAAGCCTTTAAGCGTGGATGCAAATTTAGGCATTAGAACGAGAGCATCAACGAAGCTTATATCAAAGTGTAGCTCATTGAAGATTTGGAAAAATTTCTCCATTTGCTCTTTGTTTTGTCTTTGAGCTTCATCATTCATTCTTGATGGGTAAGGAAGTCGACTAGACTTTTGAGCCGATGGAAGTGTTTTCGCTTAGAATTTGTCTTTGGAACTTCGGTTCCGGACTTAAAGCTTGGACTACCAAGGTGGGACGCGGCGGTACTTGGGCTTGAGAATTGCACCTTGTCCGTTGTATCCTTGGTAACTTGACTCACTGCCCGGTGGAGGAGGCATTGAAGTCGAAGGTCCATTGTGTGTCTTACCACTACGAGTGGTGACGGCTTTCAACTCGGCATTGGGATTAGTAATTGTATTGCTTGGGAGTCCTCCGAAATGATGAAGCTTGGTTCATATTCATGTTCATGAAACTGCTCATCATATTCTTCAACTCATTTGTTCACGAGACATTGTGGTATCAATTTCCTTCTTTAGCTCAACCCTCATGTTATTGATCTGAGTTTGCATTGAACGTATGCTTGACTCAGTAATTTTTATGAAGTCATTTGGTGGGGGAGCATGAGAAGGTTGTTGATAACTTTGCTGATTTGGAGCTTGATAGGGTGGGTTGTAATTGTTCCTGTTTTGATTATTGAAATTTTGTCCTTGATTCGGAACAAAGCGATTTTGATTGCCATGGTTTTGCACAGGAGGAAAACCAGGTGGTGTCATACCGCTAGGTGCACGGTAGTGAGGACCGTGGTCGGTATTGATTGTGGTTTACCGAGCTACGGAGCTTGGTAAAAGGAAGCATCGGTTTCTTGACAATCGTAATACGCGTGTGGACCACTACAAGTTTCACACACCTTGTTTACGGCTTTGACCGGTTCCGCTTATGAATCTCGCTTTTGATTTCCTTAACATCCTTAATCATGCAACGGATGGCATCCGTTAGCGGCTTATCGAGCTGCTAACTTTAAGAGTTACTGGATGAAGAAGCAGGATGGTTAGGAGTATTGACTTTGTTGCGAGAAATAGGAACTTTTGATTTTTGCTCGCAAATCTCAATCACATCTTTAGGCTTACGATTCAAGATATTGCCACCGGCCGCATTCAAAGAATCTTGATCGTTACAGTTCAACCCATTATAAAAGATATTGACTTGTTGAAGCTCCAATTCATGATGGGGCATTTCCTCGAGGAGATCCTTGAATCTCTCCCATGCCTCTCCAAAGTTTTCATCGAAATTTTGACGAAATCCAGAAATTTCATTTTTAAGATTAGTCGTCTTTGATGGAGGAAAGAAATGATTGACAAACTTTGAACAAGTTCCTCAAGTTTCGATGGATCGAGGGGGTTCTTTTTCCACCAAATCCGGCTGTCCCCAGTGAGAATGGAAATAGCATCAACTTGATGTGGCACATCCTTGAAATTGTTAGTTGAAGTCAACTTGTTAAACCAACGGATGTGTGCATACGGGTCTTCCCGATCAAACCCGTGGAATTGATTTGTAGACACAAGTGTGATCAAATGTGTCTTCAATTCGGTGATCGTAATTGATTATCGGAAGAATGATGGCATCTCCATAACCCTCGGTGGTCGAGCATTTCCCCATAGCGCTCGTCGCCATATTGTTGTTTGAAATAGTACGAATCTCGGTTCGACTATTTGGGCAAAGACGCCTAGAACGTCGTCTAGGAATTCTCGCTAGATCACGAAAAGGACTCAATGATTTAGAAGAACGAGGCGATGCACTAGAGTTAACTCTAAGAGATCTCAGAGTTAAGGAAAGGAATTATGAAATTGGTGAAAATGGGGTAAGGAGAATCTTTTGGGTTTTCGTTTGACAAGTATATATATCAACAAATCCAATTAAAACAAGATCGAGGCAAAACAACAGTGAACTTAAACCAATAATCACAAGATGAGTGGCTTCTTTGAAAAGGTACCACTATCAAGGACACAAAGGCAAGTTTTAAATCTTTGGTTCAGAACTTATTATGGTCGTATCCCCGCTAGGTAGTACACCGCCTTGGTTTGCGGTGGTAATCTTTTATGTTGTAATTATTAAACCTTAAAAAGACAAATCTTTTTGTATTTTTATATTTGATACATATATAGAAACAAAAGCAAAATATTTTGTGTTTTATACGCTTTTGGTCGTTTTTGGGTTTTGGATTTTTATATAGAAATATATATAGATATAGATAGATGGTATGAACAAAGAGTGATTATTCAAATCACTAATCTGCTAAACGTGAGATAATTAGCACAACACTAGCAGGCGCGCAAAATTTGATCCGCACAAAAATCAAGTTTTCGACGCAAAACCACCACTTGTGAATGGTGACCGTAAGAAACTTAAAACGCTTTAAGCGAAATGCAATGAAGTCCGGAGAGTACGATGTTTCCCAGGTCGTTATGTCCCAACGAGCCATGCGAGAATAGTCAAACGTTTAGTGATCGAGAAGATTTGAACAGATACAGAGATTTTGTTTGATTATAACTACAGAGAAAGTGTATAAATTACAACGGCTTAAATACAAATTAAAGGAAATTTAAAAAGATAAAAACTATTAAATAAACGCTATCACTATATTTAAAATGATGTTTTTGTTTTTGTGTTTTTATAAAACTTTAAAAAACTACGTAACGTACAAATGAAAACGTGAAACTTACACAATATTAACCCTAAAAATATGAAAATGATATTTTTACAAACCTAATGATATAAGAAAATTTTTAGAAAAAGAAAATTATTTTTATAACTAATTATCTAATTATTATTAATTAAAAACTATTTTTAACTAATTAATAATAGCCTAAAATACAAGAAAATAGGAAATAAAGCTAGAAAAATAAAATTATGACTTGGAAAAATCTAAAATAACAAAAAAGAATTTTCAAAACTATTTTTGTATTTTTCTGAATATTTTTCTATTTTTTATGGATTTTAAACTATTTAAAACTAATTAAATTATTCAAAATTACAAAATAAACTATGAAAAATCTGGAAAATTACTTTTTTTACTTTTTATATTTATCTTAACCTAAGAAAAATGAAAAATTATTTTTTTGAACCTTTTCTGAATTTTTTGTATTAAAAGCTAATTAAAAATGCTTAAAACTGTTTTTAATTAAGAAAAATAGCAAACTGGCCTAGAAAAATGTGAAAAATTCAGGAAAACTCTAAAATAATGTTATGAATCTAGGAAAAATAGAAAAACATGTGCTTGTGTGAAAGAAATTGAAACTGCTATGCAAGTGCTTAAAAATAAGCACTTTGAAATAAGCAAATGAGGACCAAAAGCTACCAAACAAACACAGAAGCTGTAATATGATAAAACTACTCTAATGCAACTTAAATCAACAAGCTATACCCTCAGATTTGCAAGCTAGCACAGATTTGGATTATTTGAGTTCAATGTTAATAACAGTTCTGAGGGGCTACTTGCAGCCACAAAATAAGCACTTAAATAAGCTAGAAACTAGAAAGCAATTATTGGAACTTCAATAAGACCTGGATAGGAACTTGTAACCCAAAATACAGACCTAGACAAGCTTCTGAGAGCTCTGGACAACCCCAACAATAAGCTGAGAAAATCTCAGCTTTGACTGAGTTTTGGAGCAGGGCATATAAGCCCTGCTTGAGAAGCTTGTT
Organism: Chrysanthemum makinoi; assembly: GCA_910596185.1. Lineage (NCBI taxonomy): Eukaryota > Viridiplantae > Streptophyta > Magnoliopsida > Asterales > Asteraceae > Chrysanthemum > Chrysanthemum makinoi. Next base: position 65,249,009 of record OU343225.1, on the reverse strand, counting down.
TGGAGCTTATAAAAAATTGGTAAAATTCTACAAAAATGCTAATAAGAAATGATACCAGCTGAAGTTTATGAAGCCACAAATTTCACTTGATGTGGCTCAAAAATGAACTCATGAAAATTCCTTGCAATTGGGCTCAAAACAGGTTTTTGCCAATTTGACTTTTGATATGAATTTGAAAGTTTGACTTTATTGAGCTTTGAATCCAATTTAATGACAGGTTATGATGTAATATGATGTAATGAACATAATGCAAGCAATGTTTAAGACTTTTAAACACAAAACAAGGTTTTGCTAATCCAAATTTCCAACAGTTGAAGCAGTGAGACAGATTTTAATTAATGTTGACTTATGAGAGTTGCAGGTCCAAGATTTTGACCAATATGAGTCAATTAGAGCTAAACACACTTGATGCAACAAGGTTTAACCACTGCACAATCCTTGAACACAGATATAACCATAAACCCAAACACCCTTAAATCCAACTGACATGCACTTAAAATGAGATAACAAACGATTCACCATATCATTGATCAAACTAAGACTATATATCCTAAATACAGCTTTTAATACACGATTTTAACTACTTATGACTACTAAACAAATTTTATGCTTATAAAACTTAAAAATGACTTACAAATTGTCCAAAGCCACTATGGCTTGAAAACAGAAACCAGTGAACACTAACCTATCCAAAACCAACCCAAATGACTAAAAATCAACCCAACTCCATGTCTGCATCACCCATTGCCACTTCTGAGTCCATTTAAGCTTACAGTTGACTTTTGTTGACCATATGACTATTTTGCTTGAAAATGACCTATAAGCTTACTTAAAGCTATAAACATCTTTAAATAAGCTTAACTGAGTTGTAAAGAGGCTTATTGAAGCCTGGCACTTAATACATTTGAAACTGCTTTGATGAAGGAAAACTCAAAAACAGGTTACTCAACCAAACTGTGAATTACCACTTAAATTTGATTGAAACTGATACAAATACTTAAGTTTAATACAAGGAAGCTTGAGAAATACAATTTAAAACTTACTTAAGACTAAATTAATAAAATCGACATACATGTGAAAAATAAAAATTAACTACTGCCTCTAACTTGCTTCTTCTCCTCTGTTTTATACACCATTTGTCTTCTCTCTCATCTCTGAGTGAATCCCAGCAGAAATCAGAGCCATTGGATGGCTAGATTTCATATTGACCTTTGGATCATTTTTTGCGGGAAACCTAGTTTGACCTGTGGGCTACTGTATTTGCAAGTGGGGGGTGGCATTTATTGTAGAGGGTTGTGATGATGAGGGATGGGTTTTGAGGTGATAAGGTCTGAGGGAGATGGGATGGTGAGTTGCAGGCACAAGTTGGGAAGAAGATAAGCTAGTGGCGGGCTAGTTTTTGTTTGATCATTTGACCAAGCAGTCCAAAAAGGGAGGGTCAGGGGGTCAAATGGATAAAAGGCAGGGGTCACAATCTATTTTGACGTTTCAATTATGCACAAAACTTGATTGCAAAGATTGGGACACTCATCAATCCCCACACTCAAGATATTATAGTCCCTTTAGCAATGTTTTGAGAAAAATTAAGGATTTCAATCTCTTTACCAAAGCCATTACTTCCGAGTAGCCAAATGTTTCCGGCTCAAGTAAGAACCATGGTACACCGATAACTATGTGGATTTGAGCAAAACCACCAAATTTTCCAAGCAATTTGATTTGTCTCTTACCGTAAGCCGCTGCCTCTAGACTACCAACCTGTGGAGCAAATTATCAATATTATCTTTGGTGAGCTGATTACTAATTATGGTTTTTCCATCGCCTTACCACAAGCCATAAACTTGTGGGCTAGCCAACTCTTCACTTTTAAGGATATGGTGAGCTGAATACCATACAATTTTGGGTAAATTGCAAGCCGTCAACGGATTTGAGATATCTTTACCAAGAGCCGTTTGTTCCTGGATTAGCCAATCCTTTTGTTTATTAGACAAGCGGATCGATAACCAATTGAGTAAGTGAAAAACACTTACTCCAAAAAAAAAAATTTGGCCAAAAACGGGGGAATTAGGCGGTATATATATATGATAAAATTCGTGAGAATTCCCCCCCACACTAGAAATGAATATTGCCCTCAATATTCAAAGTACGGCTACAAACATAGAACGTAAAGGAAAATACTACGGCCATTATTTAGCAAGGATTTTTTACTCTTATATATACAACATGTGGGGCAACTCCCCCACACTAGGGTGGTAGAAAGTAGAAAGAAGAAGCTAAACTGTCAAGTTTTGTCACACAAGCTAGCCACTTGTGAATGGCTAACCGTAACAAACTTCAGACACTTTAAATATGGGTGACAACCCATATGGCATGCTAATGTTTTGATTACCGAAGTCGCTAGCTTGACTCGACCTCGAATTCATTTGTTCATGGGGAAAGTAACGTGGAAAACCAATCTCGATCGGACTTTCGCTCACAATGTTAATAAACATATGAACATCAGAAAGTTCCACACCGACGAGATATAACCGCGGTAGTGTTAATAGTAGAAACTATAAAGGATGATACCGGGGTTAAAGATGGTGTCCTCATTCCCGAAAGAGAAAAGGGAAAGAGCAACCACACCATCTGTGAAGAATGGAATAAAGAGGTACATGAGAATGCAAGTCCATTCCTCATCAGAAAGAAGCAAATCACCATTTTTCACATTTTTAAGCTTAAACTTGAAGCTTATATGGTGATTGTCAATAAGATGTCCGGTAGGGAGGGTGGGAAACGGTTCTTCAATCAACATTTTCTAGAAAAGGATGTCCCTCCTAATCAAAGTAGTATTATCAATTCCCTGGAATTGACTCATCACTAAGAAAGGCATCGACTTCATTCCAAAGTTGTCATCTCATCGAGTGAGGGGATGGAAGAGTCGGGAATAAGACTAGAAGATGATGGATCACTTTTGAGCAATTCATCAATGGGAAGAATGTCTCCCATTGGATCACAAACATCATCATCCAACTCAGATGAAACTGAAGAGAGTTTGGTTTCATCCACAGTGTTAACAATCTCGATGCGACAAACTGATTCCGGAGGTGGGACAAGTGGTGTGCTCTTAGAGCTAGCAATTTCCACCACTTCCATGAAGTCTCCATCTAGATCATCATCATCATCAAGAATACTCTTGACTTCCTCGTACAACTTTCAAACAATTTGTTTGAACCAGGGTGATTTTCAAGGCTTTGAGCTCAAAGACGCTTTTGAAAACTCCTCCTAACCGTGAAATTTGAGAGTGTTGCATTGAATCTTTCAGATTTTTGATCAATTGTGGCGACACTCGCTTGTACGAGGTTTGGAGTTCTCGTTGATTTTAACGTGAGCTCTTCATTGTCAACCCGTATGGTCAACTCTTCAAAGAAACACATCAATCGTGAGCACGACTCGCTCTCAAGAAAGCTCTCCCTAAGATGAGGGGAACTCTAGGATCTCGTGATCAAGTCTCTACTACAACAAAGTCGTAGGAAAGTGAAATTTTCCCCCACTCATCACAACATCCCGGCTATCCCAAGTGGACGAAGTTATGGTACGTCCGCTAGCTCGAAAGTGTCATACAAGTGGATGAAAGTTCGAAGAGACAGTTTCTTCCATACCGAGTGGCATGAGGTTAATGCTAGCGCCAAGATCGCTGGCATGAAAGCATCAACCATCCCCAAAGAACATCGATCGAATTGCAGAGGGGTCTTCAAGCTTTTTGGGAAGCTTTTGAGAAGGACCGCCGAGCATTGCTCATTTAGAGGGGTTTTAGCCATCTCTCGATAGCTTATCTTTGATGGGTAAGGAAGTCAGACTAGACTTTTGAGCCGGATGGAAGTGTTTCCGCTCGATTTGTCTTTGGAACTTCGGGTTCCTGACTTAAAGCTTGGACTACCAAGGTGGGACGTGGCGTACTTCGGGGCTTGAGAATTGCACCTTGTCCGCTATCCTTGGTAACTTGACTCACTGCTCCCGTGGAGGAGGCATTGGAGTCGAAGGTCCATTGTACGTCTTACCACTACGAGTGGTGATGGCTTTCAACTCGGCATTGGGATTAGTAATTGTATTGGGAGTCTCTCCAGAAGATGATGAAGCTTGGTTCATATTCATGTTCATGAAACTGCTCATCATATTCTTCAACTCATTTGTCTGCCGAGACATTGTGGTATCAATTTCCTTCTTTAGCTCAACCCTCATGTTATTGATCTGAGTTTGCATTGAACGTATGCTTGACTCAGTAATTTTATGAAGTCATTTGGTGGGGGAGCATGAGAAGGTTGTTGATAACTTTGCTGATTTGGAGCTTGATAGGGTGGGTTGTAATTGTTCCTGTTTTAATTATTGAAATTTTGTCCTTGATTCGAACAAAGTTTTTTGATTGCCATGGTTTTGCACAGGAGGAAAACCAGGTGGTTTCATACCGCTAGGTGCACGGTGAGTGAGGATCACCGCGGGTCGGTATTGATTGTGGTTTACCAAAGCTACGGGAGCTTGGTAAAAGGAAGCATCGGTTGCTTGACAATCGTAATACGCGTGTGGACCACTACAAGTTTCACACACCTTGTTTACTTTTTTACTGGTTCCGCTTATGAATCTCGCTTTTGATTTCCTTAACATCCTTAATCATGCAACGGATGGCATCCGTTAGAGCGGCTATCGGAGCTGCTAACTCAGAAGAGTTACTGGATGAAGAAGCAGATGGTTAGGAGTATTGACTTTGTTTGAGAAATAGGAACTTTTGATTTTTGCTCAAGAAACAATCACATCTTTAGGCTTACGATTCAAGATATTGCCACCGGCGTGTGATTCAAAGAATCTTGATCGTTACCGCTCAACCCATTATAAAAGATATTGACTTGTTGAAGCTCCGTGAATTCATGATGGGGCATTTCCCGAGGAGATCCTTGAATCTCTCCCATGCCTCTCCAAAGTTTTCATCAAATTTTGACGAAATCCAGAAATTTCATTTTTAAGATTAGTCGTCTTTGATAGAGGAAAGAAATGATTGAAAAACTTTTGAACAAGTTCCTCCCAAGTTTCGATGGATCGAGGGGGTTTTTCCAGCCAAACCGCTGTCCCCAAGTGAGAATGGAAATAGCATCAACTTGATGACTTTTTGTGGCACATACTTGAAATTGATAGTTGAAGTCAACTTGTTAAACCAACGGATGTGTGCATACGGTCTTCACGATCAAACCCGTGGAATTGATTTGTAGACACAAGTGTGATAAAATGTGTCTTCAATTCAAGTGATCGAATTGATTATCGGAAGAATGATGGCATCTCCATAACCCTCGTGCACCGAGCATTTCTCGCCATAGCGTCGTCGCCATATTGTTGTTTGAAATAGTAACGAATCTCGGTTTGACTATTTGGGCAAGACGCTCACGAAACGTCGTCTAGAATTTTTGCTAGATCACAAAAGGACTCAATGATCTAGAAGAACGAAAAGATGCACTAGAGTTAATTCTAAGAGATCTCAGAGTTAAGGAAAGGAATTATGAAATTGGTGAAAATGGGGTAAGGAGAATCTTTTGGTTTTCTGGTTCTCAAGTATATATAACAACAAATCCAATTAAAACAAGATCGAGGCAAAACAACAAGAACTTAAACCAATAATCACAAGATGAGTGGCTTCTTTGGAAAAGGTACACCACTATCAAGGACACAAAGGCAAGTTTTAAATCTTTGGTTCAGAACTTATTATGGTCGCACCCGCTAGGTAGTACACGCCTTGGTTTGCGGTGGTAATCTTTATGTTGTAATTATTAAACTCAGAAAACGACAAATCTTTTTGTATTTTTATATTTGATACATATATACAAACAAAAGCAAAATATTTTTGTGTTTTATACGCTTTTGGTGCTTTTGGGTTTTGGATTTTTATATAGAAATATATATAGATATAGATAGATGGTATGAACAAAGAGTGATTATTCAAATCACTAATCTGCTAAACGTGAGATAATTAGCACAGCTCCCCGGCAGCGGCGCCAAAATTTGATCCGCACAAACCAAGTTTCTCACGCAAACCAGCCACTTGTGAATGGCTGACCGTAAGAAACTTAAAACAGTTTAAGCGCAAATGCAATGAAGTCCAGGAGAGTACAGTGTTTCCCCAGGTCGTTATGTCCCAACGAGCCGTGCGAGAATAGTCAAACGTTTAGTGATCGAGAAGATTTGAACAGATACAGAGATTTTGTTTGATTATAACTACAGAGAAAGTGTATAAATTACAACGGCTTAAATACAAATTAAAGGAAATTTAAAAAGATAAAAACTATTAAATAAACGCTATCACTATATTTAAAATGATGTTTTTGTTTTTGTGTTTTTATAAACTTAAAAACTACTACGAACGCATAAATGAAAACGTGAAACTTACACAATATTAACCCTAAAAATATGAAAATGATATTTTTACAAACCTAATGATATAAGAAAATTTAAAGAAAAATTATAATAATTATCTAATTATTATTAATTAAAAACTATTTTTAACTAATTAATAATAGCCTAAAATACAAGAAAATAGGAAATAAAGCTAGAAAAATAAAATTATGACTTGGAAAAATCTAAAATAACAAAAAAGAATTTTAAAAACTATTTTTGTATTTTTCTGAATATTTTTCTATTTTTTATGGATTTTAAACTATTTAAAACTAATTAAATTATTAAAAATTACAAATTAAACTAGGAAAAATCTGAAAATTACTTTTTTTTACTTTTTATATTTATCTTAACCTAAGAAAAATGAAAAATTATTTTTTTGAACCTTTTCTGAATTTTTTGTATTAAAAGCTAATTAAAAATGCTTAAAAACTGTTTTTAATTAAGAAAAATAGCAAACTGGCCTAGAAAAATGTGAAAAATTCAGGAAAACTCTAAATTAATGTTATGAATCTAGGAAAAATAGAAAAACATGTGCTTGTGTGCAAGAAATTGAAACTGCTATGCAAGTGCTTAAAAATAAGCACTTTGAAATAAGCAAATGAGGACCAAAAGCTACCAAACAAACACAGAAGCTGTAATATGATAAAACTACTCTAATGCAACTTAAATCAACAAGCTATACCCTCAGATTTGCAAGCTAGCACAGATTTGGATTACTTGAGTTCAATGTTAATAACAGTTCTGAGGGGCTACTTGCAGCCACAAAATAAGCACTTAAATAAGCTAGAAACTAGAAAGCAATTATTGGAACTTCAATAAGACCTGGATAGGAACTTGTAACCCAAAATACAGACCTAGACAAGCCGAGAGCTCGACAACCCCAACAATAAGCCGAGAAAATCTTTGATCGATTTTGGAGCAGGCATATAAGCCCGCTTGAGAGCTTGTTTGGAGCTTATAAAAAATTGGTAAAATTCTACAAAAATGCTAATAAGAAATGATACCAGCTGAAGTTTATGAAGCCACAAATTTCACTTGATGTGGCTCAAAAATGAACTCATTAAAATTCCTTGCAATTGGGCTCAAAACATGCCAATTTGACTTTTGATATGAATTTGAAAGTTTGACTTTATTGAGCTTTGAATCCAATTTAATGACAGGTTATGATGTAATATGATGTAATGAACATAATGCAAGCAATGTTTAAGACTTTTAAACACAAAACAAGGTTTTGCTAATCCAAATTTCCAACAGTTGAAGCAAAGGAGACAGATTTTAATTAATGTTGACTTATGAGAGTTGCAGGTCCAAGATTTTGACCAATATGAGTCAATTAGAGCTAAACACACTTGATGCAACAAGGTTTAACCACTGCACAATCCTTGAACACAGATATAACCATAAACCCAAACACCCTTAAATCCAACTGACATGCACTTAAAATGAGATAACAACAGATTCCGTTCATATCATTGATCAAACTAAGACTATATATCCTAAATACAGCTTAATACACAGATTTTAACTACTTATGACTACTAAAACAGCTTATGCTTATAAAACTTAAAAATGACTTACAAAATGTCCATTAGCCACAATGGCTTGAAACTGAAACCAATGAACACTAACCTATCCAAAACCAACCCAAATGACTAAAAATCAACCCAAATCCATGTCTCAGATCACCCATTGCCACTTCTGAGTCCATTTAAGCTTACAGTTGACTTTTGTTGACCATATGACTATTTTGCTTGAGAATGACCTATAAGCTTACTTAAAGCTATAAACATCTTTAAATAAGCTTAACTGAGTTGTAAAGAGGCTTATGAAGCCCGCACTTAACACAATTGAAACTGCTTTGATGAAGGAAAACTCAAAACAGTTACTCAACCAAACTGTGAATTACCACTTGAAATTGATTGAAACTGATGCAAATACTTAAGTTTAATACAAGGAAGCTTAAGAAATACAATTTAAAACTTACTTAAAACTAAATTAATAAAATCGACATACATGTGTAAAATTAAAATTAACCATCGCTTCTAACTTGCTTCTTCTCCTCTGCTTTTATACACCATTTGTCTTCTCTCTCATCTCGAAAGGAATCCCCAGAAATCGAGCCATTGGATGGCTAGATTTCATATTGGCCTTTGGATCATTTTTGGCGGAAACCTAGTTTGACCCGGCTACAGTATTTGCAAGTAGGTGGCATTTATTGTGTAGGGTTGTGATGATGAGGGACGGTTTTGAGGTGATAAGGTCCGGTGGAGATGGGATGGTGAGTGCACAAGTTGGGAAGAAGATAAGCCAGTGGCGGGCTAGTTGGTTTGTTTGACTGTATTTGACCAAGCAGTCCAAAAAGGGAGGGTCAGGGGGTCAAATGGATAAAAGGCAGGGGTCACAATCTATTTTGACAAGTCTTAGGTAATAATTATGACAAGGACTTGACTTGTAAATCTGAAATCTTGAAGGACCAATCCTATCATTTTCCAAACTTGTTTTAAGGGACCAAAATTGACAAGCTTTGAAAGTTTAGGGACCTAACTTGTCATTATTGAAAGTTAAGGGACTTAAGTTGTCATTTTTGAAAGTTAAAGGACCTAAGTTGTAATTTTGTAAATTTAAATCTCAAGGACCAGTTTTGACAACTTAAGAATCCCTAGGGACTTTAAAATGATATTTCTCTTTATTTGGTTTTACCAGGGACTGTTTTTGACAACTTTTGAAACTTGGGGGACTAAAACTGCCAATTATGCAAACTTGATACTTTTTTCACCAGATTTTGATATTTTTGCATTTAAAACACATAAAACACTTATTTGTGATATTTTAATCATTTTGATGCATTTCCGAGTGTTTTCAGATGTTTTTGCAGTTTAATTAGTACAAAAATGATGAGTATTTAGACACTCATCATATACTAACTTCAGCAAATCAACGTCTTAGTCGGGGACGGACCTACATTGGTGCCAGGTGTGGCTGTACCAATTTTAGGTCACGAGGTGCAAAAGTTTTTAAAAAACCGTCGATTATTGGTATGGGAAACCCCAATATTTTCATTTTGCTACTTTCGTTTTTTATGGTGTAACCTAGTTAACCCAAATGACAACTGTGCAACACCCTCTCCAAAATCATGGGTCCGTCCATGGTCTTAGTCAAAGTAATACAAAACAAATCATCATAATAATTATCTTTGATTATAGATTAAATGTGATGATGTTGATCAACCTTGTAAGATGTATGAGTCTATATCTGTGTTTTATAACTGATCTTAAATCTTGATATCGGCTTTTAAAAAGACTTTGAAAGTTTGAATGGAAAAATATGATAGTGGGCTTTCAAGAATTTGTTCCTTGTGCGTCGGCTTTAATTGTACGCTGGAAAATTCCCGCCAAACCCTTCCCCGGGGACATGTCCCCGGCAAAAATTATATTTAAAAAAAATACACTTAATTGCAACTATTAATACATAACTAAAACCCCGATGCTTGGAATAACATAAATAACCCAATAGTCAATATATCTCTTTACTCGAAGTTCTTGATAATGTCATTGAAATTTACATGATAATATTCTTTTTACCAAACACTATTATATTGTAACATATCTGAACATATAATAAAAAGTTGATCAAATATTTAAACAAGTTACTACCTTGAGCATAGAGTTGCCATTGATGTCTAGTTCTTTTTCCAACGTGCTAAAAATCCATTATGATCAAACAATGTTGTTTAAGAGTTAGAATTTTTTGAAGTGTTTTTTTGTGATGATCATATGAAATGAACTGTTTTTGAATGAAGAATATGAAGCATCGCGACAACCGCTAGTGTGTGTTTTCTTGGTGTAATAAGTATGTGAGAGAGATAAGTTATGTATGGTTTTTATAGTAATTGATGTGATTTTTTTGTAAGCACGCTAAGAAATTTACTTCTTTTAAACTTACTATTTTCAAGCATTTTTTTACTTTTTTTAGTAATGTGTAGTGGTGCAAGTTGGTATGTTAGAGTTGAGTTTTGGTAACATAAATTGACGAAAAGTATGGATCGTAAATTGAGATTGTTAATGTGTGATGGGATATGATGTAAGACTGTAAGAGTAATTATAGCACGCAGTCGCCTTTTATTTATCGTGAGGTGCAGTCAAATAGTTGTAACAATAAAACTCTTCTGTTCACGAACATGGTAATCATGACAAAGTACTCACAAATATAGAGAACGAGTTGGCCATAGCACCTATAGGTGGTCGTTTAACATGATACGTATACCATAGCACCTATACTCGGTCGTTAACATGATAATGATACCATAGCACCTATAGTCGGTTGTTTAACATGATATCGTATACCATAGCACCTATATACTTGGTCGCTTAACATATTACGTATACCATAGCACCTATACTCGGTCGTTTAACATGATACGTATACCATAGCAGGACGATCTTGCTGGACACCAGTTCGTCCGGACACATACACCAACATCCGTACTTAACAGTTCCCTTTAGTGTAGTTTCTTGGAGATATGCGGATTTTTTCTTTTTCTTTTTTTTTTAAAAAAGAAGTCTGGGATGAAAGAGAAGAAAAAGTCTTTATTATAAATACATATGTAATCCTACAAAATACATTCAATCAATTGAGTATTTTACAATATACCATAGCACCTATAGTCAGTTGTTAAACATGATACGTATACCATAGCACCTATACTCGGTCGTTTAACATGATACGTATACCATAGCACCTATACTCGGTCGTTTAACATGATACATACACCATAGCACCTATACTCGGTCGTTTAACATGATACGTATACCGTAGCACCTATACTCGGTCGTTTAACATGATACGTATACCGTAGCACCTATAGTCGGTCATTTAACATGATACATATACCATAGCACCTATAGTCGGTCGTTTAACATGATACGCATATCCGTAGCACCTATAGTTGGTCGCTTAACATGATAATGTATACCATAACACCTATACTCGGTCGTTTAACATGATACGTATACCATAGCACCTATACTCGGTCATTTAACATGATACGTATACCATAGCACCTATACTCGGTCGTTTAACATGATACGTATACCATATCACCTATACTCGGTCGTTTAACATGATACATATACCATAGCACCTATAGTCGGTCGTTTAACATGATACGTATACCATAGCACTGATAGTCGGTCGTTTAACATGATACGTATACCATAGCACCTATAGTTGGTCGTTTAACATGATATGTATACCATAGCACCTATACTCGGCCGTTAAAACAGATAGTTAAACAAAAAAAATGGTTAAAAGTTACAGTGTACCAAACGTTTTGTGGTTTACTGAGTACAATATTTGATCGTATAACGAGGGCATCTCACGCCCAAGTTAACAACAATGGTAGTTCACCAAGAAGCTAAAAAGAATGAACAATGGTAGTTCACAATTGATGTGTTATTAACTTTAGTTATTGACAATGATAATAAAGATTTTTTTCAATAAATATATTGATTAAAACACCTTTTGCCGGGGACATGTCCCCCGAAAAACTTTTCAGATTTTTTATTTTCCTCCCAATCTTTTACTTTATCCCACTATAATCTTCCTCTTCGACACATGTCCCTGCAAAAGTCTCTAAGACTCAACATAACCTTC